>CM067173.1:41824875-41919068 GCA_034093135.1 Erigeron breviscapus | reverse complement strand
CACGTTGTTTACTAAGACAAACACGTGTTTTCCGATTAGAAATCTTGCACGAATTTTTGGCAAAATTAAGCCAAACAAAGCGATCTCGAACCTTCAGATTGAAAAATCTATTGGCTCTGATACCACTTGTAGGTCCTTGTGGACTGATCGTACACGAGAACGCTTATAGTTATGACGAGAGTGCGGAATCTCTCGTGATAACCTGTTTGGTTAATAGAAATATCGTCTTTCGTTGTGAATACAACCTAAGACCTTAAACGCGCGGGTTTGCTTAATTGACAGAGTTTAGTCGTAATCTCTTAATTAATTGTTACTAATTACGTTTTAAGTGTGAGTATTTATACTTAATGTTCATAAACGCGTGCTAATTATGGACCGTATACCTTAAAGCCCAAAGCCCATTAGCAAACGCGTGTTTTATACGTAAACACGTGTTGACCACGTATTTAGACAAACTCGTGTTACTGTAGCACGAGTTTAGTCAAACTCGTGTTACTGTAGCACGAGTTTATACACACTTTCTTTTGTCATCTTTTAAGTATACTTTAATTACTTAAAACGTGACTAGTTTATCACTTGTATCTGTATGTTACTTATAATCATATCCATACAAGTCGTAAACATTAAACATACCAAACCTCTGATCAATATGTAATCATTCACATTATCTAAGTCCAAATAACAAGCTTAAACATAACATAAGTCTATGATTACATATTACAAAACATAAACATACTGATCAAATCGCTGTTGCTGTTGTCAACAGAATCATGCACTTACACTAGTGCCATAATCTCTTCAATCTCTTCGACTTGGTCACTAGTGACATCTCCCTCTCCAATGCTAGCCAAGCTATCATCATTGTCTTCACCATCAATTCCAACAAGCTCCAACATCTCCAATTCAACCGCATTATCTATAACATCAATCTTAAAACAAGTGTCATCGGAAGAATAAGAATGTTGCAAGGCTTTTTCAATTTTAAACACAATCCGGTCTTCCCCGACACCCAAGGAAATTTCCTTGTCCTTTACCCGAATGATAGCATCCGCGGTATATAGGAATGGTCGGCCCAAAATGAGAGGCACCTTGGTGTCCTCTTCCATCTCTAAAATAACAAAATCGACCGGAAACACAAATTTGCCTACTTGCACTAGCAAGTTTTCGGCCACCCCCAATGGGTATTGAAAAGAATGATCCGCAAGGCGGATGCTCATTTTAGTGGGCTTCAATTTCCCCAAAGAAAGCTTTCTAAAAACTGAATATGGCATCAAGTTGATGCTTGCCCCAAGGTCGGCCAACGCCTTATAAGACAATTTTCTACTAAAAGTACAAGTGATAAGAAAACTCCCTGGATCCGAAAGCTTAGGTGGAAGCTTGTTTCGGATGACCGCCGAGCATTCTTCATTGAGGAAAGTTGCCTTTGCTTCATCAAGCTTCTTTTTGTCCGTCACAAGTTCTTTGATGAACTTGGCATAGTTAGGCATGCCCGAAATGAGATCAACTAACGGCACATTGATGGTCACCGTTTTGATCATGTCAAAGAACTTGTTGTATTGTTCTTGAATCTTTTCCTTCCTCAAGCGTTGAGGAAAAGGAATCTTGGGCTTGTACGGCTTCACTTCGGGTTCCTTGATTGGTGTGGCTTTAGGAACCGGAGTTGTCACCACCGGCGGTGACTCCATCTCTACCTCTTCATCAACATCTTCTTCAAACTGCCCAACTCGAGGAGAAACATTAGAAATACAAGAATTATCAATAGGAGGAGTAATTACCTTCCCGGACCGTGTGGCTATGGCATTAACGGTTTCATTCCGGTGTTTGGGTGCTTTGTACTTGTCATCCCCATTTCTCCATGATCCTCCTTGGCCTTGATTCGGGTTTTGTTGGGTATTGCTCGGAAGAGTTCCCGGTTGCCTTTCTTGGTTTCCCATTCTATCAATCCTCTTTTCCAAGTTGGAGATCAAAGCATGGTTGTTGCGGTTGCTAATGTCTAACTTGTCATGCAACCCTCCAATCTTGTCATTCAAAAGCTTGGAGTAATTCTCCATTGAAGCATTTCGCTTCTCTTGAGCCTCCTCCCTCTTGTCTTGTTTATCGAGAAACTTGGCCATCATGGCCATGAGAGGTGAGCCTTCATCTTGATTTTCTTCCTTTCTAGGAGGTGATGGTGGTTGTTGTTGTTGAGGTGCTCCATGATTATCATCTTTTTGCCACCTACCTTGAAAATTACCCCCACGATTGTTAGAATAAGAATTAAAAGAATTAGAAGAGTTACCTTGATATCGGCCTTGGTGATTGCCACCACGTTGAAAGAGAGGTTGGTATTGGCCTTGGCGTTGATTTTGCACAAAATTCACATCTTCTTGAGCTATCGAATCACACTCATCGGGATGATGTGGACCTCCACAATGAGCACATCCCCCTGCCATAATCTTCACATCCCGCTCAAGTCCACCAAAGTTGTTTTCCACTATAGAGAACCTTTCATCCATTCGGTTTGAAAGTGCCCGAATTTCAGAAATTACCTCGGATGTTTCACCTTCATCAACTCTAGCTACTACCTTATGCGACCTCCTATCTCTATTTGAAGTCCTAGAAACTTGAGCTTTCGCCATATCCTCAAACATCTTCCAAAGCTCACTTGAGGTCTTGTAACTAATGCTACCTCCGCACGTCATCACCATCTTCTCATAACTCTCCCTATTCAACCCATCCATGAATATCCCCACAATCTCGGTGTCACTCACCCCATGCCCGGGACATTCCCACAATAGATCTTTCATTCTTAACCAAGCTTCAACTATAGACTCATCCTCATCTTGCCTAAAAGATCTAATTACAAGTATGAGCTCTCTTTCCCGATTAGCGGGGAAGAATCTCTCAATCAAAGCTTCCCTAACCGCACCCCAAGTAGTCAAGCTATCCGGTGCTAAACCCTTCAACCATTTATGAGCCTCTCCCGTGAGAGACATGGGAAAAAGCTTCATCTTGACGTTGTTGGCCTGATTTTCCCCATAATTGAATAGATTGCAAATCATCTCGAACTTTTCAAGATGCTCATGAGGATCTCTTTTGTGCCTTCCGTCAAAGCACAAATCCTTAACCATTTGCAAGTGATTGCCTTTCACCGTGAAAGTGTCAATTTGGGTGCACGAATGGCCGATTGGCGAGATGTTGGTATAGTTCGAGGAAGGTCCTCGATCTTCATGTTGAAAAGATCGGGAGGGTTTTGTTGTCCGGCCATGTTAACGGTTGTTTTCGGTGATTCGGGTGGAGTAGGTGTTTTATCGGAAAGTGGTTCTTCTTTTTCGGAATGGTAACCCCACTCGTTACTTCCCGACTCGTAACAAGTCTCGTGAAGTATGTGGTCGGATTTGGGTCTAGGAGTGGTGTCTATGAAAAATGGGTCGGAAGTTGATGGTTGTGATGTTTGTGTTTTGGTGCGCTTTTTGAGTTTTTCGGGATTGGATGTGGCCTTCACTAATGGTCTCCCAGAAGTTCGAGTGTTCATCCACTACCTGGAAATATTCTGCGAACACAACACAACAAACAAACCTTAATAGCACCTGGGGTACAATTAAAGCAAAATAAAATGAAATAAAGCAAGTAACTTCTCCGTGCAAAGCACGAAAAAGGATCGATTCACAGAATCTCAACCAAAAGTACTTAAAATCATTCCCCGGCAGCGGCGCCAAAAACTTGATGTGTGAAATCTAGTTTATAATTTATAACAAGATCTACCGCTAACTGACTACAACACACTTACGGGCAGTGTACCCGTTCGTATGTAATATAGCTAACTGGCAAGACCAGGATTGAACACAAGGACTGATTGTTGTACTAAAGGTTGTAAAAATGTGAAACAAGTAAAAGGTTTGGTGTGACCGAATTGTCACTTTGCGATTCTGAAAACTATGTAATCAACAAGTAAAATAAAGTACTCAACCGGTATTAATCGAGAGCACGCGAAAAGAGTTTGAGTTGTAAACAAATAATTAAAAAACCATCTATGTCGAATCCGCTACGCAAAAAGTCTAGGTTGCATATGGGTTGTTGGTGATAATAATCGTGATAAGACAAAAACACAACCGGGTGCACTCCGTTTGTAAAATTGACTCGATCACCTATTCAATCCAATTTCTTGCAACAAGTGGTACCACCAACCCTATTACAATTCCTCGAACTAACTAGTTTGTTTGATTATTTAAATAACAATTTTTATCTTTGTGAAAGAAACGTGGTACCACCAACCGTTAAATCCACTTAACAAAGTAATTTCTATTAGACTTGTATTCTTTACTATCATACCATGACCTAGCAAGAGTTATTCATAGACAAACAACTAAAATAATACTTGCATTCAACTAGTACCACTATCGAAGAACACAAATATCACCAAGAACACAAGTTTAAGTAGAAGAAATCACTTCATTAAGATCTTGACAAAATGTTAAGTAAAACCAACTTGAATTCAAAATATTATGCAACCATAACTAATTGTTTCAATTCATCTTCATAGATGTATAGAGATTTAGCTACTCATAATAAAAAGAGCTAAAGATTCAAATAAAAAGGAGAACATAGTGTACCAAATGTGAAGTAATAATCCAAATCGAGGTTACAACCGAGCTACAATCACTAATCAAGAGCCAAAATTAATCTTCAAGTCTTCAAAATAGTTTGGATGATGAAAAACCCTTAAAATCGGCAGGACAGAAGGTATGGAGGCTGGAGTGTCCAAGATTCGGTTTAGGGTTGAGTGGGGTTTGGTATTTATACCCCATGAGAGAGAAAGTCGACTTGTCAGACTGAATTCGCGCCGCGAGCCTCCTTGGTCGCGCCGCGAGGTGTGCCAAAGCTGGAGCATTTCAATCCAGGGACTTTTGTCGCGTCGCGAGTTGCTTGAGTCGCGCCGCGATTGGAAGTTAGTGAAGGATCGCGCCGCGAATGGTTCTGGTCGCGCCGCGACTTCTGTCAGATTTTGGAATTTCAGCTTCGTTCTTCATCGTCAGTGCATATGGACCATTCTTAAGCTATTTTCTAACAATTATGAGCGATGTACCTGCTGTAGACCTGAAATCACTAGCAAATACCATAAAGCACCACAAAACATGTATAAATGGCTAACAAACGTGTCTAAAACGTCCAAATAAGATGTGGGAAATATGTATATATTGAGACACATTAGGTTCCATGTGGGGATAAGCCAATTGAAAGCATGGTGAATGATGTCTAATTATTGTATATTGTTTGGTTTTAGGGAATAATTCCAGCCATTGCAGAACTATTCCCATGTGCAGAGCACAGATACTGCTTGAAACACATATATGAGAACATGAAGCTGACATACAGGGGACAAGTGTACAAAGACTTTCTCTGGAAGTGTGCAACTGCAACAACAATTCCAGAATTTACCAAATTCATGGATGATTTAAAGGCAGTCAACAGTTCTGCATATGATTGGTTAAAGGCAATACCACCAAGACACTGGGCTAGGTCTCATTTTTCTGGTAAGAATTGTATCAATTTTATCCAATAATTACAATATATTTGTATCAGTCTTAATTACAATATATTTTATCCAATAACAGGGAGATCTCATTGTGATGTACTTGTGAACAATATGTGTGAGACTGTGAATGGTAAACTAGTAGATGGTAGGGAAAAACCTATAATCATGTGTTTAGAGTATGTGAGGGAGTACTTGATGAAGAGACATGCTAAGGTACAAAAGATGATTGACAATGCTGTTGGTCCATTAACACCCAATGCAGCTGCCATGTTTGAGTTGATAAAGAAGGAGGCTGAAAGATACAGGATCCTCTTTAATGGTGGTACAAAGTTTCAGGTTGCTGGTCCATGGCAAGATCAACATGTAGTGGATATGATTGAAAGGACATGTACATGTAGAAAATGGGAGTTATCTGGCATGCCATGTAAACATGATGTGGCTACATTCAATGACATGGGGGCTAATGGCATGCAATGTGGCCTTCCTGAGTCTTATGTACATCCTGTTTACTATCTTGCTACTTGGAGAACTATGTACAGTTTCACAATTGGACCTACAAAGGGAAGGGCACACTGGCCAAAGTTTGAGAGTCCCATCACAATTCTTCCACCAAAGCAGAAGGTTTCAATTGGGAGACCTAAAGAAGAAGTTAGATACATTGTGAAAGAGTGTTAGAAATCCAAAAATAGTGATAAATTGTAATCTAGAATAGAAGAATTTCTTGTTGTTAAGTCATAGATAAATGATCACTAAGGTTGAGGGGCTAATAGTGAAAATTAGAATAGTTGAGTAGTTAGACTATAAATAGCCTTCTCATACCTTAGAGATCATAACTTTTGATAACTAACACATAACCTTGTAATAATCATTACACCTTTAATTCCAGAATTACACACAGTTACTTAATTCTCTCTCAAAACACACACAAAACACACCAAGAACACACACTGAAAACCGCCATTGTTGGATTGAATTCAGTAGCTAAAATCGTGTTATAACAAGTGGTATCAGAGAGAAACATCAATCTGATGTCGATCCATAACTGAATTCAATCACAATTTCATCAAAATCAATTTTAATCTCAAATTCTGTTCGTAATATTTCACCTACTGGTTCTTCAAAATTCACACATCAAATCACATAAAATCACAGTTGTTTGTTCATCAATAGATTCGTGGTTATTGATAACATAATCCTGTCAATTTTCAAGTTCCAATTCAATCTAAATCTCGAGATTGAATTTTGAGTTTTGGCGCGTAATTTCAGGGATTTGAATCAGTTGTATTTTGTGTTGAATTTTGTTCATAATCTTGTTGCGGACATGATTTCAAACAGTTTGCAAGTGATTTCGTGATCTAACTCCTAGTAATTCATAAGATATCGAAGTTTTAAAAAGTTGTTAATGGAGTTTTTCTGGAAATATGTTCAGATGAAGAAGATGACCAAGACGATCTTCCTAAGATCGTTTCAATTCCTGGTTAATCAAGATCGTTTCAATTCCTGGTTAATCAAGATCGTTTCAATTCCTGGTTAATCAAGATCGTTTCAATTCCTGGTTAATCAAGATCGTTTCAATTCCTGGTTAATCAAGATCGTTTCAATTCCTGGTTAATCAAGATCGTTTCAATTCCTGGTTAATCAAGATCGTTTCAATTCCTGGTTAATCAAGATCGTTTCAATTCCTGGTTAATCAAGATCGTTTCAATTCCTGGTTAATCAAGATCGTTTCAATTCCTGGTTAATCAAGATCGTTTCAATTCCTGGTTAATCAAGATCGTTTCAATTCCTGGTTAATCAAGATCGTTTCAATTCCTGGTTAATCAAGATCGTTTCAATTCCTGGTTAATCAAGATCGTTTCAATTCCTGGTTAATCAAGATCGTTTCAATTCCTGGTTAATCAAGATCGTTTCATTTCCTTGTTAACATAAGATCGTTTCAATTCCTGGTTAATCAAGATCGTTTCAATTCCTGGTTAATCAAGATCGTTTCAATTCCTGGTTAATCAAGATCGTTTCAATTCCTGGTTAATCAAGATCGTTTCAATTCCTGGTTAATCAAGATCGTTTCAATTCCTGGTTAATCAAGATCGTTTCAATTCCTGGTTAATCAAGATCGTTTCAATTCCTGGTTAATCAAGATCGTTTCAATTCCTGGTTAATCAAGATCGTTTCATTACCTGGTTAATCAAGATCGTTTCAATTCCTGGTTAATCAAGATCGTTTCATTTCCTTGTTAACATAAGATCGTTTCATTACCTGGTTAATCAAGATCGTTTCAATTCCTGGTTAATCAAGATCGTTTCATTACCTGGTTAATCAAGATCGTTTCAATTCCTGGTTAATCAAGATCGTTTCAATTCCTGGTTAATCAAGATCGTTTCAATTCCTGGTTAATCAAGATCGTTTCAATTCCTGGTTAATCAAGATCGTTTCAATTCCTGGTTAATCAAGATCGTTTCAATTCCTGGTTAATCAAGATCGTTTCAATTCCTGGTTAATCAAGATCGTTTCATTTTTCATACTTAACCAAATTTCTCATAATATTACCTAAGACGATCTTCTCAAGATCGTTTTACATTCTGTTCTTCAAGATCATTTCACTTTCTATACTTAACCAAATTTCTCATAATATTACCTAAGACGATCTTATCAAGATCGTTTCAATTCCTGGTTAATCAAGATCGTTTCAATTCCTGGTTAATCAAGATCGTTTCATTACCTGGTTAATCAAGATCGTTTCAATTCCTGGTTAATCAAGATCGTTTCATTTCCTTGTTAACATAAGATCGTTTCATTACCTGGTTAATCAAGATCGTTTCATTACCTGGTTAATCAAGATCGTTTCAATTCCTGGTTAATCAAGATCGTTTCAATTCCTGGTTAATCAAGATCGTTTCAATTCCTGGTTAATCAAGATCGTTTCATTACCTGGTTAATCAAGATCGTTTCAATTCCTGGTTAATCAAGATCGTTTCAATTCCTGGTTAATCAAGATCGTTTCAATTCCTGGTTAATCAAGATCGTTTCAATTCCTGGTTAATCAAGATCGTTTCAATTCCTGGTTAATCAAGATCGTTTCAATTCCTGGTTAATCAAGATCGTTTCAATTCCTGGTTAATCAAGATCGTTTCAATTCCTGGTTAATCAAGATCGTTTCAATTCCTGGTTAATCAAGATCGTTTCAATTCCTGGTTAATCAAGATCGTTTCAATTCCTGGTTAATCAAGATCGTTTCATTACCTGGTTAATCAAGATCGTTTCATTACCTGGTTAATCAAGATCGTTTCAATTCCTGGTTAATCAAGATCGTTTCATTACCTGGTTAATCAAGATCGTTTCAATTCCTGGTTAATCAAGATCGTTTCAATTCCTGGTTAATCAAGATCGTTTCAATTCCTGGTTAATCAAGATCGTTTCAATTCCTGGTTAATCAAGATCGTTTCAATTCCTGGTTAATCAAGATCGTTTCAATTCCTGGTTAATCAAGATCGTTTCAATTCCTGGTTAATCAAGATCGTTTCAATTCCTGGTTAATCAAGATCGTTTCAATTCCTGGTTAATCAAGATCGTTTCAATTCCTGGTTAATCAAGATCGTTTCAATTCCTGGTTAATCAAGATCGTTTCAATTCCTGGTTAATCAAGATCGTTTCAATTCTGTTTTCAAGATCGTTTCATTTCTATACTTAACCAAATTTCTCATAATATTACCTAAGACGATCTTCTCAAGATCGTTTCAATTCCTGGTTAATCAAGATCGTTTCAATTCCTGGTTAATCAAGATCGTTTCAATTCCTGGTTAATCAAGATCGTTTCAATTCCTGGTTAATCAAGATCGTTTCAATTCCTGGTTAATCAAGATCGTTTCAATTCCTGGTTAATCAAGATCGTTTCAATTCCTGGTTAATCAAGATCGTTTCAATTCCTGGTTAATCAAGATCGTTTCAATTCCTGGTTAATCAAGATCGTTTCAATTCCTGGTTAATCAAGATCGTTTCAATTCCTGGTTAATCAAGATCGTTTCAATTCCTGGTTAATCAAGATCGTTTCAATTCCTGGTTAATCAAGATCGTTTCAATTCCTGGTTAATCAAGATCGTTTCAATTCCTGGTTAATCAAGATCGTTTCAATTCCTGGTTAATCAAGATCGTTTCAATTCCTGGTTAATCAAGATCGTTTCAATTCCTGGTTAATCAAGATCGTTTCAATTCCTGGTTAATCAAGATCGTTTCAATTCCTGGTTAATCAAGATCGTTTCAATTCCTGGTTAATCAAGATCGTTTCAATTCCTGGTTAATCAAGATCGTTTCAATTCCTGGTTAATCAAGATCGTTTCAATTCCTGGTTAATCAAGATCGTTTCAATTCCTGGTTAATCAAGATCGTTTCAATTCCTGGTTAATCAAGATCGTTTCATTTCCTTGTTAACATAAGATCGTTTCATTACCTGGTTAATCAAGATCGTTTCAATTCCTGGTTAATCAAGATCGTTTCAATTCCTGGTTAATCAAGATCGTTTCAATTCCTGGTTAATCAAGATCGTTTCAATTCCTGGTTAATCAAGATCGTTTCAATTCCTGGTTAATCAAGATCGTTTCAATTCCTGGTTAATCAAGATCGTTTCATTTGCAATAATAAATTCAAGTCAATTTTTCAAATCTAATCAATCTCTAATGGCTTCTCGTGAAGCATTGGCATTGGGTTCAGATACAAGACCTCCAGTTCTCTACCGTGGTTCTTACGGACTATGGAAGAAACGATTCATGGACTATGTGGAAAGTCAAACAAATGGTCATATGATGAAAGATTCCATTCTGAATGGACTTGCTGTTCATCGCCATCCCACTACTAATGCAGTTATTCTAACTCATGAACTTTTGAATGCTGAGCAAAAGGATCGAACAGCTGCAGATAACAGAGCAAGGTCATGTTTATACAGAGCTCTACCGGATGAAATCTATGGGTCTGTTGATTCTTATGATACAGCAAAAGAGATATGGGATGAGGTGGCTAGACAGATGGAAGGAGCTGACGTGACTTCGACAATCAGATTGACCAACATTTTGACTGAGTTTGACAACTTCTCCAAAATGCCAAATGAATCTCTTGAGGCAGTTTACTACAGATTCTGCAATGTCATAAATGAACTGAGGAAGAACAATGTCAAGAAAACTGAGATTGAGTTAAACATCAAGTTCATCAAAGCACTTGGTCAAGAATGGGAAGATTTTGGAACCCAAATCAAGCAACATCAAAACCTGACCAAGTTCACCATTCATACTCTATATGAATCCTTCAAACTCAATGAAAACCAAGTACTAAGCAAAGCTTCATCAAACAAAATGCCAGAAGTTGTATCTTCTGATCCTTTGGCATTGATAGTTGAGAAAAAGATTTCTGAAGCTCTCAAAAGGCAAATGGTAGTTGTTTCTTCGTCTGATGAGGAGGGAGATGATCTGATGGCTACAAGAGATGGTGTTTCGGATGAACTATATCAAGCTCTTGCCGCGGTAACAAAGCATTTCAAAAGGAAATATTACAAAGCGAGGCCAACAAACAACAATCTCCGCACTTCTTCTACAAGTGCATTTCCAAAGAAGGAACACTATCATCCAAGGAGCAATGAGCAAAGTGAAGCTACTGGTTCAAGGTATGGTGAAAAGAAGGAAGCATATGAGAAACAAACAGTTGAGAAGGGTAAGGCATCAGACAAAAAGTGCTACAATTGTGGTATTCCTGGACATTTTGCCGTTGACTGCAAACAACCTCGAAAGCGGGATTATGAGTACTACAAGCAGAAGATGCTGTTAGCCAAACAAGTTGAAGCAGGACATGCATTGCTTGCCGAAGATGACAAATGGCTGTTGCTCACTGATGATGAAGATCAAGATCTCTCCGCTAATGTTTGCTATATGGCGAGATTGGCCAAGAACAAAGTCCTTGAAGCAGAAAGCACTGATGATGAAGATCAAGATCTCTCCGCTAATGTTTGCTATATGGCGAGATTGGCCAAGAACAAAGTCCTTGAAGCAGAAAGCACTGATGATGAATACCCAGATGATGAGGTAAATCTCGACTCTACTTTTTCTTTGGTTAAGGACAAAGAGTCTTGTAGATTAGCTTTATCTAAATTAACAAATCATATCAATTCTTTAGCCAACAAAAACAAAAAGTTGAAAAATAGTATTTCATTTTCAAAAAGTGAATTTTCAAATCTTCTTGAAGAACACTCAAAATTACTTTTTGAACATGCTACTATTAAACAAGATTTTCAAACATACAAAGACAAAATGTTGGTTAAAGAATGTGAGATGAATGTCACTCCTGATTCTAAGTTATTACAAAGATGTCAAAATCTTGAAAAGACCATTCATGATCTTGAAAAAGCCAATCAAGATCTTGAAATTCAAAAGACCAATGAATGGCTTCGGGCAAATGCAAGACAAATGGATGTTGATATTCTCAATAAGAAGCTCCAAGAAGCTAAACCAAACAATGTTGAACTCGAAAGGAAGATTTCTGATTTAAATCATAATTGTTTCTTAAAAGACATTGAGATAGAGAATCTTGTAAAACAAGTTGAGGAATTTAAAAAGAATATACTTTTCTATCAAGAAAAGCTATATAAAGTTGAACAAAATCCTTTCTTGAATTTCACTGCCTATTTCAACAAGTCAAAAATTGACAAAACAGAACTTCTTCTCGGGTTGGGATTTGAGAATATCACACCATTGCAAAAAGCCAAAGAGGAAATCGAACCCCTGTATGATGAAAAATTTCTTCGCCTTGGTATGATACAACAATTTATTCGTCCATTGGATGACGAATTTGAGACTGATGAAGTTGAGAGAATACCTAATCAAGATTTTTTGGTTAATTATGATGCAATCAATGATTCATACAAAACAAAACAATCTTCAATTTTCAAATTGGAAGAAATTGAATCAAATTTTCAAAACCAAGAATCTGTTGGTACTTCACCTAAATCAACTAAAATGTATTTTCCAACCACATTTTTGGAAAAGCAAATAGAAGGTTTACAACAAAAGGTGGAATCTCAACAAACAGTTATTAATCACCTCAAGTCTCAAAGTCCGAATTCAGAGGATAAATGTATTGCTGTTGATACTAAGAAAGTTTGTGAGAATGTTTCTACTCAAACTGACCAAAGTGCCTCAGTAGAAAATTCTACCCAAACTACTTGTGATTCATCCACCAATACCTCCACTCAGACCTTGACTGATTCTCTTGAATGTACTTGTCATACTGATGATTATGTGCAATCTGATTTATCTAATGACGAACTTGCACAGAGTTTAGTTTTGATATGGTACTTTTATAGGTTTTTCACATGCAACACTGTTGATGAGTTAGTTGTTCACCCTAAGCCTAGTGCTAGTATAGGTGTTGATACATCTTCTCAATTTTCTTGTGAGACCAAAGATGTGTCAGTTCAAGTTGACCTAATTTCTGAGAATACCCATGATGAGAAGTTGGACACCAAGATTCCTGATTTTTCAAAACTTTCAAATGAATTTGAAACTAATCAATCTCCATTGCAATTTTCTTTTGATAAAGATTTCACAAAGGATGATTTTGATAAATTCATGGAGGGAGAATATGTTTTTAATTCAGAAACTGAGAAAAAGATTGAATCTACCAAAATCAAAGTTGAAACAAAAGAGGAATCTCTGGAATTTCAAAAACCATTGTCCAAAGCTCCAACTTCATATTACTCAAGGAAACGAGTTAAGACCAAACTCGTCAAGACTGAACCAAAGAACATTAAGTTAGAAACCTTTGTTGCTACCCCAGTGAAACATGTCAAAAAGGAACAAGCTGAAACCCCACACACGACAAAGTACACCAAAGTGAAACTTCCGAAAGACTATCCTAATGCTTCTCAATCTAGCTCTCAATCTAGCTTTTTACCTATTCTAATGCTTCTCAATCTAGCTCTCAATCTAGCTTTTTACCTAAGGTGTCTAAGTCTAGCTCAGTTTCGCTAACTAAAGATACATCAAATGGTTCAACTAGATATAGAGATAGATATGGGTGGTTTTCTCATGATAAACCAAAGAAGCAAGAAGTTTCATCACCTCCAAAAGATTCCAAAAAGATGAAAGTGTTTAAAACTCCTAGTTCTAATTTTCAAAGTTTCAATTCAACAGGTGGAAAGAGCTTAACTAGTGGTGCTAAATGGGTTGCTAAAACTTTAGTACCTAAGATCACTAGTAATCAAAAGAATGTTGAGAAAATGAAGAAAGAAGGAGGAGAAATGCTGTTAATAAGAAGAAAAGTGCTTCTGTTAATCAAAACAATTCATCTTTGTTAATAAATGTTGAATGTGCCAAGGCAAGGCCTTGTGAGCTTGTAAACAATTTTAATTCTTGTGTGGTTGATATGAATGCTTGTAGACATGTTACTTTTAATTCTCGTGTGAATGTTCGTACATTTTATTCAAATATGTTTGTTGATAATGTGCTTGTTGATGCTTATGTTGATTCAATAACATGTTTGAATGCGCATACTAAGTTATATACCCTGCCTGTTTTATCTAACCAAAAAGGACCCGTTTTCAAGTGGGTACCTAAAAACGGTTAAATTTCTTTGATTGCAGGAAATAACCATCTGTGTTTGGATACTCGATTCCGGGTGTTCGAAGCACATGACTGGAAATAAGTCTTTGCTGAAGAACTTTGTTGAACGATTCATGGGAACGGTTCGCTTTGGAAACAACAATTTCGCTCCTATCTTAGGTTATGGGGACATTGAACGAAATGGGATTATAATCAAGAAAGTTCACTATGTTGAAGGTTTAAGTCACAACTTGTTCAGTGTTGGACAATTCTGTGATAACAATCTTCAAGTTCTTTTTCGAAATCTCTTTGCAAAGTCCAAACCTTAGATGGAGTTGATATTCTTTGTGGCGATCGTGACGATAACCTTTTTACCGTCAATCTCGATGATAACCAACCAACCGATAATATCTGTCTCATTTCAAAGGCTACTTCAAAGAATTCTTGGTTATGGCATAGAAGGCTCTCTCATCTGAATTTCCAAACAATCAATACTTTAGTCAATAAGCATCTTGTTGAAGGCTTACCTGACTATAAGTATGAAAGTGAGCATGTCTGTCCTTCTTGTGCTGTTGGGAAGATTAAGAGAGTTTCTCATAAACCGAAGAAATCTCCAAATTCTTTAGCACCTCTTCATTTGCTTCACATGGATCTTTGTGGGCCGATGAAAGTTCAAAGCCGAAATGGGAAGAAATACATCCTGGTTATTGTTGATGATTATTCAAGATATACTTGGGTTAAGTTCCTAGCATCCAAAGATGAAACAACTCAGATGTTGATAGATTTCATCACCAATACTCAAGTAAATCTTCAACTTCCTGTTCGTTACATCCGTTCGGATAACGGTACTGAATTCAAGAATGCTGTTTTTGATGAATTCTGCAAATCCAAAGGTATTACTCATCAATTCTCAGCAGTTCGCACCCCACAACAAAACGGTGTTGTTGAAAGGAGAAATCGATCGCTGGTGGAAGCAGCAAGGACAATGCTTGCTTATTCCAAATTACCATCCAATATGTGGGCTGAAGCTGTTGACACTGCCTGTCACACTCAGAATCGGTCCATTATCAATCAGCGTTTCGAAAAGACTCCTTATGAGGTTATTAACAAACGGAAACCCAACATCAACTACTTCCATATATTTGGGTGTGTTTGTTACACGTTGAATGATCGGGAGAATCTTGGAAAATTCGAGAAGAAAGGTGATGAAGGATATTTTGTTGGTTATTCCAAAACATCAATTGCCTATCGAATCTATAATCGTCGAACAAACATAATTCAAGAGACGATGAATGTGTGGTTCGATGAGATGTCAGGCATGATTTTTGAGCAAGAAAGCTTGCTACCAACAAGTATGGATTCAAGTGCTTCAAGTCCTTCTACAAGGAATACTACCTTAGCTTCTAAATTCAAGAAGTTTCCAACTCCTACAAGTGATGAATTAGATATTCTTTTTGAAGAATTCTACAATTCAAAACCGATTCATGATCAAGAACCTCAAGTCATCGTTGAACAAATTAAACCCAATGAACCTCTTCATAACAACGATCCAGTTCCTGACAATATTCATGAATCTTCTTCAAATTCTTCAGAGCAAGAATCCTCGTATCCTGATACTTCTCCACCATTCTCTCAGGATAATTATTCTCAAGTGAATGTTCAAGAACAACCTTCTCAATTCACTCAGACAACAAATCCCCTGAACACTCCAAATGTGTATGTACCACTTGACTTTGATCATCCAGCATATGAGGAAAGGGTTATACCAAGTTATGATTCCATCTCTCAACAAACTTCAAGTTTCAATGATGGTGATGTTGATCTTCAACAACAAGATCCTCTTCCTCATGCTCACAAGTGGATTCGCATGCAGAAAAATCATCCTACTGATCAAATAATTGGAGATCCACAAGCAGGAGTAACTACTCGTACTTCAGTGAATGAGTGTCTCGTTGCACTTTCTCTTAGCAATATCGAACCCAAAACAGTATCTGAAGCTCTTCGAGATCCAGAATGGGTTAAGGCAATGCAAGAGGAACTCGCACAATTTGAAAGACTGAAGGTATGGAGATTAGTTCCAAATCCTAGAAAAGATGATCCAATCGGAACGAAGTGGATATTCAAAAACAAAAAGGATGAGAATGGAGTGGTAGTAAGAAATAAAGCTCGACTTGTTGCAAAGGGTTATTGCCAACAACCTGGTGTTGACTTCGACGAAACTTTTGCTCCAGTTGCAAGAATGGAGGCCATTCGAATCTTCTTAGCTTATGCCGCATTCCGAAACTTCACTGTGTTTCAAATGGATGTGAAGACTGCTTTCCTGAATGGTGACCTCAAAGAAGAAGTTTACGTTGATCAACCTGAAGGTTTTGTTGATTCTCAAAGACCAAACCATGTCTACAGGTTAGACAAGGCTCTCTATGGTCTTAAGCAAGCACCCCGAGCATGGTATGATTCTTTAACTACTTTCTTACTTAAAGGTGGATTTACCAAAGGCACAATTGACCCTACCTTGTTCATTCGCAAACAAGGTAAGCATGTTCTACTAGTTCAAATATATGTTGATGACATTATATTTGGGTCGACCAGTCAAACATTTGCCGAAACTTTTCATCTCTAATGGTCAATCATTTTGAAATGAGCATGATTGGGGAAATGAATTACTTTTTGGGTCTTCAAATCAAACAATTACCAACTGGTATTTTTATATCACAAGGTAAATACATAAATGACATGTTGAAAAAGTTTGAGATGACTTCATGTTCTTCAATTTCTACCCCAATGGCTGCTCGAACAACCATTAATACTGATTCAAATGGGAAACCATTTGACCAAAAGAGATATAGAAGTATGATTGGTTCATTGTTGTACCTAACAGCATCTCGCCCAGATATAATGTTTGCAACATGTATGTGTGCTAGATATCAAGCTGCTCCAACTGATTTACATTATCAAGCTGTGAAACGAATCTTTCGTTATCTGAAGGGTACACCCGATTTAGGTCTCTGGTATCCAAGGGATACTGGATTCAATCTAACTGCTTATTCAGATGCAGATCATGCAGGTTGTAAACTTGATCGCAAGAGCACTTCCGGTACTTTACAATTTTTAGGAGATAAAATTGTGAGTTGGTCTTCCAAGAAACAGAACTGTGTTTCACTATCAACGGCTGAAGCAGAATATGTGGCTGCGGCTAGTTGTTGTGCTCAAGTCTTATGGATGAAGACACAACTGACTGATTATGGTCTGACGTATGATCATATTCCTATCTATTGTGATTCTCAGAGTGCCATTGCCATTGCAGTCAACTCAGTAAACCACTCTCGATCAAGCATATTGATGTTAGATATCATTTTCTCAAAGATCATATTGAGAAAGGTGACATCGAACTCTACTTTGTGGGAACTGAATTTCAACTTGCAGATTTGTTCACAAAACCATTGGACGAAAAGAGGTTTAATTTTCTGATCTCCAAGCTTGGTATGTTAAATCTTAAACCTTAATCTTTTTCATTTGAAGGAATTCTTGACACATTTCAGAAAACAAAATACAAAATTGAAAAATTACAAAAATTAACAAAAAGATTTTTTTAGTGGCTTGTATATACTATGTATGCAACCCGTTCTTAAATGCGATATTTATTTGTAGAGTGTTTTATACATTCTAAGATATTGTTATTATCCATATGGATTCATATAAGATAACGAGGAATCGAACGCCTTTGTGTACTTCCAAGTGTTCTTATATGAATATGTATGTGTAGTAGCAATCAAGTTTTTTTTTCCAAATAAAGTTTTTCAAACTCTCAATTATTGATATGAGAAAGCGAGGGATCGAACGCCTTTGTGTACTCTCTTGCTGTCTCATCTTGAACAATTGGAAGTTAACCTTTGCTTAAAAGTTTTATTGCCTCCAACGTGTTGTTGTAAGTTGCGACGGATTGAACGCCTTTGTGTACTCCCTAGCTGTCTTACTTTCAACATTGTTGTTGAAGCAAAATTTTTCCGAAATATCACAACAAAGATTTTACTCATGTTTGAACTCACAAAACCAATTTTTGCTCCACCTTTCTATGGAAATTTTTGATCTATTCTTGCATAGATTAAGGAGGAGTTTGTGATTTCAACAACCTTCAAACCTTCAAATGTGTTTCAAATTTGTTTTCATGCACACATTTGATGTTTTTTTTTCCAATGATTTTCAATCAAATGGAGTTCGGTGATTAGTTTGCACATGAGTGATAAGTATTTCTCAAATTATACTCCATGAATTTCATCATCGCCGATGAGTTCTAACCCCGGAGTATTCACTTCTTTCATTAGATAGTGAGGGTATTTTGAGTGATGTTGTTTTCGTGCAAATAGGATGGAGGGAGTAAAGTCGAAAAGTGAGAGGTTAAGGTGATATGTTGTGAGAAAAGGGTTAAAAAGAAATGATACCCTTCCCTAAATTCTCAAAAAGCCGGGTAAAACACGTCCCTATCGGATTTTCATTTGTTGATATCTCGATATTGAAAAAGCCTTCATGGACCCAGTGAAGCAATGCACATCTTTCCTAACCACTCAAGTATTTCTTAACAAATGCTTGTTTTATTCTCACGGAGATTTTCACACTTCTATTGACTCTTCTTTTGGAAGATGTTGATATTGAAAAAGGGCGACATTCTGCTCCAGTCCCCGACTTCATTTGTTCACTGTGTCTAGAGCTATATTGCTTGGTCATTATTTTGATCATTATTCATTGTCTATATAGGACACATTCGAGTCATATCTTTGTGATATAATTGCTTATCTTTGTGATATAGCCGGAACATTCGTAGTGATATCTGCAATGATATTCCACGATGATCGAATGGAAATCCTACCAATGCTAACATCTTTTCCAACGTTGAACGTAGGTCTCATAATTACATTTATGTGATTATTGAGCTAACGAGAAGTCTAAGTGACCTCGGTTTTCCCTAAAGTCTTTAAGGATAAAATTGTGGTTATCAAATGCTTCGGTAGTGTTAACCATGATTTATATTCTTTGAAGCAATCTAGTGGTTGAAAAGCCGCAGACCGAACTATGTTAGAGACTTGTTTTGTGCATATCTCAATGATACATAGGAAATCCGAAAAATGTTATACATTTCTATCGGTCA
Source organism: Erigeron breviscapus (assembly GCA_034093135.1). NCBI lineage: Eukaryota > Viridiplantae > Streptophyta > Magnoliopsida > Asterales > Asteraceae > Erigeron > Erigeron breviscapus. The sequence continues at coordinate 41,899,834 of CM067173.1, read as the reverse complement.
TTTCATTAATCCTTTTGATTTTTGAACATGCAAACGGATCATTCTTATCCGGTTTCATTTCTCTTCACACAAACACAGAAACCACCAACACCATGATATAATGTTTGTCCCAACAACTTCAATCTTACATTTTAGTCACTCCTAGGATTTCTTGGGTTGGGCTAATGGTTTGGATTGATGTTTTGATGGTTGACGTTTCTTCATGAGATCATGTTATTCCTGTTGACACTTAATCAATCTCATATGTGCATAATGACATTGATTCCCAATTTTGTCATTATGAGGGGGAGAAAATATTATGATTGATTGATTTACTGTTTGATAAGGAAACAAGAAGAAAAGTTTGTGTGTGGTTGTTTCAATAGGTTTAGAGGCTTATCAGAGTTTGTGTATAGGAGGAGAAAATTCTTAAAGATATGTCAATAGTTTCAGATTTTCTCTAGATTTTAGTTGATTGAGACTTTTGTTTTAAAGTGGGAAAATTTGAATTGACTTCAGAGATAAGAATGAAATCGAAGATAAAAGATTTTCACTCAAGATGCTTCAAAAGTTCAAAAATGCTCCAAAATGTGTATACTCATGGATTGAGGGGGAGCATGATTACTTCATAAGAATTTCATCTAAACTTCATTCAATTGCTAACTCTCCAAAGTGTTCGAGTTGATGTGACAAAGATCAAAGCTTCAAAAGGTTGAAAGATTTGTTAGAAGATTCAAGTCAAAGAAGTAAAGCTTCAAAGAGTCTTCATCAAACATTCTTCATTCAAGATCTTCAAGTCATACAACAACATTTCATCAAGAAACTACTATGCATAAATCAAGGGGGAGAGTACATATTCATGAAAGTTTGTTTCAAGAAGTTGAATTTCACTCAAGAATCGAAGATTGAAGAATCAAAACCAAGATTCATCTCTTCTGCATTTCAAAAGACAACTCTGATTCATGATTCATCAATTCTCGAAGATTCAAGCCAAACATGCTTTCATTATTCTCTGTTCATAAAGAACATTGAGAATCCTCACATGATTTAACTTCAAGAAGTTCAAGACCAAGACCAAGACTGAATCAAGTTCTCCAAAGACAAAAGAGAAAGCTTTGAAGACTTGTTTCAACACACCAATTGTCTTCACCACCGGGCTCATCAAATTCATTCCTACAAGACATTATAACACGTACTTCATTCATTACAATATATCACTAAGGGGGAGAATGTTAGAAATCCAAAAATAGTGATAAATTGTAATCTAGAATAGAAGAATTTCTTGTTTAATAGTCATAGATAAATGATCACTAAGGTTGAGGGGCTAATTGTGACAATTAGCATAATTGTGTAATTAGACTATAAATAGCCCTCTCACACCTTAGAGATCATAACCTTTGATAACCTTTGATAACTAACACACATTAATCTAACCAATTTGAACAAAACTAATTTCATATATAGAAAATTGAACAAAACTACCACATTTCATATATAGAAAATTGAACAAAACTACCACATTTCATACTATAGAAAATTGAACAAAACTACAATTTCATATATAGAAAATTGAACAAAACTACCAATTTCATATATAGAAAATTGAACAAAACTACAATTTCATATATAGAAAATTGAACAAAACTACCACATTTCATATATAGAAAATTGAACAAAACTACCACATTTCATATATAGAAAATTGAACAAAACTAAATTTCATATATAGAAAATTGAACAAAACTACCACATTTCATACTATAGAAAATTGAACAAAACTACAATTTCATATATAGAAAATTGAACAAAACTAAATTTCATATATAGAAAATTGAACAAAACTACCACATTTCATACTATAGAAAATTGAACAAAACTACAATTTCATATATAGAAAATTGAACAAAACTACCAATTTCATATATAGAAAATTGAACAAAACTACAATTTCATATATAGAAGATAGAATAAAACTACCAATTTACAAAACTAATTTCATATATAGAAAATTGAACAAAACTACCACATTTCATACATAGAAAATTGAATGTGTACATACATTACAATTCTTGCTTCCAAAAAAAAAAAAACAGAACCTAATTTCATCTAAAATACAAATAAACAACAAATAATATCCAACTTATGACTAAAAACTTCTTGTATTTTCTTGCTTGAATTTCAAAAGCTCTGGAAGACTCCTCAAACCTATTCATTGATCTCAACAGCCCGGGGATGATTTCAATGCTTCTTCTACACAATGGTGGATCGTGCCAACTAATAAATCCATGTCTTGAGCAGCAATAGAAGCGCCTTCCTGGGTTATTCTCAGTCCATGAGGTGCGAATCATAGAAGGATGGCCGCATCTACAAAGAACCATCGATTAATTTGAAAGTATTTGTTAGTTATATTGTAATTTGGGGATTTTAGAAAATTAGGGTTTTTTTTGTAACCAGATTGGAATGAATTTGGGGCTGAAATTCGGTATATATATGGGTGGGAGGGTGTAAATTACTGAAGTACCCCGCACGTGAGAGGCACGTGGGTGCAGTAACGTCAAAAATCAAACGACACGTTACTGTTGGACCATGAACGCAACAGGTGTGATATGACAGGGATGAGTTTCGCGACTTTTCACACTTTTGTATCAAACTTGCAAAATGTGTGATAACACAGGGACCAAAAATGCAATTCGTTCTACTTTCTCCTATGTTTTCATTTGTAAAAAGTGTATTACCTTAACCCCTTGTCATTTTGGAACATGGATAACTTCTTTATCTCAGTAAGGATGTTCATAGTTATTTTGTTAAATTTCATGTCGAATAAAAGTAAAAGTGAAAATTTTATTGTATCTAGACTTGGTAATGTAAATAAGTTAGAACATATCTTTTGGTCTTCTTGTCTATGTTTTGATTGGTATCAAAAATATGTGTTGGTTTATGATATAACATTGCATATAGATAAATTCTTATTACATGGGTCTAAAATTCTAATGACATGGATAAAAACCACCACATCTCTATCTTTTTAGTGCATATAAGATAAATCTGGTTATATAAATCTAGTTACTCTGTATAAATTAACTAATTGTGAATATACAACTTTCTTTTTTGTATTGTTGAGTTTTTTTTTTTTGTATTGTTGAGTTTTTTTATAAAAGGAATAGAAAGAGGAGGATAGAAAAAATCATGCATTTTTTACTCCAAAACTTTCCAGCCAAATATAGTCAAATTTGAAAGGAAAAGTTTATAATACATAAGCCTCTTTGTTTTTTTTGTTTTTTTTTTTTTATTGTTATTTTTTGTTTTTTATTATTTTATAGTTATTCCCTTCAAATTCGAGACTAGTTTTGTATATAATTTTTTTTTCGTTTCCTCTCCTATCCAATCTCCCTTTTTCTTTTCTTTAAATTTAAACTTAATATTAGTAACACTATATATTTCTTCATCACGTTACATGATATTAGCTTTTAGTGGACTGTGTTATTGCATAGCCAGATACACTCACACACTCGTGTTTAAATATGAAATGTGGCTGCTGCTTCATAACTACTCGCTAGCGGCCCAATAAATAAACATAAACGGGCTTTTGGGCTTTAATTATTTCAACGGCACATGAGAAACAACAGTTTCAACTTTCAGTAAGTTTGTTTGTAAATATATAATCACTAATTACATGAAAAGGAACATAAATTATTTTAGAAGTGTTCAAGGATAAAGTTACCCTTGGATTAATGTATGGAGATCTTGTAAAAGGGGATGATTAGAGAATTAGTTTACTTGTTGGCGATTCCCAATTGGTATGAAGTAAATAGTTAGCTTCACGCCACCAAGTGTATTTCTGTGTGTGTTTGTGTGAATCTGTCATGCCCTTGAGTTGAGATCAAGGTCATGTATTTATAGGGGGTCATATGAGAAACTAGTTCTGGTCCCCAGTTATGTGACATCAGGTGTGTAAGAGGTCCCTGGCAATGACATCGGATAGTAAGAGACCGTTATTCGGTGCATCGTTTACCTATGTACGAAAGACAACGATCCTGAGACAACGTTCAGGCTATCGTCACTCATGTACTATTTAGGTTTGCCAAGTGATACCGTAGCCTAAATATATTACCCTGCGACTATTGTGAGGGGTAATGTCTATTAGGTTGCGGCTTAAGTGGATAAGAAGGTTACGGATATGGTACGTCATCAAGCCCCCCAGCCTAGCGTTGTGTTTACTAAAATGCTGGGCTTTATTGTTTTATTTATCATAGTGTAACCTCGTGTTACGTGGTTGTTCGAAGGCTTTTGTTTTTCGTAGGTTTTCCATGTTCTCACGTTACTATGTCTCCCCCCCCCCCCCTTTTTTTTTCTTTTTTTTTAGTCTGAAATTCGAAGTTTGAAATTTGAAATTGAAAATTATTGAAAAAGAAAGGGGATTAATGGAAAAGGAACAAATGTATTGAAAACTCCACCATTGATGGCATTCGCAAATTGTGTTTTTTTTTTTTTTGCAACGTCTTTTGACCGTGTGTCTTTTCACTTTCTGTCGTTTTCCTACCCCTAATTCTTCTTTTTCTCAATCGCATCTTTTCCTAATTCTTCTTTTTCTCTCAACTCAACTGTCCGCAGCCTCTTCTCTTCTACCGTAGCATCTTTCTTTATTCCGCAGGTTAGTTACATCGTTTGTCTTTTGTACCTTTTGCTATGGGTAATAAGAGAGACTTAGCTATTCATTTTTGCACCGAAGGTAGAGAGGGTTTAGCATCATTGCTTTCTAACTATAGATTTCCCTCTGGCTACGGATATACTGTTCCTTCCCCCCCTGAAACTATTAGGGCGGCGCCGAAGGGTAAGATAGGGTTGTATTTTGGCATGTTTGAATTAGCGAATATTCGTCTGCCTTTCACAATTTTCTTCTTAGAAGTGTTGAAACATTTTCGTTGCCATATTTCCCAAATCACTCCTTTCGGAGCCCTTCGTGTGGCTATGTTTGAAATTGGCTGTCGGGCCCGTAACATAGAACCCACCGTAGATCTATTCCATAAGTTTTTTAGGTTGGGGGCCGCAGGCGATTGGTATACGTTTGAAAGGCGTCCTGGGTCTAAGCTTTCTGAATGTTTGTACGATGTAAAAGATTCAGTGAAAGGTTGGAAGTCTAGGTTTTTTTACATGAATGACAACATTATCCCTGATGATTATCGAGTTATTTTGCATATGAAGGGTGAGGCTCGTGGGTCCCTAGCTGATTTGGGTACTATAGTTGGTGTTGAGCCGGAACATGTTCGTTTGATGTATCGTCCACCCACTCGCTGTCGTACCCTTCCAGAAGCCATTTTTATATTTAGCTAGATTGAGTCCTTTGTGGGCATTTCACCCATCCAGGCCTAGGATTGTTAGTCAAGATGGGAGGGGTACGGCTTCTCCGGACCTTCTCTCTTGGCTCTTTATATTTTTCATTATTATTTATCATTTATATATTTATTTTATATTATTATTATTTTTTATGTGTATATGCATACGCCGCTGCTTTTCGACGAGTTTTTTCCTAACTCTTCCTTTATGTATTTGCTTCTAGTTATGAGTTTCTTTGAATACATGGAGGCGGATGAAGTAGGAGAAAACTTTCATTCAGCCGGACGTTGCGGCAGGGGAAACGGTTCCGGAGGTTACCCATGTTGACCTTGATCCAGAGATAACCGTGTTGCCTGATAGTCCTCGTGCCGCAGCCCGCAAAGAAGAAAATTTAGCTGCCCATCGAGAGAGTCTCAAAAGAAAGAAGAAGAAAAAGGGTGATGAAGAAGAAAATGAAGATGTTGAAGAGGTGTCGGTTGTTAAAAGGAAAAAGGCCCCAAAGAGGAAGAAACCAAGTGTCGAGGTGTCCAATGCTCAACCAAACACAAGATCCAAAAAACCCAAGGGTCTTAGAATCCAGGAGCCTTCGGGTGGGACGTATAGGGTTCCGGACGATGGGGAAGGTTTTCAAGCTGCGCCACCTACTCATGGTGTTGGCAAGGGTCTTATGGCCCGTCGGAAGCTTGGTATCCCTGATTCAGAAGAGGTCGCTGATTCTGATGGGTAGAGTGAGACTGGTTCTCATGATGCCACTTCTTCTCGCAGTGACGGTCCACCTTCTCCACGGATCCCATGGTTCCGGATAGCGATGAGCCCTTCTCCATTACTTTCCCCAACATTCGTTTCAACAGTTCTTTTGAGTTGGAAGAGGAGAGGGCTGAATATGTTGAGAATGCTATGATCCCTACTCGCCTCCGGGCTACAACTTTGATGAGTCACCGGAGCTTCAACAACTTTCTAGCTCGCCATGCCATTGACTCTCTCTCCATTGCGGTCCGTTGCCTATTTACTCATCTTTTATTTACATTATTATTGTTTTTGTTTACTAATATCTCCTTTTTTTGTTTAGAATGATTTCAAGAGAAGGGTTGAAGTTCTTGATTTGGAGAAAGGACGGTTCCATCGTCAGAATACTCTGTTGCGGCGCAAGGTCGTACATTTGGAAAATATCACCGATCCAGAGGTTGTGAATGCCAAAATGCAGGATTTGGAAGCTGCAGCATTGATTGAGAAGCAACAAAAAGAAATGATGGAACAAGAGTTAAGAGCCTTTTAGGATAGGTTCCAGGCTTTGGAGTTGGAGAAGGTGGATTTGCAAACTAAGTATGAGGTGGAGTTAACTAAATCAAAAGATCTGGTGAAGGCTACGGAGGAGGTGGGACGCCTGGAAAGGGAGCTTGCGGTGGCTAAGGAAGAGAGGAAAGAGATTATTGAAGCCCTTCCTCAAATTGTTCACAAATTTCATCATGCACCGGAGTATAATCGAGAGATGGGCAAGGTTCAAAGCTTGTCAATGGCCTACGGCTCCCATAAGATGTTGGAAAAACTTAAAAGCAAGAACTTGGGCATTGACTTCACCAAGGTTCCGGGCTACAACCCTCAAGCTTTTGCTTATTTGAAGGAAGCAGGTGAAGCGTTTCAAAACAAGCAATGGCCTTATCTCTCCAAGCTCGCAGCAGGTGTTGAACTTTCCTCGTCTGACCTCCTCAAACTTGATCCGGAGCCTTCCCCAGAAAAGGCTACGGTTTCCAGTGCCCCCTCAAGTTCTGTTGTTTAATTCATGGTGTTTTCTTCCTTGGTTTTCTGAACAATATTAAATTTGACGTTGTGTAAGGCCTTTGTTGGCTATGCCTATATTTCCTTTATCAGTCTGTTACCTTGATACTTTATTGCAATCATATCTCCATAGCCTACAGAGTTTTCTCGCGACTATGTAGGTTGCGAGGATCTGTGGTTTGGCTACGACCTTCGTCTTTATGTTGTTTTTAACGTCTCGTTGGCAGCTTGTACTTAGCATTTATAGGTATGTAGTTTTTTGCTCGAATGATGCCAAGGAATTTCCTTGAGCTTGCGGCCTTTTAGGGTTTGTCTGTCGGAGCGTTTAAGTTTTGCCGTTGGGCTTTTTTGGAGGGTTCATTCATATCTTACGGGTTTATCTGGATCCTGTGACATAGGATTTTTGTTGGCCATGATACAAGCTTTTGATACTTTGTGGTTTTCACAACTTACTCTTAGTGCTGTGTTTTCGTAGCCTGTATGACATTGTTGCTGCCCTAGAGGTTACGGCGCTCAATAATTAGGCCATGATGCTTCTGTTATATTCTTAAATAAGTTTACTTAGATTCGATATACTTGGGTATACAAAGTTCAATTTCTAATGATGCCAAGGAATTTCCTTGGGCTTACATCCTTTTGAGACTCATGAGCCGGAGTGTCTATTTGAGTATTGCCGTAGGATGCTTAGGAAATATAATTCCTGTTTGCATTTTGCAAGATTATTGGGATCCTGCGATGTCAGGTTGTGAGCCTACACGTCTTGCTTACGGTGAGGAGTGTCAGTCGTAGCATTTTTATGAGTTTATCAAAGTTAAAGAATATCAGCCTTGTCTGGCTTTGATATTTGCATCAATCATGTTTTGTTACATGTGCTTCAAGCATTACTTGCTAATTCAGTTATTGGCCTTCATGCCTTACAAAATAAATGGTATTATGGTCTTGTTAGCTTTCAGATGTAGCATCTTTTGAGCTGGGAGCCATTCCAAGTTCTCGGGAGATTGTCTCCTTGCAAAGTGGCTAGCTTGTAGGCGCCGTTGCCGTAGGCTTCTACCACTGTATAAGGCCCCTCCCACTGAGGTCCCAATTTTCCTTGCTTTTTTGCTTTGCTAGCATCGTTGTTTCTGAAAACATAATCTCCTGGGAGGAAAGTTTCTTTCTTTACTCTGCCATCATAGTACTTCTTGATCATCTTTTTGTAGGCTGCCTCTTTAATTGATGCTATTTCTCTCCTTTCCTCTAACAAATCAAGATTTGCTCGGAGTTGTCTTTCATTTTCTGCTTCTGTATTGTACCTTCTTGTTGTTGGTACACTAACCTCTGGAGGTATCATAGCTTCGGAACCATAAACTAAACTAAAAGGGGTGACCCCGTTGCTTATTTTGGGCGTAGTCCTGTTAGCCCATAAGACTTGATGAAGTTCATCCAACCAACCATTTTGACTCCTCCCCAGCCTTGCTTTTATTCCTTCTACAATCTGTTTGTTGGTTACTTCCACCTGGCCGTTGGCTTGTGGGTAGGCTACAGATGTGAAACATTGTTGAATCTCTAGGTTCCTGCAAAAAGTTGGAAAAATTCCTTGGCAAAACTGTTTGTCGTTATCGCTGACTATTGTTTTGGGGATTCCAAATCTTGTCACAATTTGCTCCCATACAAACTTTTCTATGTGCTTTCCTGAGATAGTGGCTAGGGGCTTTGCTTCTACCCATTTCGTAAAATAATCGATTGCTACCACCAAGAACTTAACTTTTCCGGGAGCAGGTGGGAAAGGTCCCACAATATCTATTCCCCACTTTGAGAAAGGCCATGCTGATGTTACCGGAATAAGCTCACTTTTGGGTGCCCTTGGGACTGCGGCATGTATTTGACATGAGTCGCAACTTTGAATTTCTGTTAGTGTATCCCTATGCATGGAAGGCCAATAATAACCCATTGTGACTATCTTGGCTACCACCATCCTTGCTCCGGAGTGTAGGCCGCAGGCTCCATGATGTATTTCTCTAATCACTTCCGTAGCCTGCCTTGGGCCAATACATCTCAACAATGGACCCAGGTACGACATTCGGTACAATCCTTCTTCTCTCAGTACGTATTGTGGTGCTTTGAATCTTATCTTTCTAGCCTCATCTCTATCTTCCGGAAGTATTCCACTTGTCAAATATTCTACAATGGGAGTCATCCAGGTGACCCCTTCTTCTTCAATGGCTGCGGCCGTAACCTCCTCTTCAATTGAACTTTTTGCTAGTGTCTCCATTAGGACTTCTTTTGTGAGGTGTGAGAATGAAGTGGAAGCTAACTTACTTAGTGCATCAGCGATTTTGTTGCGGTTCCGGCTTATGTTCTGAATCCTGAAGCTTTCAAAGCATTGCGATAACTGTTGGGATTTTGCCAGATGTTTCTTCATAACCGGCTCCTTGGCCTCATACGTTCCGTCAACTTGGAAAGCTACGATCTGGGAATCGACACAGGCATGGAGATGCTTAACTTTCATCTCCTTGGCGATTCTAAGGCCAGCTAACAATGCTTCGTATTCTGCTACATTATTTGAAGCCCTGAACTCGAAGCGTAGAGCATATGTGAATTCTTGTCCTTCGGGATTTGTTAAGATCAAACCGGCTCCGGAGCCATCGGCGCTTGAGGCCCCATCAGTAAATAACTTCCATGTTTCCGGGTGTTTCTTTTCAGGTGCGGCTTCTTCCACCACAGCTTGTGGTGGAGTTTTACGCTTTCCCTTGCATTCTTTGTGGGGTGTTTCAGTCAAGAAATCCGCGAGGATCTGACCTTTTAAAGAACTTCTTGGCTTGAATTCCACCTCGTGTTCTCCCAATTCAATCGCTCATTTCGCCAGTCTTCCCGATACTTCTGGCTTCGTTAAAACTTGCTTTATCGGCTTGTCTGTTAGCACTTCTATTGGATGTGCCTGGAAATATCGCCGTAGCCTTCGGGCTGCATGAATGAGGGCTAATGCCAACTTTTCAATTTCGGGATACCTTACTTCTGGACCTTGTAAAACTCTGCTTACATAATATATCGGTTGTTGGCCCTCTTTTCTGCTAGCTACTAATACAGCACTTATCGTTTCTTCAGAGGCTGCTAAATACATTTGCAATGTTTCTCCTACCTTAGGTGCCGTGACCGTTGGGAGTTGGCATAAGTACTCTTTTAATTTCTCAAAGGCTTTCTGTGCATCCTCCGTCCACTTGAAATGCCGTTTTTCTAGACAGCCCTTCAGGGTCTTGAAAAAAGGTAACGATTTATCCGCAGATTTGGACAGGAAGCGATGTAATGCCGCAAGCTTTCCATTAAGGCTTTGCACATCTTTTAGCGTCTGTGGAGGCTGCATTCTCTGGATATCTTTAACCTTTTCCGGATCTGCTCCGAAACCTTCTTTAGTCACCACATGACCCAAAAATTGGCCTTCTTCTACCCCGAATGAGCATTTCTTGGGATTCAATTTCATGTTAATGAGCCGCAGGGTTTTGAAGGTTTCTTCTATATCTTTCAACATATCTTCTTCTTTCATGCTTTTGATTACCATATCATCTACGTAGGCTTCCAGATTTTGCCCTATTTGATTTCCGAAGGCTTTATCTACCAACCTATGATAGGTGGCTCCTGCATTTTTTAAACCAAAGGGCATCTTTTTGTAGCAAAAGATCCCTTCTGCTGTATAGAAGGCTGTCTTATCTTCATCATCTGGATGCATTTGTATTTGATGGTAGCCCTTGTAGGCGTCTAGGAAACATTTCAAGCGAAAACCCACCAACGACTCAACTTTCCAATCAATTTCCGGAAGCGGATAGCAATCCTTCGGGCAGGCCTTGTTAATGTCTGTAAAATCTACACACATTCTCCAACCGCCATCGTGTTTCTTAACCATCACTGGGTTTGCTATCCAACTTTGGTATTTCACCTCCCGCAGTATTCCGGCATTAACTAGATCATCTACTTGTTCTTTGGCTGCTTTACTTCTATCCGGAGCCAAACTTCTTCTTTTTTGTTTTACAGGGACTGCATGAGGTCGCGTGTTCAGACGATGTTGTGTGTCAAGAATTTCATTGTTGACCCTCAATTGTCTGGGGACGCCTGTCATGTCCGCAGGTGTCCAGGCGAATACATCTTTGTTCATCCGTAGGAGTGTTTGTAGCTTCTCTTTATACTCCTCCGGCAGTTGTTTCCCTATCAACACGTATTGCTCTGGGTATTCATCATTTATGAATATTTTTTCTGTTAGTGGCTTGGTGATTGCTTTCCTCTCCGGCTCTTGTTCTTCGTTTGGGATATTGACTTGTGCACATATACGTTCCTGCCTTGGATCAGCCTTAATGCAACCGATTCCACAAGGCGTAGCGAACTTAACTGCTGCATGTCTTGGGGATGGTACCATTCCAAACTTGCGCATGGCTGTTCTTCCCAAAATCACGTTGTAAGGGGATGCGGCCCTTACTATTATGAATGTCAGCTGCTCCGTCCGGACTCTTGGTATTTCTCCTACTCTTACCCATAATGTTATTTCTCCCAACGACCAAGATCTTTCCATGGAAAAGCCTACCAACAGACTGGTAACATCTTTCCTTGTCCTTCTTAACGCTGCTTTTAACTTTAGGAAACAATGTTCTTACATAACCTCACAGCCGCTGCCTGTGTCTAGGTAAATCCGCCGGACGGGATGGTTTCCGATGACTGCGCTGATTAAGATTGGCCCGTCGGAAGCTTCTTCTTCTTTTATTGGCGGGAAGCTTATTGTTACATTCTTCCAAGGTTCATTTGGTAACACTTCTTTCTTAGTTTCATCCGCTTCAATTGCCATGATTGGGTCTTCCAACGGCTCCAGTTTTGGTTCTGCCACTTCTCTTGCTGTCTGTCGTCCAGCGTTATGCCTTGAACTTGTTTCTTTCATGCCTTTGATTAATGACGAGTATCTTCCGGATCTCATTGCCTCTTCAACTTTGCTTTTGAGTACTTTGCAATCGTTTGTGTCGTGCCCTGACCGATTGTGGTAATCACAGAACTTGTTCATGTCGGACCCTTTGTATTTTCCGGGGCTCTTCGCCGGAGCCTTTTTGGCGGCTAAAATATCTCGCGGCGGGCGTGAAGTATGATGAATTGTGCCATGATGGTTTGAGGGGGCCCTGTGTTCTTTGAAAAGGTGCAGAGCGATTCTTTCCATGCGAAAGCTTCTATTTCTTCGCCCCTATCAATGTCTTTGCCGCCGGAACCATATATTGGCCCTCCTACGCCTCCGGCTGTTTCCTTTCCCACTAGCCATATGTGAGTTTTGTCCATAAGAGTTGTGTATTCTTCAGGCAGGTCTCTAGACAAAAATTCTATTAAGGGTTGCAAACGTAACCCATGCACGAATCCTGATATTTTCTGATTTTCATTGAGCCCCTTCATCAATGCCGTTTCATCTGTATACCCTGTCATAAATTGCCTGACGCTTTCGTTTTCTCTTCTTTTAATATTATGGGCCTCTAAATGCATCTTCTTATATTTGCGCTGCTGCCCGAAATATGACCGGAACTTAGTTTTTAAGTCATCAAAATTTACCACACTTCCGGTTGGCAGGCTTTCTAGCCACGCTCTTGCTGCATCTTTAAGAGTCATGGCGAACATATGACATGCTACGGGAACTATCCACTTTTGCATCCTTATCATTCCATTGAATTCTTCAAATGATTGTCGGGGTCTTCTTTGCCATCATACATGGACATTCCTTTCGGCAACCCGCCTTCAGGCAACGGGTAATCTTCAATCCACTGCACGAAAGGTTCGGGCTCTGTCTGCACTATCATGTCTTGTTCATTTGGGATTCCGGAACTACTTCGAGGTATGCTTCCGCCAGGTTGGTGGAAGTAAGATTGTTGAGAATGGTTGTACGATTGTTGCTGAAATTGTTGTTGAAATTGTGGTTGAAATTGTTGTTGGAATTGTGGTTGAAATTGTGGCGGTTGGGAATATTGACTTTGCCTGTGCGGCTGGCTATTCGTTGTAAAGTATGCGTTATACTGTGGGGTATAAAATTGACTTGTTCCTCCGGAACCTCCATTTTGGTTATTTTGGGGAGTTATGAAAGGTTGTTGTGTTTGGTTTGGTGCTGGTTGATTGTAGCCTGGAGGTATGGGAGTAGGTTGAGCAAAACCATGATACGTTGGGTTGTATGTTTGGCCATTAGCTTGCACAAACTCTGCGGCTAAAGGTGGCAGGTTTGGCGTTTGTCTTTGCACATTTGGTCGCGGCATTGTTTTCTGGCACGGTTTCGCTGAAGTGCACCCTGGCTCCGGCTCTCCTGTCGTTGCCTCTGGCTGGAGGAGTGTTTGCTTCTATTTCTTCTATATTGTCACTATCTTCGTCGTAGTTTAAACGAGTTTGGACACTCTTCATATTTAGCCGCCGCAAGTGTTGTCGTAGCATGTTTTCGATTGCCTCGGTTTGGTCGTTTGTTTGGGTTTGGTCATTTGTTTGGGTTTGTTCATTTGTTTGAGAGGTATCTGCGTTTTGTCTTACAGCTGTTTCGAAACCTGGAGGAGGGCCAGCCTCCGCCATTTTTGTTACAAGATCTTTTGATCTGGAGTGCGGATGGCGCCACTTGTTCAAGAATAAAGTTACCCTTGGATTAATTTATGGAGATCTTGTAAAAGGGGATGATTAAAGAATTAGTTTACTTGTTGGCGATTCCCGATTGGTATGAAGTAAATAGTTAGCTTCACGCCACCAAGTGTATTTCTGTGTGTGTTTGTGTGAATCTGTCATGCCCTTGAGTTGAGATCAAGGTCATGTATTTATAGGGGGTCCTATGAGAAACTAGTTCTGGTCCCCAGTTATGTGACATCAGGTGTGTAAGAGGTCCCTGTCAATGACATCGGATAGTAAGAGACTGTTATTCGGTGTGTCGTTTACCTATGTACGAAAGTTGACTTTATAGAACCAGACAACGATCCTGAGACAGCGTTCAGGCTATCGTCACTCATGTACTATTTAGGTTTGCCAAGTGATACCGTAGCTATTGCGAGGGGTAATGTCTATTAGGCTGTGGCTTAAGTGGATAAGAAGGTTACGGATATGGTAAAAAAGAAAAATGAAAGTATTACTACTTAACTTTACAAGGAGTTCCCTTTTTCATGAGTTAGGTTGGGTACTTCAACAATTGTGTTCAATAAATGCTTATTTTTCATGCATTGGGTACAAATGTGTGTAATGACGTCCATATTCACAGTAACCATTTTACTATTTCACCACTTTGCTATTTAATTGAAATAAAAAATCAAGTCACCAAAAGGAAGAAATAAAACTAAAACTCCCTCATAAGTACATGAATGTCATCGTAAAAATAAGTATAAGTTATGTATCAAAACTTGCTACTAATTTTGGCAATGGCTTTTTATTTATCTCCTTTATATGGAAACAAGATTGTTTTTTTTTTAAAAATAAATATCACCATATAAATAAAAATAACTTTTTCTTTTACGAAAAACAAGTTGATTATTGTTAGCTAGTGACATCCAAGCTAAGAGTATACGGAACTCGTACACACGTTCCACATACTAAATTTTTTGCCAACCCAAGGGATACCTTTGAGGTTACCGCTAATATAGAATTGTTGATTGAGACTTGAACCCAATAATTAGTTGTATCATTTTAAATCGGGTGTTTACCTTATTAATAAATACCAAATTTGTTTAAATTCTAGCAAAGCATGTGAAAAAAGTATAAAAAAAAAAAAAAAAACTTAAAACTTAAAAACTCACAAAAAGCTAAAGATCACTTCTAGCAAAGCATGCAGCCCAATTTGGTGTAATTCACAAACGCCACTCTATAAAAAAAAAAGTCGTATTACCTCATAATAAACAAACTAGAGATGTGTCCGTTTCCATTACCTCTTTTATTATTCAGGATTAAGATCCTCTAAAGTTGATCCAACTTCATAGGTGAAGTTGGATCAGCTTTAACCATTGGATTAAATCCAATGGTCAAGATTTAAACATCAAAATTAGATCTTGACCATTGGATTTAATCCAATGGTTAAAGTTGATCCAACTTCACCTATGAAGTTGGATCAACTTTAGAGGATTCTAATCCTATTATTCAAGGTTCAAATTTGGTGTAATTCTTCAGACGGCTTTATTACCATATCACAAACACTAGCTACTCTATAAAAAAAAAGTCGTATTACACTATTTACTGTAGGAACACCATTCAACAATACAACATATTATTGATATACATTTGAATTACAACAGGAAAAATTACAAGTAAATTAACTACTAACTAATCAATACAAGAAAATAAAAGAAACAGAAACATAAAACAGAAAGAAGAAGGCAAAACGGGCTGAGGATATGGTTAAACCAAGGTCCCTTAAAACTGATTTCGGGCCACCCAAGTGAACCCGTCAGTTTCCCAGGGTACAACAGCCAAAGCAGATTGTACTGCCGGAGTTAACCACAACCCATAATTTACCTTCAAGAACAGTTTGAAGAGAAGAGAAAGTATCCAGAGTGAAGTGTGTGTTTTTCTGATTGAATATCAGAATGTTTGAAAACAACTAAGTGTTAGTTGTTTTAAACAAGGAGAAGTTAGTTAGTGTATTACACTTGTTAGCTTGCATGATCAATAACCAGGTGTCACACTTACTACTTAAGCAAGTGTTGTTCCAGGTGTTAAACCAGGAACAACATAACCCACTGAGCCATGAAGCCAAAAAACTGAGCCATAACAACTAAACACTTGAGCCATGTAAGCCATAATCGAGCTAGCCAAAAACAAAGGCGGCTCTAAAGCGGCTCGCGGCGATGCGAGCGTGCAAAGTGCGCCACTAAAACGCCACATTATGTAACACCCCAACTGAGGCGGAACGTTGAGATGTACAGAAAGTCGAGTATTCAAAACAGAGGATAATAGATAACATTCACCATAACTTTATTTGATAAACATAATTTTACAATGCACAAGCATGTGAACCAATTCCCAAGTACAATACGTCTACTATAGTTGGATATTGAGTCCACGAAACAAATAACAAATACATGAGATGGTATACTGCAATGATCAGGGCGGATTCCATTGCCCGTCACAAGGTTTGATCTTTGCCTCCAAAGTGCAATGCAAATAATCATGATGCATATAATTCCTCAAGACATAGGCTAATTCCTGAAAAGCATGAAGAAAAAGTGTCAACTACGAAAACGTAGTTGGTGAGTGCATAGGTTTGCAAGTAGTCTCATTACATATCCATTTTCAAAATAGTTGAGAAATCCATGGTAAATTATAAAGTTCTCATTTGTCACATTTATCGTGAGAGAAAAATATATCAATCGATTAATCATTCATCATACCAAAACCATTTGGTCGTCAATACTTCAATATTGCCAAATTCAACAGTTTCCAAGATTCCACATAAGGTCCAATACCCAAACCGTATGTTCAATCCACAATTTCCATCCAATATAATATCAGTACCTCTTGGTCAATGGTAAGACTACCATGACATAATTTGATGAGATTGTTCTTGAGCCACTACTAAGACCGGTTATGTCCCAATAATCAGATATAATGTCCCAAATGATAAGATAATGATAAGCACATGCTGTCAATCACGTGCATAAAGATAACCAAGGGTCGTGCCATGGAGACGCCCATAAATATATAGTAGTTAGAGCACCGCGAGGCCAGACTGGCGATGATGGTGGCCACCAAGGCAGACCAAACATCCCACCGTTACCTATAATAGTGGATGAGGGGACAAATCCTAGTTGCGCAACCCTCTAACTACAGGCCTCAAATGAGTTAATAGTAGTGTACAGGGGACCACCGTTTGACAGTACTCAAGCTCATCATATAACATATAACACGTTGAACATACAATATAATTCCCATATCATTATCATTAATTCAAAGAATCATTTCATAAGAGAAAGTCATTTTAATTAAACATGCTTTTCACCCCGAAAGTAAACACATAAAAGAGTTTGAAAGGGGGCTATGACTCACTTTGATATGCCGCATATTATATTCACTTATCCAAAATGGGTACTTCCCATCTATCGCTTCCTTGGTCATATATCCGTCATATTCCTCAATCACATTCCAAGCCAAGACTATCCCTACGATAGGACTAATATACGTAAGTTCCTATCTTAAGCCATCACTAAGAAATGCCACTTTCGTTATGTTGTCATAAATTTTGGGATCCAAGTATATTGTTATATTTGCATCTTTTTGGTTGTAGAGAGTGTTGGTGTAAAAGGGTCACTTTCCTTATACATGTAGTTATAAGTTGTTAGAATTTCGGTAGCTTGCCTTTGATTATCATGGTTCCCATTGTGTGCCTTGCTTGATTATAATATTTGACATTAGTAACTTCATAATATTAATATTTATGAATACTTTCTGATTTAAAACTATTTATTTAATTTAATATTATTTAATTAATTATTTATTCATTTTCTTGATTTATTTATCAAATAATTCTTTAAAAATACTTTTAAGTACCTCACTTGCCTTTATAATTTGTGGCTAATTATATTTGGGTTATATTCTGATTGTTATGCTTTTTAACTTAGAATATTGTGATATATATATTTATTTATTTAAATTTTTCTATTAATTTAAAAAAACAATTATTTATTAGTGATTTTCACTTACTTAATTATTTCTAATTTATATGACATTTGTTCTTTGACTTAAAATGATTTTATTCCAGTAGGCTTTAGTCACTTTCATCATTGGTTGTGATTATTTAACCAATTTCATGATTTATACTTTTATTTGTGTATTTCCCATTTATTTTAATGATAATATTTAATTAATTATTTTTACTTAATTATTTATCTTAAAATTAGGTAACACATGTCTCTTGTCTTTTGACTATTTTTCCCCAGTAGGTTTTAGTTATTTTTATCAATGGTTAAGATGATTTAACTTCATTCTTGATTTACATAATTTATTTATGGATTTTTATGTCTTTTAATTACTATTTAAATTCAATAATTCATGGAAATTCTTAGAAATCATCACTAAACATTTTGGTCAAAAATCTCAGGCCTTTTAGGCAAATTTTATTCATACAAAATCATATCAATTCAACCTCTCTTGTGTCTTGCTTATTTTGAGGGTTTTATGATTAAAAATCGTTTACCGAAATAGTGATTTTAGCCTCATTTCTTGAGCAATTAAGGTGCTTCAAATGAATTTTCATTCTTGTTTCATTATTTCCAGAAAGTTCATCATATTTTGGTGTCCAAAGTCGTGATAGTGGTGGTGGTGTGATATGTGCAATTTGGTGCTTTCGGTTAGTGCTTATATGAACCGAATTAGTGATTTGTAGGCTTGTCCTTGCCATTTAATAACCAAGTTAAGTTTTATAACTTTTATTTGACATATTCTCAGTAGGTTTATAATACTTTTTGTTACGAGATTGTTGGAGTTGATTAAAGTTGCAATCTAGTGACTTTTAGCTTATTTTATTGTGGAGAACTTTTACTTGGAATTTTCTGTTTTAACACTTATTTTCATAAAATGTTGAGTAGTCATTTTTGGTTAAGTTGAATTATTTGGACGTTGGTGATTTTTATACAGATACATATATGTGTCCTATATTTATGTGAATTTTTGCCAAATTTTCAGACATTGTTTACTACCTCTAAAAATTACAAAACCAAAGTTGGTCAGAAAGCTTGCTGCTGTGCGACTCAATATATTTTATAAAGATTTCGATGATGAACATTTAAGAAAAATCCCCCAATTTTATTTTACATTAGGGACACTTTGAACTCAGTTCACACCAGGTTTAAACTTCTGAAACCTATTAGTTAAGAAATTAAAAATCGTCAAAGTTGACTCAACATTAAGACAAAAATCCAGTTTTGACCACTTTTGGTAGAAAAATCATATCTTTGGTTTGGTTTATTATTTTTGAGTGATTCCAGTTGGAGGTTAAACTTAACTCTTTTATCTACAACTTTTATTTTGAAAGTTTTGCTTTAAACAGCCCTCACATGTTCAGTTTATCCGTCTAAAGACAGAAGAATAATTCTGTCAGAAAGTATTTGGGTCCAAACAACTCACCAATGACCATTCTTGCTTTATTAACACTTGAGTTTATCATTTACAAGATTAATACTTTATTTTTATACCTCTTAACATCAAATTTCCAGATTATTATACCTCTTTTAACATATTTTTCACTTAATACAAGTCCACCCATCTCATAATCCAACAACAAGATTCAACTTTCTTAGATCTAACATGTATTCATTCAAATCAACACTTTTCAATACCAATCTTTATAGATCTAACTTTCACAACATAAAAACATCTTTTTAATGAAAATCTCAGAAATATATTCTTCAAAATATACAAAAACATATAGATCTATCAAAAGGAAAATCACTTAAAAGCTACTAATCTATAACAACACTTTTGGGTCTTAAACTTGTTGAATCCTTGGATCTTTCTCATAGATTTCGACATGCATATGCATGAGAGAAAGATCCTATCAACTTTGCCTTCATCAAGTGTATATAACAAAGAAATCAAGAAGAAAACATAACTTTTGATAAAACCTTTGAATATAAACAAGAACAAGATTGAATCTAGTAAAAAGATGAAGATTTATACCCTTGAAGAACTTGGTTTTGAAGATGATTTTGGGCAGATTTTTTGTGACATTCAAGACCACCAAATGACTCCATACTTGACCTTAGATGATGAATTAACAAGAAAAGTTATTATTACAATAGTTTAGATTAGATTTGAGCTCCATTTGCCTTGAAGAAATCCGAAAATAATGGGGGAAAATGGGAAGAAAGGTTGAGAGGAAACTAGGAGATGTGTGTGTGTTTGTTTTGTGTGAAATGAAAAGGTTTGATGGGTTTGTGGGTGTATGGCCGTGGGAGAGAGGAGAGTGAGGTGTTCCATGGGCTCCTATTGGCTAGTGTGGTTGTTAGTTGAATGCCCATTGGCTAGGAGAAGTGGGGTGGTGTTATGAGGTTCCTAATGTAGTCTAGATTCAAAATAAGGGTAATTTTTGAATCAATTATGTATTTGTGGTTAATATATGTTACTCTTGATTGTATAAGTATTGGATGTGTAAATGTTTATATAAATATTTTGTTGTAAGGTCATTTGTTATAGGTTTTATATGTATATGTATATACATGTAGCCGTATGTATGTCTTTGTATACGATTTGTGTTTATAAATTTGTTACTTAATTCTTAATTGTAACTTGTGTATATATATTAGACATATATATTGACTTATTGTTATTTAAACTTATTATTATGTATATAAGGTTCATGGATATATCTTGAGATGGTCATTATATATATTTGGAGTTTACATATACTTTAATTAGCTTCATGACTAGTTTGTTGGACATTATAAGAAATTTTTTTGTTGTTGTCACAAGTTGTGAGCCTTATATAATTAGTTATATAATCTGAACTTCTAGAAATAAAACTTTTTGGTTCTTTGACATTTCATCAAGTTCAATTAGAACTAATTATAGAATGAGATTGTCTTGAACGATTATAGTCATTGTTTATGGCATTTCTAAGGCAACTGGCTTCCTTTTGGCATTCTATTGAGCTAGATGGCAAATATCACCATGTCCTAATGTCTAGAAGCTCAAATCTCTTAATAAACTTCTAGGGATAGATACCTAAGATAATTACAAGTGAGTTGTCCTAGTCAGAAATTGAGGGTTGTTACCATTACGCCTCATCGCCCACGACCCCGGTCCCGGTCTCGGGCGCGGGCGCGTCGGGTGCTTCGCACCCTCCTTGCCCACTTGGGGTGTAGCCCCTTATAAGGAATTATTATTCCTCCAATACTCCTCCTTATAAACACACTTAATGTTTATACTTCTACCAATGTGGGACAAACCCACATTCACTACAAAAAAAAGTGGTCTGTAGGGACTGAATTTTTAAGGACTGATATATAAGTCTCGGATACATAGTATTAGTAACTGAAAAATCAGTCACCGATACTTTTAAGGACTGACTTTTTATTGACTGATTGTGGCAACTAAAAATCAGTCCCTGATTCATCGACACCATACCTAAGACTAAATTTCAGTTACAAATATGTATGCACCATAAAAAGTTTCGAAGGAAAATTTGTTGGTGACTGAATTTCAGTCCCAACTAAACCTCAGATACATCGGGAACATAATTAAGACTAAAATTCAGTTACAAATATGTATGCACGATAAAATGTTTTGGATGGAAATTTTTGGTGAATGAATTTCAGTCCCAACTAAACCTTGATACATGGGCAACATATTTAAGACTAGGTTTCAGTTACAAAAACATATGCAAAATAAAAGATTTTGATGAGTAATTCATTGGTGACTGAATTTCAGTCCCAAATAAGTGACAACTTAGATATGGAAAAATGGATTACTTAAATTCACAATCGCTCATAAAAAGATAAACGTTAGAAACTAAAATTTAATATCATTGTCTGTTTTGTAATTTTTGATGATCAATATTTAGGAATGAAATATCAATTGTTGTCGATATTACGGATAATTTTTTTCTAAAAGTCATGTTAGTGACAAATTAACATTCCTAAATAGTTTGATAGTTCATCTGGAGTTAAATTCCAATTATACGAGGAGGTTTTGGCTAAAAGCTTATTAGCTGTTGAATTTCAATTCTAATTAATCAACTTAGATTAATGGAGAACACGAAGTTGTCCGTGAATGACTAGTATTTAGTATTTGATTTGAATGAAAATTATTTTTTTGCTAAAACTCCTTGAAATAACCATTTAAAGATATCCAAGTATGTATATATTATGAGGTTAGGTATTGTAAAACAAGTATTAAAGTAAAACAAATAAGACAGAATCTTGACCCTTAGATCATGGTTAAATTGATGCACGAAGATTCATGAAGCAATTGATGCACGATGATTTTTTTGAGGCACGGTGATTTTCGGTTAAGAAAAAGCTATTGTTTTATTTTTTTTACTTTAATACTTGTTTTATTTTACCTAAAACCTATATATTATTAGTTTATTACTATCAATCAATTATATTAGGTGTATTCATACTATCTATATCTATATTTTTATATTATATTATAAAAAGAATACCACTTTATTTTTGGAAGTGTTGAAAAATATGTAATATTTTTACTTAGCACCCTTTAAAATATTTTCACCTACACTACCAATGATTAAATTACACTATCAGTCATTTATCTTTACAAAAATATTTCTATTAACACTTTTAGATCAATTATTTTTATATCAATTATCAACACCACTTGACGCCTCATCTAGCACCAACAATCGCTCCCACCACCAAACCGTCACCGCCATGACCACCGCCACATTGCGTGAGTAACGTGCTAGTTTTGTAAAATTGTTTTCAATTGTTTAACATTACATTATTCAAAATAACATGATTTTTTAATCATAAGATGAACCTTTTGTACATATTAGCTTTCAAATATGTCATTTTCATAATAAAAGTAATACTATCATAAAGTCTTCTACATTTAACAAAAAATAAAAGCAACAAAATTAACATGAAGCATAGAGTTTTAGGAGATCATGTCACAAATAAACCATATCCATAAAAGCATAAATTCCATGTTATTATAATATGTCATATCCAAATTCTAATGTTTTCTCCAGCTCAATATATTTGGCTCAACATATTTGGAATTTCATCCACACAGGTAATTGAATTATAAGTGACTTTATATTTGTTATTGTAATGTACTGAAATTTAGTTGATAAACATTGATGGAAAGTTTTTCCAAATAGATGCATTCCCAAGCTCCCATTAGCCATGTATCATAAACGATTACCTTATGGCTTCCTTAGCCGTAGTACCTAACAGATGAAGTTATAGTTTTATGCTGAACATTCATCAGAAGGCATACTTGCAGTTCAAAGTTTTTTAGTGTTGCATAGGACCGACTTAACCTCTTTGGTGACTTTAGGCAGAACTAACTTTAGGAGCTTTATTTAGTCTCTAAAAAAAACATTTATTTATCGAGGCGGGAAGATGGAGTTGAAAAAAGTATTTTTATCTACGTGAAATAAGCCCGAGATTTGTGCATATAATTCCTAAAAAACTAGAAGAAATTAAACCATTTAACATTCAACTGGATTTAACTGAGGTATCAAACCCAGCACATCAAATTCTTATAGGTACAACTAATGCTTATAAACACAGTTTTCTAAAGTATATATAATCAGCTATACACTTGCCTCATTTAACAAAATATTTGAAAATTACAAGTCCCTACAAATGTTATTATTTTTTCTGCTCCAATAGATATTTTAATCCTCGTGTATCAAGGAATTGCATCTGCACCTTATGCATGTCCAAAAATACCCTAAATATGGACAAATAATAAGATCCATGTACCAAATTGTAGCAGCTTATAGTAACAAGAAAACTTTAAATTGTGAATGAAAACTTACCAACAAATGAAATGCAACGGTATTTTACGAAAGCAAATAAGAAGTGTTGCATTTTCTCGAGAAGGGTGTAGTTCTTAAGGTACTGCTAATTGTAGTTCACAACTGTCCTGTTCATGGTGTTATACTTTCTGACCCATATACTCTGTTCGGGCTTAACTTTTTGTTATCTGAATCAACTAATAAAATAGCTCCAAAGGATCGGATCAAACAAGTTATAAGTCCGTCAAAGTCTTATTCTCATAACAGTGATAGTATTATTTTTGTCATCAGAATTGTCACATTACTTATTTAAACAAGTTTAGAAAATGAACTACAAAGCAAAGTATATCAAAATACTATGCATAAACTTTACCATTTCAAGTAAAAAGATGTATCCTAGTAATCATCCTCCCCTGGTTTTGCAGTCAAAATCCACATAAGGTGTATATGTATAGTCAACAAATCATTGTTAAGAAATGATATATAAATGCAATATTAGAAGGATATCGAAGTATCATGAATATAATGTTGACTTGTAGTCAGTATGTTAACCAAATTATGCGTACAAGAACTAAAAATGCATATCAGTGCCCCCACTTCTTTCCATCCAGAAAATCGTGCAAGTATTTAGTCAACTGGCAACAACAAAGAATAATAGTGTCACAAATACAACACAAAGAAATAAAGCAGTAAAAACAAATGAGAAGAAAAAAAACATTTGCTGAGAGCATTACCAAAGAATTCTTGAAATGCTTATCAAAAGGTTCCTTTGGATTCTCCATTTTTCTGATGCTCAAATGTATCTAGATACTTCCCTCTTTTTTAGACAAATTATCTATAGATCTGTTTTGATTAATTTGATTTGGTTTATAACGGATAGTCATAATTGATAATCCAATTCCTAGTTGCTGCAATAAAACTGATTGTCAAGGGTAAAATATAATCGCATAACTACCTTAATTGAGAAACTTCCACTTCTGTCACAAGAAAACAACAATCTGCTTGTTTCACAAAAATTCCTTATTTGATCAATCTATTGAAGAACGGATCATCTTTTTATTATGTCTTCAAAAGGTAAGCCACATCCAAACGCTATCCTACAGTCTATTTGATTGAAGTTTATTAATCAGAATTATATAATAACTTTTTAAATTGCATATCGAAACAACCTTTTTTCACTTGGAAGGTTAGGTTAATAGATGTGCCTAATCGAGATTTTGTGTTCATTCTTTTGGTGCCATGACTATATACTCACATCTTTAAATATGTAATAAAAAAACATAAGATTAACAAAAAAAATTACCATTTGTCACCGAGCTTAAACGAAGCTGCACATGTTTATTCCAGATTTCCAGCCAAAAGCCTAAGAAAGGCCATCTTTTGTCAGAGGGGAGCGGCAATAAATTGGGGAAATGGAGGGGGTTGTTGGGGGCGGTGATCGATAAACAATTTCAATTAGATAGGGGAAATGAGGAAACGAAAGTAGGTTATACACAATATTTTCAGGAAAAGGGGCGGGAATTGGAGGGAGAAATTGGGAAGGAACACTTATAAAATCATTTGTATAATTGTATGAATTTTAATCTTTATCCTTACTATCCAATAAATCAAATGATTTTTTTTTATTTTTTTTAGCTTTCAGTTTTTTGAAAAATAAAAAATACCTTTTTTTTTATTCACTAATTAACATCTCCACCTTATATACCTATGACGAGATACGTCATCCGAGCGTTGCCCAAACATTATGTTTATGTATATGGTATCATAAAAAATTAAAAGGATTTTTCAGACGCTTATTTTGTGTGATAATATGTAAAATTTATAACATTTTTTCATAATCATTTTATACATCATTTAAATGTCACGGAGATTACAAAAATGCTAGCGGTTTGTCATTAAATTGTAGTTGTCATACAACATAAAAGTGGAAGAAATCGGTTAGAAAACCAAAAACTTACAACATAGTATGTAATATTTAAAACAAAAATTAAAAAAATTAAAAGAAAAATAAAAAATAAATAAAATGTTGGCACGAAATTCAATTCACGCAGCACTTTGTTGCTGATCGAACATATTATAAGTATATTTATTAAGTTATAAGTAATGTTTGATGATATTTATAAAAGAGTAACATAATTTAATCTCTCGAGTTAATAATGAATGAAAAAATTTAACCATGATAGATATGTAACATCCGCGAATTTTGACCCGTTGACTTTTCGTGTAATATGACTAACAATTTAAGTAATGAATTAATTGGGTCGTTTTGTGTGATTTTATGACTATGTGGTATATTAGTCGGGTCGTCGTATGTATAGTCGGTATGAAATTGTGCAACTAATGGTATTGTGGTTGAGAAGGGAAACGGGTCGGCCCGTGGGTAGTCCATGACCCACCAAGCCCCCAAGACCCACTTCCCCCTTATCCTTTTCTCATTTCTCATCTTTCTCTCTTTCTCTTCTATTCTCTCTAGAAAAAGAAAACCTCCATCTAGTTCTCATTTCTTCCATCTAAATTGTGTTTGGAATTGCTATAATACAAGAATCGTAATCATCATCTCCTCATTGTCTCCATCTTTGAAGAATCAAGGGCCAAGTTCTAACCTTTTACCCATTTTTGACCTAATTTCGGATTTGAGCACTAGGAAGAGTTTTGGTAAGTCTAAAGCAACCCATTTACTTCTATTTATGTTCATTTACTTGTTTCTAGTTAATTTGGTGCAGTTGCAAGCCTTGAATCGAGTCAAATGGCGATTTTGGGTAATTAGGGTTTTATTTAGGGTTGGGACGATTCGGCATGATTTTGATGTTAATGGGCGGATTTATGGTATGGGTTAAGTGTGGTTATGTGTAGAAATGCTTATTGATGCTTCAAATTATGTTGAAAACGCTTACAAATCGTTTTGGGTTGTTTTTGGGGGTGTTTGGGTTCGTTTTTGCTGCACTTGCAGCTACTGGTACTGATCTGCAGGTTGTCCCACTGCGGCGCAGTGGGAGGACATAGTCCCCACTGCGGCGCAGTGGATTCTCTCGACCAAATTCGTGCTCCTTAGTCCCACTGCGGCGCAGTGGGAGGACATAGTCCCCACTGCGGCGCAGTGGATTCTCTCGGCCAAATTCGTGCTCCTTAGCCCACTGCGGCGCAGTGGGCATAGTCCTTGCTCACTGCGGCGCAGTGCTTTGTCTCGGATCCTGGTTCAGTCTGGGCCACTGCGGCGCAGTGGACATAGTTCTGGTCCACTGCGGCGCAGTGGATAGTCACTGTATTTTTATGTGTGTCGCTTTTCAACTTGTTTGAGATTGTATAGTTGACGTGGCGGTATTGCGATGAATAATTATAGGTTGTGGACGTGTGGAACCCGTTACTCGTTTGTAATCCTTTACTAGCTTCTTTGCCAATCAAGGTGAGTTTCGTATCTCCCTACCCGCTTGGGATTCGGGCTGAAAAGTGTAAACCTGGCGTGTTTACTTGTATCTATTGATTGCTTGACATGATTGTTGGATTGATGTGACGTGCCTTTTCGTTTGTTTGACTTGGATTGTGTTTTCGTTAAGTATTACTTATACATTAGGATAGACGTACATACATGGAAGTCAGTTATGCCTTCATTGGGTTTTAGATGTGGTGGGAAGGCTGCGGGTGACCCTATACATAAGCATCTGGGACTCGAAGGAAGTAAAATCCTCTGAAGTATATGTACGTATAGTTGGTTTATATTGTGATTAGTGATTAATTGATGATTATTGATTGATGGCTCAGGTTTGCGAATATCGATTATTGGTTCATGTTCATCGTATATCTTGATATTGGTTCATGTTCATCGTATATCTTGATGTTGGTTCATGTTCATTGTACATTGATTGTTGGTTCATGAGCATGCATTTACATTTGATTGTAAGCATTGCATACATTGTTGATGAGCCCTCGGCAGGGGATTGCCGACATCCTGGTGCGTCACCCCACCCCCCACCCAAACCCCCCCCCCCCCCCCCCCCCCCCCCCCCCCCCCCCCCCCCCCCCCGCCCCCCCCCCGACCCCCCAAACCCTCGGCAGGGGATTGCCGACATCCTGGTGCATAGATGTATGCACCCATTTTGGATGTAGTTCCTGACCCCGAGTATATAGACATATATATCTCGATGATTTTGAGATACAGCCCTGTCCATGGCGATGGCAGAGGGGTATCGTTGCATACGTGATTGAAGGTCACGCTTGGGATAGGCATATTTGCTTATTCATTCATTTAGCACTTGCATTTGATACATACATCATTGTGCATCCTCATTACACTCTCATTTCTTTTGTGTAATCTTGTTGTTGGACGATATTGTGTACTTAGAGGCTCGCTGTAAGTCATGCCTAGCCTCTATTCTTATATTGTGATTATTGATGTTGGTTCGTTACGAACCATTACTACGAACTCACCAACCTTGTGTTGACTATGCTTAGTACACTTTTCAGGTAATCAGGCTCCCCGGGCGTGGTGTTTAGTTGCTTGCTTGCTGTCTAACCCGGACTTGGACCTCATGGATCAAGGATTCATTGACCCTCCTTTTGCATTATACTTAGGATCGGTTGCCAACTTTGGATGTTACTATGTAAACTTTGATGGTTATATGCTCTTGTTATTTAGTGTTACTTGTGTTCCGTTGTGTTTTGGATTCACTGAATCTTAATTTGCATTTAGTTGTTCTATTGTAATTCCACCTGGTGCTGTATGATTTCCGTGACATTTCGAGCTCCGGCTTGGGGTGTTACAGAATGGTGGCCCATGCGTGGTCGTAGAGAATTAGGCTTTGACCTAGACTACGGCTTAAGTTAAAACTCTTCATATAGCATGCATGGTTAGGAAATTCGTGTGCAATATGAATTTTGTGAATCCCCGTGTGAGTTCGTAGTTAAGACCATTTGTGTGTTAGCTTGATTTCAATGTGATGAATATGGTTCTATGATTTGTTGTTGCTAATTGTTGGAACTAATGTGATGATTTAGGGCAAAATGAAGGGATGCCATTAACTTAGTATAATATTGTGGCAACCCTAAAAGAACCCGATCAACTCTTTTATGGTTACCCGATACTATAGCAAGTTCGTGACATCGTGGATTGCGCACGTGTGGCTTAAAGTATAATAAGGAACCGATATGCTTAATGGAAGTTGATTTGGGTGGAAGGTTAGCCGTTGGTACACCTTGTATACATACCCGGTCAATAACTAGAGAGCATATCGAATTCGGATTATACCTTGAATCATTCGTGTTAGTTGTTTAATGACATGATGAAATGAACATGAGTACTTAATTTAATGATAAAATATGGTAATAGATGCAACGTGATGTTATGATATGTGAAAACCCCTTATGATCCTAACACTATTGCCTTAGCATAATGTTATGAATTGAGTATGTGGTATCGGTATGAGGGCATGACTACTTGTGTGACTAACATGTGAGCATTTGAGACTAACTCTCGGGTCAACGTGTCACTTGTTTTATAGAAATGGAAAGACCAAGGAGAGTACGAACAAACTATAGGACTGAAGAAGAAGAGCCTCAACCGGAAGCTCAACCGGAAGTACAGGGAGGTAGAGGCCGTGGTAGAGGCCGTGGTAGAGGCCGTGGTAGAGGCCGTGGTAGGGGTCGTGGTAGAGCTCCTGAGCCGAACTTGGCTGAGGTAATCGCTCAAACGGTTGCCGGAATCATGCCAACCATTATTGCTCAAGTCACTGCAAGTCTTGGGCAAAATAATGGGCCCCAAAACAATGAAGCCCCAGAAGATGAAAATAATGAAGATGCTCAACATTATGCCGAAGATAATGAAGAAGAGGAACCCGTGGGTGTTGGTATCGGTATGCCTATGAATAATCAATATGGTGGGTACCGCCAAGGGTGTATATTTAAGGATTTTAAAAGTTGTGGGGCACCGGAGTTCGATGGGAAGGGTGGTCCCACGGAATGTATAAGGTGGTTCGAGGCAATAGAGGCGGTGATAGAAAGGAGCCATTGCACCTACGAAGACCGGATTCCCTATGCATCCGGCATGTTTAGACATGACGCCTTGAGTTGGTGGAACCAGGAAATAACTAACTCTAGGGCGGACTCGGAATTTGGAGTGGATTGACTTCAAAGACAAAGTAAAGGCTAAGTTTTGTCCTCCGTACGAGCTACAAAATTTAACAATCGAATTTGCAAATCTCAGCATGGAAGGAGCCGATTACAAGGGCTATGTGAGACGATTCCAAGAGTTGTCCACTCTCATTCCTCACTTGGTGGGTACCGAGCCACAAGCCATCCAAAAATTTGTGTTGGGCTTGAACCCTCAAGTCCGATCTTATGTTAACTCAAACATGCCTACTTCCTTGGCTAATGCGGTCAACCAAGCCGGGAGTGTGACCGAAGATCTTTTGAGGAGTGGTGTTTTGAGCAAATCCTCGTCAAACAAGAGGAAGGAAGTGGGGGAGTCGAGCGGGGTAAGGAAAGTGGGGAGGTTTGACCCCAAGAATGCTAATAGGGGTAGGATAATGGCAGCGGTGGAACCGACTAGGAGGGCTTATAACGGGCCTTATCCTTTCTGTGGAAGGTGCAACAGGCACCATCCCGCCACCACTCCATGTGGGGCATGCTTTAATTGCAATCAAGTCGGGCACGAAGCTAGAAGTTGTAGGGCTCCAAGAACGGGCCCAATGAATGCGGCTCCTATTCGGGCCGTTCCTCCTCAAGGTAACCAAAGACGGGGCGAGTGTTTTGAATGTGGTAGTCGTGACCACTACCGTAATAATTGTCCTCGATGGGTGGGACAACAAGTCCAAGTAGCCGTCCACCCCAATCAACTCCAAATGGTTGGGCCTAATCAAAACCGGGGGCAACAAGGCCACCAAGTGCCACCACGCGGCCGAGCTTTTGCGGCCAATATAAATGAAGCCCGAAATGATCCTAACGTTGTAGCAGGTACTTTTCTCCTTAATGGTCTCTATGCCACCGTTTTATTTGATTCCGGGGCCGATTATAGCCTCGTGTCTTCTAATTTTGTTCCTTTGATTGATGTGCATCCTTGTGCTCTAAACTATGTGCTTGACATTGAAATGGTGAACGGGTCACTAACTAGGATTAGCCAAATACTCCGTGATTGTGTTTTGACCTTGGAAGACGTCGACTTCTTCATTGACCTTATGCCTCTTGACATTGGTAGTTTTGATATCATAGTGGGTATGGATTGGTTAGCGGCGGTTAATGCGACGATTGATTGTGGTGAGAGAGTTGTTAGGATACCTTTGGCCAACGGTAAAATTCTTAGGGTTCAAGGCGAAATCTCCGATTCCCCAAATTCTAAAGTCTTTAGTGCTACCACCACAAAGGTAGAATTGAAGACCGTTCCTATTGTTTGTGATTTCCCCGATGTTTTTCCGGATGACTTACCGGGATTACCTCCAACTCGTGCGCTTGATTTTCGTATTAGTCTCATTCCTGAAGCCGCGCCCGTAGCAAAAGCTCCTTATAGGCTAGCTCTAACCGAAATGCAGGAGCTACAAACTCAACTCAAGGAGCTCCAAGAGAAGGGTTTCATTCGCCCTAGTCAATCTCCTTGGGGTGCTCCTGTTCTCTTCGTCAAAAAGAAAGACGGATCCTTCCGAATGTGTATTGATTATCGGGAATTGAACAAGCTCCCCGTGAAGAACCGATATCCTCTCCCTAGAATTGATGACTTGTTTGATCAACTTCAAGGAGCTAAGCACTTCTCAAAGATCGATCTTCGCTCGGGTTATCATCAACTCCGGGTACATGAAGATGACATTCCCAAGACGGCTTTTCGCACAAGGTATGGCCACTTTGAATTCACCGTGATGCCATTTGGGTTGACTAATGCACCGGCGGTGTTCATGGACTTGATGAACCGGGTGTGTCAACCATATTTAGACAAGTCCGTTATTGTGTTCATTGATGACATACTTGTATACTCGAAGACAAAGGAGGAGCATGTTAAGCACTTGCGCGAAGTGCTTGAATTACTAAGGAAGGAGAAGTTGTACGCAAAATTTTCCAAGTGTGAGTTTTGGTTGGAGGAGGTCCACTTCCTTGGTCACGTAGTGAGCAAGGATGGTATTCATGTGGACCCAAGCAAGATTGAAGCGGTTAAGAATGGAGAAGACCCGAAACGCCATCCGAGATCCGCCAATTCCTTGGATTGGCGGGTTACTATAGAAGATTTATTGAAAATTTCTCCCGTATCGCACAACCACTCACTCTTTTGACTCAAAAAGATAGAAACTTCGAATGGGGCGAAAGACAAGAGAACGCCTTCCAAACCCTTAAGGATATGTTATGTGATGCTCCTATTTTGACTCTACCGGATGGGATAGAAGATTTTGTGGTTTATTGTGATGCTTCGGGGCAAGGGTTGGGTTGCGTTCTTATGCAAAGGGGTAAAGTCATTGCTTATGCCTCCCGTCAATTGAAGGTGCATGAGAAGAACTACCCGACTCATGATTTGGAATTGGGAGCGGTTGTGTTTGCTTTGAAGTGTTGGAGGCATTACCTCTATGGCACCAAGTGTGTGATTTATACCGATCACAAAAGTCTCCAACACATCTTCAACCAAAGTGAATTGAATATGAGGCAAAGGCGTTGGTTGGAGCTATTTAGTGATTATGATTGTGACATCCGTTACCACCCGGGCAAGGCAAATGTAGTAGCTGATGCCTTAAGCCGAAAGGAGAGAGTGAAACCAAGACGGGCTCGAGCTATGAGTCTCACGGTAGGGCCAAGTATTCGTGATCGGATTATTGAAGCCCAAATTCAAGCCACCCTACCGGAAAACTTTGGAAACGAAAACCTAGATGGCATGGAGCAACTTTTTGACCGAAAGAATGATAACGGGCTTTACATGGTGGAAAGACTTTGGATTCCTATTTTCGGCGATTTAAGAACGCTTATTATGAATGAAGCCCACCTATCACCTTATTCGGTCCATCCCGGATCGGATAAGATGTACTTTGACTTGAAGGAATTGTATTGGTGGCCGGGCATGAAGCGTGATGTGGCTAAGTATGTGAGTGAGTGCCTTACTTGCTTACAAGTTAAGGCCGATCACAAGAAGCCACCCGGTTGTTGGTACAACCGGTGATGCCCGAATGGAAGTGGGAGCACATTTCAATGGACTTCATTACTAAACTACCGAAGACAAGAAGCGGCCGTGACACGATTTGGGTGATAGTAGATCGGTTAACGAAATCGGCTCACTTTTTAGCCATTCGTGAAACCGATAAATTTGACACCTTGGCTCGTTTGTACATCAAGGAAGTAATATCTAAGCATGGAGTGCCGATTTCTATCATTTCCGATAGAGATGCCCGTTTCAAATCCAAATTTTGGGAAGCCTTTCAAAAAGCCATGGGTACTCGACTTGACATGAGCACGGCGTTTCACCCTCAAACGGATGGACAAACCGAAAGAACCATTCAAACACTTGAAGATATGTTGAGGGCGTGTGCAATTGATTTTGGTGGAAGTTGGGAAGACCATTTGCCGCTAGTAGAGTTTTCATACAACAATAGCTACCACGCTACCATTCAAATGGCACCCTTTAAAGCATTATATGGTAGGGTATGTCGTTCTCCTTTAGCTTGGGCGGAAATTGGAGAGAGTCAACTTATCGGGCCGGAAATTGTGATTGAAACTACCAAGGTAATATCTCAAATTAAGGAGAAGTTGCAATTGGCCCGTGAGCGTCAAAAGAAGTATGCCGATGTGAGGCGGAGACCGCTAGAGTTTGAAGTTGGTGATTTTGTACTTTTGAAAGTGTCGCCTTGGAAGGGAGTCGTACGATTCGTGAAGCGGGGAAAACTTGCACCAAGGTATGTTGGTCCTTTCAAGATTCTTGAACGGGTTGGGAAAGTTGCTTATCGGCTAGAATTGCCTCAAGAGCTTAGCGGCGTACACGATGTGTTCCATATTTGTAACTTACGCAAGTGTTTGGCGGATCCTACCCATCATGTGCCTATGAACGAAATTAGGGTTGATTCAAACTTGAACTTTGTTGAAGAGCCGGTAGAGATCATGGACCGTCAAGAGAAGAAGCTCAAGAAGAAGCGCTACACCATCGTGAAAGTAAGATGGAATGCTAGACGTGGAGCCGAGTTCACTTGGGAGAGAGAAGACCATATGAAGTCCAAGTATCCGCATTTATTTGTAAATTAGGGTTTTGTTGAATTTCGGGACGAAATTCTTTTAACGGGGGAATAATGTAACATCCGCGAATTTTGACCCGTTGACTTTTCGTGTAATATGACTAACAATTTAAGTAATGAATTAATTGGGTCGTTTTGTGTGATTTTATGACTATGTGGTATATTAGTCGGGTCGTCGTATGTATAGTCGGTATGAAATTGTGCAACTAATGGTATTGTGGTTGAGAAGGGAAACGGGTCGGCCCGTGGGTAGTCCATGACCCACCAAGCCCCCAAGACCCACTTCCCCCTTATCCTTTTCTCATT
This sequence comes from Erigeron breviscapus, assembly GCA_034093135.1. NCBI lineage: Eukaryota > Viridiplantae > Streptophyta > Magnoliopsida > Asterales > Asteraceae > Erigeron > Erigeron breviscapus. Next base: position 41,865,835 of record CM067173.1, on the reverse strand, counting down.
TCTCATCTTCTCTCTTTCTCTTCTATTCTCTCTAGAAAAAGAAAACCTCCATCTAGTTCTCATTTCTTCCATCTAAATTGTGTTTGGAATTGCTATAATACAAGAATCGTAATCATCTCCTCATTGTCTCCATCTTTGAAGAATCAAGGGCCAAGTTCTAACCTTTTACCCATTTTTGACCTAATTTCGGATTTGAGCACTAGGAAGAGTTTTGGTAAGTCTAAAGCAACCCAATTACTTCTATTTATGTTCATTTACTTGTTTCTAGTTAATTTGGTGCAGTTGCAAGCCTTGAATCGAGTCAAATGGCGATTTTGGGTAATTAGGGTTTTATTTAGGGTTGGGACGATTCGGCATGATTTTGATGTTAATGGGCGGATTTATGGTATGGGTTAAGTGTGGTTATGCGTAGAAATGCTTATTGATGCTTCAAATTATGTTGAAAACGCTTACAAATCGTTTTGGGTTGTTTTTGGGGGTGTTTGGGTTCGTTTTTGCTGCACTTGCAGCTACTGGTACTGATCTGCAGGTTGTCCCACTGCGGCGCAGTGGGAGGACATAGTCCCCACTGCGGCGCAGTGGATTCTCTCGACCAAATTCGTGCTCCTTAGTCCCACTGCGGCGCAGTGGGAGGGCATAGTCTCCACTGCGGCGCAGTGGATTTCCTCGGCCATTTTTGCTTCTTAGCCCACTGCGGCGCAGTGGGCATATTCCTTGCTCACTGCGGCGCAGTGCTTTGTCTCGGATCCTGGTTCAGTCTGGGCCACTGCGGCGCAGTGGACATAGTTCTGGTCCACTGCGGCGCAGTGGATAGTCACTGTATTTTTATGTGTGTCGCTTTTCAACTTGTTTGAGATTGTATAGTTGACGTGGCGGTATTGCGATGAATAATTATAGGTTGTGGACGTGTGGAACCCGTTACTCGTTTGTAATCCTTTACTAGCTTCTTTGCCAATCAAGGTGAGTTTCGTATCTCCCTACCCGCTTGGGATTCGGGCTGAAAAGTGTAAACCTGGCGTGTTTACTTGTATCTATTGATTGCTTGACATGATTGTTGGATTGATGTGACGTGCCTTTTCGTTGTGTGACTTGGATTGTGTTTTCGTTAAGTTTTACTTATACATTAGGATAGACGTACATACATGGAAGTCGGTTATGCCTTCATTGGGTTTTAGATGTGGTGGGAAGGCTGCGGGTGACCCTATACATAAGCATCTGGGACTCGAAGAAGTAAAATCCTCTAAAGTATATGTACGTATAGTTGGTTTAAGTTGTGATTATTGGTTTATGATTGACGATTATTGATTGATGGCTCAGGTTTGGCGAATATCGATTATTGGTTTATGTTCATCGTATATCTTGATATTGGTTCATGTTCATCGTATATCTTGATGTTGGTTCATGTTCATTGTACATTGATTGTTGGTTCATGAGCATGCATTTACATTTGATTGTAAGCATTGCATACATTGTTGATGAGCCCCCGGCAGGGGATTGCCGACATCCTGGTGCATAGATGTATGCACCCATTTTGGATGTAGTTCTGACCCCGAGTATATAGACATATATATCTCGATGATTTTGAGATACAGCCCTGTCCATGGCGATGGCAGAGGGGTATCGTTGCATACGTGATTGAAGGTCACGCTTGGGATAGGCATATTTGCTTATTCATTCATTTGGCACTTGCATTTGATACATACATCATTTGTGCATCCTCATTACACTCTCATTTCTTTTGTGTAATCTTGTTGTTGGACGATATTGTGTACTTAGAGGCTCGCTGTAAGTCATGTCTAGCCTCTATTCTTATATTGTGATTATTGATGTTGGTTCGTTACGAACCATTACTACGAACTCACCAACCTTGTGTTGACTATGCTTAGTACACTTTTCAGGTAATCAGGTGCTCCCCGGGCGTGGTGTTTAGTTGCTTGTTTGCTGTCTAGCCCGGACTTGGACCTCATGGATCAAGGATTCATTGACCCTCCTTTTGCATTATACTTAGGATCGGTTGCCAACTTTGGATGTTTCTATGTAAACTTGTTGGTTATATGCTCTTGTTATTTAGTGTTACTTATTTTCCGTTGTGTTTTGGATTCACTGAATCTTAATTTGCATTTAGTTGTTCTATTGTAATTCCACCTGGTGCTGTATGATTTCCGTGACATTTCGAGCTCCGGCTTGGGGTGTTACACAAAATCTTTAAAATGAATATAATATAACTAAATCAACCTTTAGTAATTTAATCCTTCTCATGCAAATGCTGGAAGTTATTATTTATCATTTAGATAAACTTTAAAAACAGTATCTTTATTTATGTAGAGGTAAACTGTTTACATCCCAATCTTCCCCATACACTATTATAGTACTGGAACTCAAAACTCGTAAAAGACGACATCGGTATACTTTTAGCTTTTATTAATTTATTTATGTGCTTTGATAAAACATCATTTAAATATAGAACTTTCAATAATATTAGGTAAATATAAATTTTAATGATAATTGTTTTGAATATATAACTAATTTTAATATTATTTTTAATATTGGAAATGATATATATAACTAATGCTAACGATATATCTAACTATTGTTAATACGTATATAATATATTTTAAAAATATTTATCAATATCTAATATTATTTTGTATATTGATAATGAAAATACATAGTCTAATCTTTTATTATATTAAAACACAATTGATCTAATAACTAATTGACCAATCATAGATTTCGATTTTTTAAAGTTGACTTTTGTTTTTAATTTTGATTTTGATTTACATTTTTTTGTTTTTCATCATAAATTTATATTTTAACCAATAATAATTCTAATAATAAAAAGAATAAAGCCAATAGATATAATAATAATTTACACTTTTTAATTTTTCATCACAATATTACACTTTTTAACCAATAATAATCCAATATTATAAATAAAGAATAATAGAATAATTGCTAATATATATTCTATAGAATGATAGTTAATACATATCATAATAGTACGTTCTATTATATAAATATAAAACTAATTAGTAAAATAAATAAAATTTAATGTAAAAATATTAAGATTTTAAAAGTAATTGTATTATTATCTTTATTTGAAGTTTTTTTTATTAATTTTGATGACATATATAAGAAAAATAAAACATATGGAAATATAATCTTTATAGAAAACACATATAACATTGTCATATTTTAATTGAAATATTTATAATATTTTCTCATGTAAAAATAATATTTTATTTTTATTAGTTATGGAGTAAGAATATAATACATCATGTGTAATAATAAAACAAATAAAATGATAATTACATGTTATGATTTTTTTACATTCAAATATCGTTAAGTATGTCACAATTTACAACTTTGATGAACATATTTTAAAATTTATGTATCAATATAAAACTCAAGATTTTAATACATAGATCAATTTATTTTTATTTTTGATTAAATTTTTATTACTAAAAATAATAAACAAAATTTTCAGCTATGAAAATTTAACATCTAATTTTTTATAACGTCATAAGCCCGTATATTGGACACGGGCCTAAAATCTAATAATGAACATAAAACATGCATAACTCTATTAGAATAATAAAATACATAGTCTTATATATTTATCTTTATAAAAGTTGTCCAACTTTAATATATATAATTTTATACGCGAAATCTTTCACTAACGTTAAAAAACTAAGTTAATTATAAACCTAATTATTAAAAATATAATAATAAATATAGCCTCAATAGTTTAGACTAAGCCAATTACAATTTATTTAAAAATGCCATAAAAATATTGAAAAAATAATAAATATAACCTTAGATATGTAAGTTTTTTAAAAAAAACTATGTAAAAAATTATCAAGAACAATAAAATAAAAATGATAAGTGTTGGATTTTATAAAATTTTAATATTATTAATTAATAAAAATCGATTTACTATAAGTTTGTATAAACAATCTTTTGAGAAAACCAAAGTAATATCTAAAATTCTTTTCATCATTCAACACATTACCTTTAATGCCATTTTAAAAAAAAACACTACCTTTTACAGTAATTAAATTAAATATTATGATATTATAAAAATTAAACTATATCATTTCACATCAATTATTTTTACTTAAATAACATACCCATCACATGACACCATATCACCAGCATAAAGTAACTCCCAATGCCGTCTTCCACCGGTTTTGGGTCCCAATACCGTCTTCGACGGTGTATGGGAGGTTGATATGTAGACCGTCTTACCCCTACCAAAGGTAGGGAGACTGCTTCCAGGTTCTACCAAAGGTAGAAAAGGACCTCCCCTTGCTAGGCATTTCATCCTTGCTGGGCATGAGGATCGAACCCATGTCACCCGTCATGTAAATGAAATTTTTGGACCGGGTCCATTTCAAAATCAAATTAGGTTTACAAGCCGCCAATCCGCCATTATGTTTTTCCCAAAATTCAAACCCCAAATTAAATTGACTTTGGCGCTAAATCCTAATTTAGGAAAGAGTGTCATATTTTTTGGTAGCATTAAGGAGAGGGATAAGATCGATATGATGCAAATTCTGCCTTTCAAATGTGGGAAGCTCCCTGTTAGATATTTAGGTGTTCCATTGATGGCCAAAAAATTAGGTGTTGCAGACTGCAAAGTGTTAATTGATAAAGTCAGGCAGAGAATTGATAATTGGAAGAATAAGATGCTTTCTTATGCAGGGAGAATTCAGTTGATAGCTTCTGTATTGTCATCTATGCAGCTTTATTGGGCTTCTGTATATATGCTCCCTAGTACTGTCATTAAGGATATAGAGAAAATGTTAAAAGGGTTTCTATGGAATGCTGGTGGTTCTGCAATGGGAAAAGCCAGAGTTTCTTGGAAAAATGTGTGCAGACCAAAGGAGCAGGGTGGATTAGGTATCAAGGACCTGAAGAAATGGAATGAGGTGTTGCTAGTGAGGCAATTTTGGAAAATATTGGAGAATAAAAACTCTCTATGGGCAAACTGGGTTAATGTGGTTAAGCTCAAATCTGTAAGTATATGGGAGGTTAATGAAGATAAGTATGATAGTTGGGGTTGGAAAACAATGTTGTCTATTAGAGACATGGTGAAGCAGAATTGTGGGTACAAGATTGGTAATGGAAGGAGAATTTCTGTTTGGTATGACAAATGGTGTGCAGAAGGACCTTTATGTAGATTCATTACTAATAGAGTTCTGTATGATGCTAGAATGGATGTGGATGCCAGGTTATATTCAATGATTAATGGTGGAAAATGGACATGGCCTGATGGGTGGGTTGATAGATTTAGGATACTAAGAGATATTCAAGTCCCTTCTTTGCAGCTGAATATAGAGGATAAAATTGTCTGGATTACCATGAACAATCAACAAGTGGAGTTTACTACTAAGCAGGCCTGGCATGATTTGAGGACTAACTGGCCAAAAGTCAACTGGAAAGATGTAATATGGTTCAAACAATTAAATCCCAGGCATGCTTTTATTCTCTGGATTGCTGTGCAGGGGAGATTGATGACAAAAGATAGAATTGCAAAATGGAAGCATAATGAATGTTTGCAGTGTGTGCTATGTAATTCTGGCACTGACAGTCATGAGCATTTATTCTTCAAATGCAAATATTCAGAAGCTATATGGGCTGGCCTAAAGAACCTTGGATGGAAAATGGGAGCAGGTAGTTCTTTGAAGGATGTAATTCAGGAGACTGCAAGGTTTAAAGGAAGCAATAATATTGGAATTGTGGTGAATAAACTCCTTATTGCTGCAGCAGTCTACTTTATATGGCAAGAGAGGAATTTTAGAATTTTCCATAAGAAGAAAAGGAATGAGGAGGTTGTATGCAATATCATAAAGGACAGTGTGAGGAACAAACTGCTTTCCTTCAGAGTGAGGAAAACTAAGAATGTGAGCAAGATTGGTGCAATTTGGAAGCTGCAATGGGTCAACTCCTGGTTTGTGGCTGCCTGATGGAGCTGTGATTGGTTTGTTTTTAATTTGAAGCATGTGTGCGAAACAGAATAGCGAGTTGTGAAAGATGAGGCTGCTTGGTCTGTTTCTAACATGATTTGAGTTTGTTTGATTTTCTTGTAGTGTTCTTTGGTTTGTATGTTTTGAGGTACTATGTATTTGTTTTCTGCCAATATGTTCTTTGTATAAGTGACTTGAGCATGTTCAAGTTGCTTAGTCTTTATTGTACATATTTGTTTGTTAATAAAATTCGCCCGTTTAAATTAAAAAAAATGATACCAACTAAAACATCAGATTAAAATTCCCAAAATTCAAACCCCAAATTAAATTGACTTTGGCGCTACCCAAATTCAAGATTCCAGGTTGTTCGTAAAGTTAAGATCCGGTTTTCATTCATAAAATAAAACGTCTAAATTATATATTTACGTGGTGCTAAGGACGCAAATTGCAAAATCAATTCAAAGATCAATTATGGGGCTCTGTTTGGTCTACGAAATTCAAAGGTAAAGCAATCATGTTTGCTTATATTGACTTTATAATAATCAATGTTGCTATGTAAAATATTGAGGTTTTCTTAAATTTTATTATTGGGTCCATTATCAAAATCTATAAATGTCTGCTACAAATGTATTGTCATTTTGAAAATTACACATAAGGTGTTTGATTAAATGTCGTCATGTCGGTAGCCTAATTTACTCAAATCTTGGTTCACTGAGGGACGCTCGATTACTTTGTAGGTTTTTATTTGCTCATTGTAGAGTCATAGGAATATGAAACCTTAAAATTTACTAGAGGTACTTTTACATGTTTATGTTTTTTGTATATATATTAGTTACACCAATTTGGTCAAATATGTTAAAGTCAGCACATTTGGACCCGTGTGTTTAGTCATGGCCAATTCCTTTATGTTCATCTTATGTTGTACTGTCTGTCTTTATGTCGTCACCATTTTGATAGGTTAAAGGGGAGCCAAAGATTTCCTACACATGTTCAAGGTATTGTTGGGCCCTGATTAATATTTGGGGATAGATATATGGTCTGGTGGATGTCGTTTTGGCAAAACTGTTGCTTGGACAGGCAAAGATAACTTGCTATTTGTTTTAGAGGTAAAAATAAAATTTTATGACCTACTGAATGTTTCTCTTATAATTTCAGTCTCTTCATGATGAGAGCGGAGTTGACCAATTAGTCGAGATTATAAAGGTACTTGTGATTGAATGTTTTTTCCTAGTTATTGGGTAGCATTAATATTTTGTAAGCTTAGTTGGTACTTGCAAATGAATGGAAATGTGAAAATGAATTTGATATAAACGCCGACTTGTTGCAATTCACCTAGATCTTGAACATAAACATTTGTTTTCAACTCTATTTTAAAATGAGCACTTGTTTGTTTATAGGTTTTGGGTACCTCAACAAGAGAAGAGATCAAGTACATGAACCCAACTACACAGGATACAAGTTTCCCCATATTAAAGCTCACCAGTGGCATAAGGTAATTCAAATTCGATCACAAGTGGTATAGATATTCCATTAGCAGATGCGTCCAAAAGCCTTTTATCTTGTTTTAAGGCCCATGCCGTTTACCCATTATCAGATCACCTTATACATGGTATATGTTAACATTTAACATAGTGTTTATATTATTACATTGAACTGACATACACTTTCTAATGATCTTTACGATAAAAATAATATTTGCAGAGGTGAAGCATTATTAATGAAAGTCAAACAAACCACTTATGAATAGTGGTTGACAACTTACAAAGACACAACTAGCAGCTTGACTAGCACTTGCTATTGCTCTTGATTAACCTAAAGTGGCTACTCCAAAGGTTTCTTCTCTATTCGGTACAAGTTTTTCTCATATCTAATCGAGATAACAAAATGGATGAGCGGGTCAAAAACACATTTTATCCATATTTTTTTAATAGATAGTTAGCATGGTAAATATGATTACTAAATATCTTGACTTTCAGTAATAACATATTTTTCAAAAATACATTTGATTTAATCAACTTTCTTGCCACTTAACTTATTTCATAATAAGACTTTATATTTTTTTTTTGGTGAACTCCATTAGAGAACACATGACCGAATTGACCTATTATTCAATAAATGGGTCAACATAGCCGATTAGCCACATCTACTCTAACTACATCAGAAATGGATTATGCAGGACAATCAGAAGAATCTTGGTGCAACCGACGGTGGTTGATCCTCCATCCTCCATAACATTCTTGCAATGTTATGATTTCCTACAGGTTTGAAAAGAGTTTTTCCAAGACCTCAACCCTTTTGACTAAGTCTCGATGTAGTAAAAGCAGCTGCAGTCGCTGCTTGTGCACGGATTGCAACTCTAAAAGCTGCTCCAGAATATTGAAGCCACAAATGAAAAGTGCTATCCACATCAAAGCAGCTGGAAAGTACTATCACACCGTGTTTCATGCTAGATAGCACATAAACGACTTAAGTTTTAATCTCTTTTTTTATTAAGTTATACATTTTACTAATTTATGTATCCAACTTCTATACATGCTATTCTTTGTATCGAACTTCTAATTATTGCTATCAGTCTTTGAAAGTGTGTTTCAAAGAGTATATTAACATATATTCCGAAGCAATGTAAGGACTGAAATCAGTTGGTTTTTGGGACTAATAATCAGTGTCTATAATATGCAAATTAAGGACTGAAAACGTATGATTTCGGGACTAATAATTAGTCTTTAGAACCTTTATTAGTAAGGACTGCAAGTGATGTTTATGGACTAATTTTCAGTCCCTAAATCTATATATTAGTAACTGAACTAGCATAGTATTTGCGACCGATATTCAGTCACTAATAAAAACATCAGGGACTGAAATAACATGGTACCAACCGATAGATATAAAGACTGAATTTTTTATTTTGGAGACTGATATCCACTCCTTGTTGGTTCCATACAACAAGGACTGATTTTCAGTTGTTAACACCACTTTCTGGGACTAAGCTGTAGTAACTGGGTAGCAACTAGCAAAATCAGTCCCTAATACACTATTAGTAACTGATAATGGTGTATCAGAGACTGATTTTTCAGTCCCTAGAAGCCTGTTTTTTGTAGTGATTAGTTAAACACACTTTCAACTTCATTTTAACATATCTATTCACTTGTATATTTTATGTTATATTATTTAAACATATTAAATAATAAAATACATAAAATTTCCAACAATCCCCCACATGAATAGATATGGTTATTAAAGATAAATTTCGACAGTCAAGTATTGCAGGAGAAGTAGGTTTTACCCTTTGAACTTTCCTTTGTGAGTGCACTTAGTCTCCTAGCAGTTAGTAGAACTTGATGTCTTTGAACTAACTCCTTTTTACGTAGACGTTATTGCACATCACACAATACTCTCCCTAGTCTGGTTAACCCCTCACTTTCGTGTCCGTTATGGTCATGGAACACTATCCTGGTTCTGTGAGAGCTCTAGGAATTGCGCCCCCACAATTCCATTCGAAGCGACCACACTTCTCTCTAACATAGGTGATTGCTCACAATCATTAAAAGCTATAAGCTTAACCTCTATGATATCACTGTTTTAATATAGGAATGGGCTAGGGAATTTGCAACTCACTTTATTGTGGTGGGTTCTCCCCCCACAGTGACTGCAAACTCCCTTGATTGTTTTGGGGTGCTCCCCCACAGTGACCTCCTCTATTCGTACAATTAGGTTGTCCTATTGAACCTAGATCATGGGATCTCCATTTACATCTAGGTTAGGTTTTCCTTCGTACAAATTTACTCAATAGGCTTTAGCCCCATTCCCCTTGACGACTTTCTAAACTGCCTCACTACTTAAACCTTTAGTTAGCGGATCCGCAATGTTATCCTTTGACCTCACATAGTCAATAGTGATAACCCCTGTTGTGAGCAGTTGTCGTATACTATTATGCCTACGAACGAATATGTCTTGACTTGCCATTATACATTGTATTTTGAGCTCTACCAATAGCCGATTGACAATCACAATGTATACAAATAGCCGTCAAAGGCTTTGGCCATCTAGGAACATATTCCAAGAAATGTCGTAACCATTCTGCTTCTTCTCCAGCTTTATCCAATGCTATAAATTCAGATTCCATCGTGGATCTAGCAATGAGCGTTTGCTTGGATGATTTCCAAGCTATAGCTGCTCCTCCAATAGTAAACACATATCCACTTGTGGATTTGGAATCTTTTATATCGGATATCCAATTAGCATCACTATATCCTTCTAATACAGCTGGATCTCGACCAAAATGTAGCCCATAATTCCTTGTATATCTCAAGTATCTTAGTAACCTAGTCATAGCTTTCCAATGCTCCGAACTAGTATTACTAGTATATCTACTTAGCCTACTAACAGCATAGGCTAAGTCTGGCCTAGTACTTGTCATGAGATACATTAGGCTGCCAATTACCCTTGAGTACTCCAATTGAGCAACACCTACACCTCTATTCTTCGATAGATGTTGCGTGGTATCTATTGGAGATCGAGCTACTCTTGAGTCCTCGGGACTGAATTTTTCAAGGATCTTGTCCACATAGTGAGATTGACTTAACACTAGACCATCTTGGGTTCGAGTAATTTTCATTCCAAGAATGACATCTGCTAAACCCATATCCTTCATGTCAAATCTCGCTTTCAACATGTCTTTGGTAGATCTGATCATACTATCATCACTACCCACAATGAGTATGTCATCGACATATAGACAAAGTATCACATATCCCTTAGATATGTCTTTGACATAAACACATTTGTCACACTCATTGATCTTGAAACCATTGTCGAGCATAACTTGATCAAACTTTTGGTTCCATTGTTTGGGAGCTTGTTTCAATCCATACAAAGACTTGACAAGTTTACAAACCTTGTCCTCCTGGCCAGGAGCGGAAAAACCCTCAGGTTGTTCATGTATATTTCTTCATCTAGCTCACCATTGAGAAAGGCTGTTTTTACATCCATTTGATGTATTTCCAAATTTCTCAATGCTGCAATCGCAAGCACCAATCTGATCGAAGTTACTCGAGTTACAGGCGCATATGCATCAAAGTAATCAAGAACTTTCTTTTGTCTATATCCTTTGATTACAAGCCTTGCCTTGTACTTATCAATTGAGCCATCAGCTTTCATCTTTTTCTTGAATATCCAACGATGTTCAAGTGGTTTACAACCAGGTGGAAGATGAACTAGTTCCCAAGTATGATTCTGCAAAATAGAATCAATTTCACTCTTGATGGCTTCTTTCCATTGAGGCGCCTCCTCAGAAGTAATCGCTTCTTTATAGGTTTGAGGTTCACTCATAACCATATAAGAAACAAAATCAGGCCCAAAAGATTTTTCAATCTTTTGCCTTTTGCTTCTTTGCGGTTCTACTTCTTCATCTTCTGATTGTTCTTGATCTCATCTCGAACAATCTTATCAACTGTAGTTGATGTAGTAACTTTTCCTTTATCCAAACGAGGAAACACATCCTCAAAAAATGATGCATTCCTTGACTCAGGTATGCTGTTTTTGTGTATTTCGGGGTTCTTAGACTCGTGTACTAGAAACCGATATGCACTACTATGTTCAGCAAGATATGAAGATTCACAATCGCTACCATGCTGGGCATATCCTATGAATACACAATCAACAGTTTTTGGTCCTATCTTTTGAACTTTTGGTGGTGGAACCACCACTTTTGCTAAACACCCCCACACTTTCAAGAATTTATAGGATGGTTTTCTATTAAACCATAACTCATAAGTGTAACATCCTTATTCTTGAAAGGAACTTTGTTCAAAAGATAGTTTGCCGACAAAATGGCATCTCCCCCTTGGCCTAAACCCGAGCTTATTAGCATGGCATTCATCATCTCTTTAAGAGTTCGATTCTTTCTTTCAGCAATGCCATTTTGTTGTGGGGTATAAGGAGCTGTTTGTTCATGGATAATACCATTTTGAACACAAATTTCAGCAAAAGGAGAAACATATTCACCTCCTCTAGCGCTTCTTAATCGTTTAATCTTTTTGTTGAGTTGATTCTCAACCTCATTTTTGTACAAGATAAACTTGTTTATTGCTTCATCCTTGCTTTTTTGCAAGTATACATAGCAATATCTTGTACAATCATCAATAATATTCTATCCCGTTTCTTTCTCTTTCCTCTGTTCAATTTGCATACTCACCATCTTCTCCCTCCATTTCATTTCCTCCTCTTCCCACTTTTCCTCCACTTTCCTTCTCCTTCTCCTCTCCTTCTCTCTACTCTCTTTTCTTCTCCCTCCTTTCCTCTATTCCTTTCTTTACTCTTTTATTGCTTCATCTTTGCTCTTTAGCAAGTATACATAGCAATATCTAGTACAATCATCTATAAATGTGATGAAATACTTGTTACCACCACGAGTGGGAATTGTTCTAAAATCACATACATCGGTATGGATTAAATCAAGTGGCTCGGTGTTTCGTTCAATTGTTTTGAAAGATTTCGTGGTTTGTTTAGCTTCAACACAAGTTGGACATTTAGAATTAGATTCAATGGTAAAAGATGGTATACAATTTAACTTAATTAAACGACGCATTGAATTAAAATTCACATGACCAAGACGAGCATGCCAAACATTAGAAGACTCAATCAAGTAAGCAGAAGTAGAAGCATTTTCATTCATGTTCTTCATGGCAATTACATTAAGTTTAAACATACCATTAAGGGCATAACCCTTACCAACATACAAACCACGTTTAGTTAACACAAACTTATCACTTCAAACACTAAACGAAACCCATTTTTGTTGAGTACATCCCGACACAAGACTCTTGCGCAATTCGGGAACATACAACACATTAGTCAACTTGAGCTCTCTCCCCGAAGTCCACTTGAGGATCACATCGCCTTCACCCTTGATCTCGGCAGTAGCGGCATTTCCCATATACAACTTGTCTTCATCGGATGCTTCTTTCAAAGTATGAAACATAGTCTTATCCGGACACACATGACGGGTTGCACCCGTATCAACCCACCATCCTTTGATTCCATCGGTGGTAAGATTGACCTCTTCCAACTTAGCAGTGAGATCAGAAATCATAGCAACAAGAGGCATGTAATCATCGACCATGTTTTCCCTTTCCTTCCTTGGATTCTTGCATTGATCAGCTCGGTGACCAGATTCACCGCAATTATAACACTTCCCTTTGAACATCTCAACCTTCTTTTTCACACCACCATTCTTAGGACTCAAATCCAACCTTTTTCCCTTGTTTCTCTTCTCAGGACGTTTCCCTTTGCCTTTGTAATTACCTTTTCCCTTGGAACTTTGGCCATGCTCAACAAATTTGGCCTTAGCAAGTCCATCAATATGACCACCATTTTAAGCAACTCTATTGTCTTCCTCAATTCGAAGACGAACAACAAGTTCTTCAACGGTCATTTGCTTTCGCTTATGCTTAAGGTAATTCTTGAAATCCAACCAACTTGGGGGCAACTTTTCAATTATGGAAGCAACTTGGAATGTTTCACCAAGAACCATTCCTTCTGATACAATATCACTTATGATGATTTGTAATTCTTCAACTTGAGACACAACAGTTTTTGAATCAACCATCTTGAACTCTAGGAATCTTGCCACAATGAACTTCTTAATTCCGGCATCTTCGGTTTTGTATTTTTTATCCAAAGATTCCCAGAGTTCTTTGGTCGTGGTTATCTTACAATACACATTGTAAAGTGAATCAACAAGGCCATTCAACACATAATTTCGACAGAGATATTCAGAATGCTTCCAAGCATCAACAACACTCACTACTTGAACATCAGTGCACCCTTCAGGAATTACAGGGGCTGACTCATTCAAGAATCTCGCAAGATTCATAGTAGTGAGATAGAACAACATATTTGGTTGCCATCTTTTAAAGTGTGAACCAGAAAATTTCTCTGGTTTTTTAGCATGGTTGGCCACAATTTGGGCAGCTTGGGTACCCACCAAAGGTCCCATGTTTGTAGAGACAGTATGTCCTACAGATTGAGAAACAGAAGCACCAACAGTGTTGGTAGTGGTAGAAGCAGAAGTTCCATTTGCTGAGAAGTTCATATCAATAGCCATTTCTGAAATGAAATAGGCAAAGTTTTACTAAAAAACTTCTATGAACATAAAATAAACTAAAGAAATAACTTTACAGAAAAGTAAATTATAACAAAAGTTTTAAGAAAACAGTTTTGTAATTCGAATTAATAGAATGGTGAAGAAGCAGAATCAGTTTTAAGATTGTAGCAACACCATTCAACAATACAACATATTATTGATATACATTCGAATTACAACAGGAAAAATTACAAGTAAAATAACTACTAACTAATCAATACAAGAAAATAAATGAAACAGAAACATAAAACAGAAAGAAGAAGGCAAAACGGGCTGAGGATATGGTTAAACCAAGGTCCCTTAAAACTGATTCCGGGCCACCCAAGTGAACCCGTCAGTTTCCCATGGTACAACAGCCAAAGCAGATTGTACTGCCGGAGTTAACCACAACCCATAATTTACCTTCAAGAACAGCTTGAAGAGAAGAGAAAGTATCCAGAGTGAAGTGTGTGTTTTTCTGATTGAATATCAGAATGTTTGAAAACAACTAAGTGTTAGTTGTTTTAAACAAGGAGAAGTTAGTTAGTGTATTACACTTGTTAGCTTGCATGATCAATAACCAGGTGTCACACTTACTACTTAAGCAAGTGTTGTTCCAGGTGTTAAACCAGGAACAACATAACCCACTGAGCCATGAAGCCAAAAAACTGAGCCATAACAACTAAACACTTGAGCCATGTAAGCCATATTGAGCCATAATCGAGCTAGCCAAAAATAAAGGCGGCTCTAAAGCGGCTGGCGGCGATGCGCCACTAAAACGCCACATTACGCCTCATCGCCCCCGACCCCGGCCACGGGCGCGGGCTTCGCACCCTCCTTGCCCACTTGGGGTGTAGCCCCTTATAAGGAATTATTATTCCTCCAATACTCCTCCTTATAAACACACTTAATGTTTATACTTCTACCAATGTGGGACAAACCCACATTAGTTAAACACACTTTCAACTTCATTTTAACATATCTATTCACTTGTATATTTTATGTTATATTATTTAAACATATTAAATAACAAAATACATAAAATTTCCAACATTTACCTCATAAACAAATTAACTAGAGATGGAGAAGATAGAAACTACCATGCTTCTTCAGTTAATGTGTATATATATATGTGTGTGTTTCCATTACGTACCTTTTATTATACAGAGTAATAATTAGCCCAATTTGGTGTAAATATTATTCAGACGACTTTATTACCAGCCATCACAAACGCCACTCTACAAAATGAAAATTCACAAAAATATATTTATTACCATCACAAACGCTAGTACACCACTCTATAAATTGCTTTGACAACTCAGTCGATAAACACACACACAAACAAATAAGAGAGAAAGAAGTATTGAAAAAACAAAGAGTTCGTATTACATCATACATTAACTAGAGAAAGATAGAGAAGGGAGTAACTAACATGCTTGTTCAATTTATGATCATGTGTCTGTTCTTATGATCAACTTTTACAATAGTAGCCTTCAGAACTCTTCAAGTCTCCAACTAAAGTAGTTTGAGCAACATTGTAAAACCGGGATGTCCGGCCAAGTACGGGGATGTAACGGTTCCATATCCATTTGGTATGAGAAAAGACAAGAATTGCTCCCTAGATGAAAATTTTCATTGAAATTGCATCCCGTCCACTGATGGTGACAAAACCCCGAAGTTGATAGGGGGTCAAGCAACTTTAGTATTTTGTAGCATTCCAAAATCAGATGTCCGTATCGTTACCAAGGGCTCTCACAGACGCTATGCAGAAGACACGAGTGTTTCGGACGAAGTTGGTGGGGTCATTGACTTTACAAAGGTCTTCTCTTTATATGAAAGAACAAGCTAACAGTCCTTGGGTGTGATGATTATGGTTTCGTCATCACAGAGTGCAATAGGGACATTGTTTCTGGATGTATTGAATGGTGTAACAAAGCATTGGATATACCTGACGGGAATACCCTGGAGAAGGTTGTTGTTAGACATCTACCTCTAGGGTCTCCACTATTACGATGTTGCAATTTGAACCTTTAGGTCACACTCTTGCTTTGTCTGTCAACAAATGTGGCTATTCGTCCATTGGTTAGGAAGGCCATTTTAAGTTTCATGGCATTCAGGATTTATCGGCCAATGCTTTGAAGGTTGTAGATACGATAGAGTCTACTATCCCTGTTGTGTTATTAGATAGGGTAATTGCACCCAACCGAAGCTGCGCTGAAGCAACCGAATGCAAAGGGAAGAGTGAGTGCTATAATGTAGAAAGTGGCGAGTATTGTTGTAGATGCGAGGAAGGTTACCAGGGTAACGCCTATCTTGAACAAAGCTGCGAAGGTCAGTTTAAAACAAAATCATTTGTGACAAGTATTTTTATCACTCAATATATATAGTTAGAATTTATCTAAAATAACAATTTGCTGTCTATATTGTTCATCATAGAACAACTTACCTTTTTATGTTTTATTAAGCATCATTTTTTTAAACTTTTTCCTTTTCAACCAAAGTTGAAAGCAAAATCTTCCTAAATCGGTAACAAATGACAATTGATCGATATGAAAAGAAACATTTGATGGCCTATAGCTAGCTACAAGGGACTGAAACTATTATTAAAATTTATTATATTCTATACAAATAACAATATTATAGATAGTGTGTTTGATTTCTCAGACATCAATGATCTGGTGATGGCAAAAACAGTGTGTTTGATTTCTCAGACATCAATGATCTGGTGATGGCAAAAACAGAACATGCAATGGTTGTCAACTTGTTGCTAAAGAAATTCTTTAGACCATAACCATTACAGTCCGGTATGTAATTCTTTCATGAAATTTGTATGTCATAATCTAGCCCTGAAAATGTGTTGGGGATATGCAGTCAATAACGAACAAAACCGGATATTAAACAATCACTGAAGGCGCGATACGCTTTCAGATTGAATCAATTCAGTGGTTTACCCCAAATTATTCAACCGGATACAATCAGTGATTAAGAATTTTCTGTATGATTTGTGTTTGAGTATGTGTGTGAAAAACGGGAGAGAATTCTATATGAATTCGTGACAACAGAATAATGATCCAGGCCCCTTAACTGCCTTAAAAGCAGTTGAAATCCGAGTTTGCAGAATTGGCAAAATTAGTCCCTCAGCTCGACCCCAGCCAGGGGCTCTGCCCCTTGGACCCCGCCAGGGGCTGCCGCCCCTTGGACCCCGCTCCCGGGGGCGCTGCCCCCGGACCCCCGTTCCTTAGGGGCTTCGCCCCTAAGATCATAATAAATTCATATAAGCGTGCACTCCGCACCACCATACTTATACGATGTATTATTATGATTAGATTACCAATTAACCCAATTACACTAAAATATCCAACAAAATGGCGGTGTGTTTTTGAAACAAATTAATTAAAGCTCAATGCACCAGGGACTAGTGTATAAAATAATATAGCTTGGTAAACATGCGTTGCAGTAAAGAAGTGTAAACTAGTAGACGGCACATAAGTAGAGCTATTATATTCATCAATGAAGTCTTGATCCTTACACAAGTAATTCATCGAAATGTTGTTAAGCTTCTACATTGTTTGCCTAGAAGAGGAGAGGTCCCAATACTTGTCTATGAGTTCATATCTATCAACTATCCACCCGATTTATGATGAACAAAATAGAAAAGCAAATTGTTATTTTAGATAACTAACCCTTGTTCTAATTATATCAAGTTTAATAAAAATAATTGTTGTATATGATTTTGTTTTTAACTGACCTTGGCAGCTTTGTTCAAGATAGGCGTTACCCTGGTAACCTTCTTTGCATCTACAACTATACCCACCACCTTCTACATCATAGCACTCACTGTTCTCTTTGCATTCTGTTGCCTCAGCGCAACTTCGGTTGGGTACAATTACCATAAATAACACAACAGGGATAGTAGACCCTATCGTATCTACAATTCTACAACCTTTGAAGGCCGATAATTCCCAAATGCCATGAAACTTAAAAACGACTTTCCTCACCAATAGACGCATAGCCACATTTGTTGACAGACCAAGCAAGAGTGTGACCTAAAGGTTCAAATTGCAACATCGTAATAGTGGAGACCCTAGATATAAATATTTAACAACAGCCTTCTCTAGTGCATTCCCATCAGGTATATCCAATGCTTTTGTACACCATCCAATACATCCAGAAACATTGTCCCTATTGCGCCCTGTGATGACAAAACCATAATCATCACACCCATGGACTGTCAGCTGCTTGTTCTCTTCGGATAAAGAGAAGACCCCTGTAAAGTCAATGACTCCACCAACTTTGTCCAATACACGTACTCTTGTCTTCTGCGTAGCATCTGTGAGAGACCTTGGTAACGATGTATGGACCTCTGATTTTGAAATGCTACGAATACTAAAGTTGCTTGATCCCCTTATCAACTTCGGGGTCTTATCACCATCAGAGGACGTGATGCAATCTAATGAAAATTTTCATTGAGAGAGTAATTCTTGTCTTTTCCCATACCAAATGGATATGGAACCGTTACACCACCGCACTTGGCCAGACATCCTGATTTAACAATGTTACTCAAACTACTTTAGTTGGGGCTTCAAGAGTTCCCATGGCTATTACAGTAAAAGATAATGGAAACAGACACAAACACATGATCATAAATTGAAGAAGCATGTTCGTTTCACCCTTATCCATCTCTAGTTCAATTATGATGTAATACGATTTTTTTACCTCTTCCTCTGTGTGTGTGTAACACCCCAAGCCGAGGCTCGGAATATCACGGAAATCACATAGCACCAGGTGGGATTACAGTAGAACCAACTAAATGCAATTAAGAATTTGGTGAATCCATTACAAAGCAAAATAGACAACATAATACAACAGGAGCAAATAGCCATCAAAGTTAACAAAACCACATTCAAGGATGGCAAACGATCCTAAGTATAATGCAAACAGAAGGCCAATGAATCCTTGATCCATACAGTCCAAGTCCGGGTTCAACAGCAAGCTAAACACATCAGTCAAACTCCATGCCTTGGAGGAACCTGATTACCTGAAAAGTGTACTAAGCATAGTCAACACAAGGTTGGTGAGTTCGTAGAAATGGTTCGTAAGGAACCAACATCAATAATCGACATATAAGAATAGAGGCTAGACATGACTTACAGTGAGCCTCTACATAACACAACATCGCCCAACAACAAGATTACACCAGACAAGAAGATGTGTAATGAGAATGCACAAATGATATGCGTGTCAATGCAAGTGCCAAATGTATGAATAAGCAAACATGCCTATCCCAAGCGTGACCTTCAATCACGTATGCAACGATACCCTTCTGCTATCGCAATGGACAAGGCTGTATCTCAAAATCATCGAGTTATATATGTCTATATACTCGGGGTCAGGACTACATCCAAAATGGGTGCATACATCTATGCACCAGGATGTCGGCAATCCCCTGCCGAGGCTCATCAACAATGTATGCAATGCTTACAAACAAATGTAAATGCATACTTCATAAACCAACAACCAATATACGATAACCTGTGTCAACAATCAATATTCCTCAACATAACCCAACAATCAATATACGACAACCATAAGCCAACGATCAATATTCAACAACCGTGAGCCACTAATCACAATATAAACCAACTATACGTACATATACTTCAGAGGATTCTACTCTCTTCAAGTCCCAGATGCTTATATATAGGGTCACCCGCAGCCTTCCCACCACATCTAAAACCCAATGAAGGCATAACCGACTTCCATGTATGTACGTCTATCCTAATGTATAAGTAATACTTAACGAAAACACAACCCAAGTCAATCAAACGAAAAGATACGTCACATCAATCCAACAATAATGTCAAACAATCAATGCATCAATAAATACAAGTAAACACGCCAGGTTTACACTTTTCAGCCCGAATCTCAAGCGAGTAGGGAGATACGAAACTCACCTCGATTGGTTATGAAAGCTAAGATTGATAAAAAGTCAAGTTATTGTCGTACAATGTCCTTCTCGCGTCCAACACCTAAACGTCGATCATATACATTCACATCAACATACATATACACATATACGTAAATATCAATTATTCGGCAAAACCCTAATTAGGTTTCCAAGTGTTTTTCGACGTTAAATGGCTTCTAAGACTCTTATTCAATTTTACATAAGCTAAGAAGTGAATTAGATTAAGACTCGGCGCGTAAAAAGGTCCCGAAAGTCAAACTAGGTCAAACAAGAAACATTTCAGAATACAACTGCCGTAACTTACGGTCGGTTTGGGCGTAAGTTACGGTGGCATATTTACAACTGGCGTAAGCTACGGTGGAAAGGGGCGTAAGCTACGCTGGGCAAGTTTTGACTGGGCATAAGGTACGGTCAATAGGGGCGTAACCTACGGTCCTCTCTAAATGTCATTTTTGGCGTCTGGAGTGGCGTAAACAGAGACTTTTTGGGCGTAAAGTAAAGCTTAGGCGTAAGCTACGGCCATCCTAGGCGTAACCTACGCCCAACCAAAATAGACCTGGCGTAACCTACGCCTGAGAGGGGCGTAAGTTACGCCCAATACTGGGCAGCTCAAGAACAGCAGCACCAGCAGCTGCAAGTCCGACCCAAAAACCCCCAAAAACAACCCAAAACGATTTGTAAGCGTTTGTAACATAAATTGAAGCATCTTTAAGCATCGTTACACGTAACCACACTTAACCCATACCATAAATCCGCCCATTAACATCAAAATCATACCGAATCGCCCCAACCCTAAACAAAACCCTAATTACACTAAATCGCCTTTTGACTCGATTCGAGACTTGCAATAGCACCAAATCAACTAGAAACATATAAACAAGCATAAATGGAAGTAAATGGGATGATTTAGACTTACCAAAACTCTTCCTAGTGCTCAAATCCGAATTTAGGTCAAAATGGGTGAAATGTTAGAACTAGGCTTTGATTCTTCGATAGGAAGCAAACGAGGTTAAGATGGCTAAGATTCTTGTGTTATAATCGACCCACTACTAGTTTGATGCAAGAAATGGTGAAGAGATTAAATTGGTTCTTTTGCTAGTTTTTGAGAGAAGAGAGAAAGAGATAAAGAGATAGATAGAAGGAGAAGGGAGAAGGAAGGAAAGGATAAGGGGGGGGGGAAATGGGTCATTGGGGCTGGTGGGTCATGGACTACCCACGGGCCGACCCGTTTCTCCCACAAGCCATATAAACAATCCTTTACACTACTAAACGCCAAACGACATATTGACGACTCGACTAACATACCACTTAGTCATAAAATCATAAATGGGCCCAAATTACTTCATTCAATAAGTTTGTTAGTCAAATTACACAAAAGTCAACGGGTCAAAATTCGCGGATGTTACATTATCCTCCCGTTAAAAGAATTTCGTCCCGAAATTCTACAAAACCCTAATTATTAAATAAATGTGGATACTTCGACCTCATATGATCCTCTCTCTCCCAAGTGAACTCGGCTCCACGTCTAGCACTCCATCTAACCTTGACAATTGTGTAACGTTTCTTCTTGAGTTTATTTTCTTGACGGTCCATGATCTCTACCGGTTCTTCAACAAAGTTTAGGCTCGAATCAACCCTAATTTCGTCCATAGGCACATGATGTGTAGGATCCGCCAAACACTTGCGCAAATTACAAATATGAAACACATCATGCACGCCGCTAAGCTCTTGAGGCAATTCTAGCCTATAAGCAACCTTCCCAACCCGTTCGAGAATCTTGAAAGGACCAATATACCTTGGTGCAAGTTTTCCCCGCTTCACGAATCGTACGACGCCTTTCCAAGGTGACACTTTCAATAGTACAAATTCACCCACTTCGAATTCCAACGGTCTTCGCCTCACATCGGCATACTTCTTTTGACGCTCACGGGCCAATTGCAACTTCTCCTTGATTTGAGATATTACTTTAGTGGTTTCAATCACAATTTCTGGCCCGATAAGTTGACTTTCTCCAATTTCCGCCCAAGCTAGAGGAGAACGACATACCCTACCATACAATGCCTTAAAGGGTGCCATTTGAATGGTAGCATGGTAACTATTGTTGTATGAAAACTCAACTAACGGCAAATGGTCTTCCCAACTTCCACCAAAATCAATCGCACACGCCCTCAACATGTCTTCAAGTGTTTGGATGGTTCTCTCGGTTTGCCCATCCGTTTGAGGGTGAAACGCCGTGCTCATGTCAAGTCGGGTACCCATGGCTCTTTGAAAGGCTTCCCAAAATTTTGATTTGAAACGGGCATCCCTATCCGAAATGATAGAAACCGGCACTCCATGCTTAGATATTATTTCCTTGATGTACAAACGAACCAAAGTGTCAAATTTATCGGTTTCACGAATGGCTAAAAAGTGAGCCGATTTCGTTAACCGATCTACTATCACCCAAATCGTGTCTCGGCCGCTTCTCGTCTTCGGTAGTTTAGTGATGAAGTCCATTGAGATATGTTCCCACTTCCATTCGGGCATCACCGGTTGTACCAACAATCCGGGTGGCTTCTTGTGATCGGCTTTGACTTGTAAGCAAGTAAGGCACTCACTCACATACCTTGCCACATCACGCTTCATGCCCGGCCACCAATACAATTCCTTCAAGTCAAAGTACATCTTATCCGACCCGGGATGGACCGAATAAGGCGATAGGTGAGCTTCATTCATAATAAGCGTTCTTAAGTTACCGAAGATAGGAATCCAAAGTCTTTCAACCATGTATAGTCCGTTATCATTCTTTCGGTCGAAAAGTTGTTCCATACCGTCTAGGTTTTCGTTTCCAAAGTTTTCCGGTAGGGTAGCTTGAATTTGGGCTTCAATAATCCGATCACGAATACTTGGCCCTACCGTGAGGCTCATAGCTCTAGCCCGTCTTGGCTTCACTCTCTCTTTTCGGCTCAAGGCATCGGCTACTACATTTGCTTTGCCCGGGTGATAACGGATGTCACAATCATAATCACTAAATAGTTCTAACCAACGCCTTTGCCTCATATTCAATTCGCTTTGAGTAAAGATGTGTTGAAGACTTTTGTGATCGGTATAAATCACACATTTGGTGCCATAGAGATAATGTCTCCAACACTTCAAGGCAAACACAACCGCTCCCAATTCCAAATCATGTGTCGGGTAGTTCTTCTCATGCACCTTCAATTGACGAGAGGCATAAGCAATGACTTTACCCCTTTGCATAAGAACGCAACCCAACCCTTGCCCCGAAGCATCACAATAAACCACAAAATCTTCTATCCCATCCGGTAATGTCAAAATAGGAGCATCACATAGCATATCCTTAAGGGTTTGGAAGGCGTTCTCTTGTCTTTCGCCCCATTCAAAATTTCTCTCCTTTTGAGTCAGGAGGGTGAGTGGTTGTGCAATACGGGAGAAATTTTCAATAAATCTTCTATAGTAACCCGCCAATCCAAGGAATTGACGGATCTCGGATGGCGTTTCGGGTCTTCTCCAGTTCTTGACCGCTTCAATCTTGTTTGGGTCCACATGAATACCATCCTTGCTCACTACGTGACCAAGGAAGTGGACCTCTTCCAACCAAAACTCACACTTGGAAAATTTTGCATACAATTTCTCCTTCCTTAGTAATTCAAGCACTTCACGCAAGTGCTTAACATGCTCCTCCTTTGTCTTCGAGTATACAAGTATGTCATCAATGAACACAATAACGGACTTGTCTAAATATGGTTGACACACCCGGTTCATCAAGTCCATGAACACCGCCGGTGCATTAGTCAACCCAAATGGCATCACGGTGAATTCAAAATGGCCATACCTTGTGCGAAAAGCCGTTTTGGGGATGTCATCTTCATGTACCCGGAGTTGATGATAACCCGAGCGAAGATCGATTTTTGAGAAGTGCTTAGCTCCTTGAAGTTGGTCAAATAAGTCATCAATTCGAGGGAGGGGATACCGGTTCTTCACTGTGAGCTTGTTTAATTCCCGGTAATCAATACACATTCGGAAGGATCCGTCTTTCTTTTTGACGAAGAGAACAGGAGCACCCCAAGGAGATTGACTAGGGCGAATGAAACCCTTCTCTTGGAGTTCCTTGAGTTGAGTTTGTAGCTCCTGCATTTTAGTTAAGGCTAGTCTATAAGGAGCTTTTGCTACGGGCGCGGCTTCGGGAATAAGACTAATACGAAAATCAAGTTCACGGGGCGGAGGTAACCCCGGTAAGTCGTCCGGAAAAACATCGGGAAAATCACAAACGATAGGGACGGTCTTCAATTCTACCTTTGAGATGGTTGCACTAAAGACTTTAGAAGTTGAAGAATCGGAGGTTTCACCTTGAACCCTAAGGATTTTACCGTTAGCCAAAGGTATTTTAACAACCCTCTCGCCACAATCAATGGTTGCATTTACCGCCGTCAACCAATCCATACCCACTATAATATCAAAACTACCAATGTCTAAAGGCATAAGATCGATGAAGAAGTCGACGTCCTCTAAAGTCAAGACACAATCACGGAGTATTTGGCTAATTCTAGTTAGTGACCCGTTTACCATTTCAATGTCAAGCACATAGTTTAGAGCACACGGATGCACATCAATCAAAGGAACAAAGTTAGAAGACACGAGGCTAAAATCGGCCCCGGAATCAAATAGAACGGTGGCATAGAGACCATTAAGGAGAAAAGTACCTGCTACAACGTTGGGATCATTGCGGGCTTCATTTACATTGGCCGCAAAGGCTCGGCCGCGTGGTTGCACTTGGTGGCCTTGTTGTCCCCGGTTTTGATTAGGCCCGACCATTTGTAGTTGATTGGGATGAACGGCTACTTGAACTTGTTGTCCCACCCATCGAGGACAATTATTACGGTAGTGGTCACGGCTACCACATTCAAAACATTCACCTCTTCTTTGGTTACCTTGAGGAGGAACGGTCCGAATAGGAGCCGCATTCATTGGGCCGGCTCTTGGAGCTCTACAATTCTTGGATGCGTGCCCAACTTGGTTGCAATTATAACATGCCCACATGGAGTAGTGGCGGGATGGTGCCTGTTGCACCTCCCACAGAAAGGATGAGGCCCGGTATAAGGCCTCCTAGCCGGTTCTACCGCCGCCATTACCCTACCCCTATAAGCATTCTTGGGATCAAACCTTCCCGCTTTCTTCACCCCACTTGACTCACCCACTTCTTTCCTCTTGTTTGATGAGGATTTGCTCAAAACACCACTCCTCAATAAATCCTCAGTCACACTCCCGGCTTGGTTGACCGCATTAGCCAAAGAAGTAGGCATGTTGGAGTTTACATAAGATCGGACTTGAGGATTCAAGCCCAATACAAACTTCTGGATGGCCTGTGACTCGGTACTCACCAAGTGAGGAATGAGGGTAGACAACTCTTGGAATCGTCTCACATAGCCCTTGTAGTCGGCTCCTTCCATATTGAGGTTTGCAAATTCTATGGTTAAATTCTGTAGCTCGTACGGAGGACAAAACTTGGCTTTCACTTTGTCTTTGAAGTCAATCCACTCCAAATTCTGAGTCCGCCCTAGAGTTATTTCCTGGTTCCACCAACTCAAGGCGTCATGCCTAAACATGCCGGATGCATAGGAAATCCGGTCATCGTAGGTGCAATGACTCCTTTCAATCACTGCTTCTATTGCCTCAAACCATCTTATACATTCCGTGGGACCACCTTTCCCATCAAACTCCGGTGCCCCACAACTCTTAAAATCCTTAAAGATACACCCTTGACGGTATCCACCATATTGGTTATTCATGGGCATCCCGATATTAACTCCCATTGGTTCCTCTTCCTCATATTCTTCGGCTTGAGGTTGATCATTTTCATTGTTTAAGTTTTCTGGGACTTCATTGTTTTGAGGTCCATTATTTTGCCCAAGACTCGCCGTGACTTGAGCAATGATGGTTGACATGATACCGGCAACCGTTTGAGCGATTACCTCAGCCAAGTTTGGCTCAGGAGCTCCACCACGACCCCTACCACGGCCCCTACCACGGCCTCTACCACGGCCTCTACCTCCCTGTACTTCCGGTTGAGCTTCCGGTTGAGGCTCTTCTTCTTCAGCCCTATAATTTGTTCGGACCCTTCTTGGTCTTTCCATTTCTATAAAACAAGTGACACGTTGACCCGAGAGTTAGTCTCAAATGCTCACATGTTAGTCACACAAGTAGTCAATGCTCTCATACCGATACCACATACTCATTTCATAACATTATGCTAAGGCAAAAGTGTTAGCATCATAAGGGATTTTTACATATCATAACATCAAGTAATCATGCTCATAATATCATGCAATTACACAACTAACACAAATGATTCAAAGTATAATCCGAATTCGATATGCTCTCTAGTTATTGACCGGGTATGTATACAAGGTGTACTAACGGCTAACCTTCCACCTAATCAACTTCCATTAAGCATATCGGTTCCTTATTATACTTTAAGCCACACGTGCGCAATCCACGATGTCATGAACTTGCTATAATATCGGGTAACCATAAAAGAGTTGATCGGGTTCTTTTAGGGTTGCCACAATATTATACTAAGTTAATGGCATCCCATCATTTTGCCCTAAATCATCACATTAGTTCCAACAATCAACAACAACCACCCATATTAACTACAATCCACATTCATCACATTGAATTCAAGCTATCATACAATAGGCCTTAACTACGAACTCACACGGGGATTCACATAATTCACATTGCACACAAATTCCTAACCATGCATGCTATATGAAGAGTTTTAACTTAAGCCGTAGTCTAGGTCAAACCGCCTAATTCTCTACGACCACGCATGGGCCACCATTCTGTAACACCCCAAGCCGAGGCTCGGAATATCACGGAAATCACATAGCACCAGGTGGGATTACAGTAGAACCAACTAAATGCAATTAAGAATTTGGTGAATCCATTACAAAGCAAAATAGACAACATAATACAACAGGAGCAAATAGCCATCAAAGTTAACAAAACCACATTCAAGGATGGCAAACGATCCTAAGTATAATGCAAACAGAAGGCCAATGAATCCTTGATCCATACAGTCCAAGTCCGGGTTCAACAGCAAGCTAAACACATCAGTCAAACTCCATGCCTTGGAGGAACCTGATTACCTGAAAAGTGTACTAAGCATAGTCAACACAAGGTTGGTGAGTTCGTAGAAATGGTTCGTAAGGAACCAACATCAATAATCGACATATAAGAATAGAGGCTAGACATGACTTACAGTGAGCCTCTACATAACACAACATCGCCCAACAACAAGATTACACCAGACAAGAAGATGTGTAATGAGAATGCACAAATGATATGCGTGTCAATGCAAGTGCCAAATGTATGAATAAGCAAACATGCCTATCCCAAGCGTGACCTTCAATCACGTATGCAACGATACCCTTCTGCCATCGCAATGGACAAGGCTGTATCTCAAAATCATCGAGTTATATATGTCTATATACTCGGGGTCAGGACTACATCCAAAATGGGTGCATACATCTATGCACCAGGATGTCGGCAATCCCCTGCCGAGGGCTCATCAACAATGTATGCAATGCTTACAAACAAATGTAAATGCATACTTCATAAACCAACAACCAATATACGATAACCTGTGTCAACAATCAATATTCCTCAACATAACCCAACAATCAATATACGACAACCATAAGCCAACGATCAATATTCAACAACCGTGAGCCACTAATCACAATATAAACCAACTATACGTACATATACTTCAGAGGATTCTACTCTCTTCAAGTCCCAGATGCTTATATATAGGGTCACCCGCAGCCTTCCCACTACATCTAAAACCCAATGAAGGCATAACCGACTTCCATGTATGTACGTCTATCCTAATGTATAAGTAATACTTAACGAAAACACAACCCAAGTCAATCAAACGAAAAGATACGTCACATCAATCCAACAATAATGTCAAACAATCAATGCATCAATAAATACAAGTAAACACGCCAGGTTTACACTTTTCAGCCCGAATCTCAAGCGAGTAGGGAGATACGAAACTCACCTCGGTTGGTTATGAAAGCTAAGATTGATAAAAAGTCAAGTTATTGTCGTACAATGTCCTTCTCGCGTCCAACACCTAAACGTCGATCATATACATTCACATCAACATACATATACACATATACTTAAATATCAATTATTCGGCAAAACCCTAATTAGGTTTCCAAGTGTTTTTCGACGTTAAATGGCTTCTAAGACTCTTATTCAATTTTACATAAGCTAAGAAGTGAATTAGATTAAGACTCGGCGCGTAAAAAGGTCCCGAAAGTCAAACTAGGTCAAACAAGAAACATTTCAGAATACAACTGCCGTAACTTACGGTCGGTTTGGGCGTAAGTTACGGTGGCATATTTACAACTGGCGTAAGCTACGGTGGAAAGGGGCGTAAGCTACGCTGGGCAAGTTTTGACTGGGCGTAAGGTACGGTCAATAGGGGCGTAACCTACGGTCCTCTCTAAATGTCATTTTTGGCGTCTGGAGTGGCGTAAACAGAGACTTTTTGGGCGTAAAGTAAAGCTTAGGCGTAAGCTACGGCCATCCTAGGCGTAACCTACGCCCAACCAAATTAGACCTGGCGTAACCTACGCCTGAGAGGGGCGTAAGTTACGCCCAATACTGGGCAGCTCAAGAACAGCAGCACCAGCAGCTGCAAGTCCGACCCAAAAACCCCCAAAAACAACCCAAAACGATTTGTAAGCGTTTGTAACATAAATTGAAGCATCTTTAAGCATCGTTACACGTAACCACACTTAACCCATACCATAAATCCGCCCATTAACATCAAAATCATACCGAATCGCCCCAACCCTAAACAAAACCCTAATTAGGTTTCCAAGTGTTTTTCGACGTTAAATGGCTTCTAAGACTCTTATTCAATTTTACATAAGCTAAGAAGTGAATTAGATTAAGACTCGGCGCGTAAAAAGGTCCCGAAAGTCAAACTAGGTCAAACAAGAAACATTTCAGAATACAACTGCCGTAACTTACGGTCGGTTTGGGCGTAAGTTACGGTGGCATATTTACAACTGGCGTAAGCTACGGTGGAAAGGGGCGTAAGCTACGCTGGGCAAGTTTTGACTGGGCGTAAGGTACGGTCAATAGGGGCGTAACCTACGGTCCTCTCTAAATGTCATTTTTGGCGTCTGGAGTGGCGTAAACAGAGACTTTTTGGGCGTAAAGTAAAGCTTAGGCGTAAGCTACGGCCATCCTAGGCGTAACCTACGCCCAACCAAATTAGACCTGGCGTAACCTACGCCTGAGAGGGGCGTAAGTTACGCCCAATACTGGGCAGCTCAAGAACAGCAGCACCAGCAGCTGCAAGTCCGACCCAAAAACCCCCAAAAACAACCCAAAACGATTTGTAAGCGTTTGTAACATAAATTGAAGCATCTTTAAGCATCGTTACACGTAACCACACTTAACCCATACCATAAATCCGCCCATTAACATCAAAATCATACCGAATCGCCCCAACCCTAAACAAAACCCTAATTACACTAAATCGCCTTTTGACTCGATTCGAGACTTGCAATAGCACCAAATCAACTAGAAACATATAAACAAGCATAAATGGAAGTAAATGGGATGATTTAGACTTACCAAAACTCTTCCTAGTGCTCAAATCCGAATTTAGGTCAAAATGGGTGAAATGTTAGAACTAGGCTTTGATTCTTCGATAGGAAGCAAACGAGGTTAAGATGGCTAAGATTCTTGTGTTATAATCGACCCACTACTAGTTTGATGCAAGAAATGGTGAAGAGATTAAATTGGTTCTTTTGCTAGTTTTTGAGAGAAGAGAGAAAGAGATAAAGAGATAGATAGAAGGAGAAGGGAGAAGGAAGGAAAGGATAAGGGGGGGGGAAATGGGTCATTGGGGCTGGTGGGTCATGGACTACCCACGGGCCGACCCGTTTCTCCCACAAGCCATATAAACAATCCTTTACACTACTAAACGCCAAACGACATATTGACGACTCGACTAACATACCACTTAGTCATAAAATCATAAATGGGCCCAAATTACTTCATTCAATAAGTTTGTTAGTCAAATTACACAAAAGTCAACGGGTCAAAATTCGCGGATGTTACAGTGTGTGCGCACACGTTTCGTGATTGACAATTGTCAAAGCAATAATTTATAGAGTGGCGTTTGTGTCTTTGTGATGGTAATAAATATCTTTGTGAATTTTCATTTAATAAATATAACATGTTCGGTTCCTTATTGAATAGAAATCTGATTTTGGTTCCTCCATGGCCCCACATGACTTAAAACGCCTGTTTAGTAAATATTTTTCTAAAATATCACACTTTGGTAATAAACTCCCTAGAAGTTTAGCAATCTATATGATGACCCATTAATCCCATATTGTACTAGTGAATGGCAATCTTAATTACTCCAGTACTAGTATGGCATCTCAAGAAGGCAAACCACGTTATTTTGTAGTCACACTCCGATATTTTTTTTTATTTATTTATTTTTTGAACGGCACACACTCCGATATTATTATTTGGATTTTACCATATAATTGCATCCGTTTGAGTTTTTTATTTGATTTATGTCTTAGTTTATTGGATACTTTATTCCTTTCAGATATTCAACTAATATATTGAAAATTTTCTCAATCCTTTCTTTTTTTGAAACCGTACAACGTGTGGTTTGTCCTTAAATAAATTGGAAGTTCAACGCAAGTATATTAGAAGAACATGTGTCGTGCTGAGACTACATATGATTTGTGTATTTTACATATTCCGTGCCTAATGAAGTTACCATGTTTTTTTCTTCAGATTCCTGAAAGTGACTTCTTGTAAGTAGTTTACTCCATGTTTTTTTTAAAACATTCGGTTAAAAAGAAAATGATAAAATATAAAGTATATAAATCTTCTAATCGAAACATAACCATAAAGTTCGATGACATAGAAAAAATATAAATAAAATAACGTAACTAATTAGTCTAATAGATAGACCCTTTTACTATGGGAAGTGATAATCGTAACATAAAATTTAATAAATCTACCACTGTTATGCATTGCATAATTGTACAATATGTTATGATATATGTACAGTGTGGAAGATTTATCAAATTCTATGGTACGATTATCACTACCTTTTACTATGGACAAATCGTTCACATTAACCCCGTGTGTCATTTTGCCACAAGTCATTGTCCATCTTACAAATAACTCCGGATCATTGTCCACCCTACAAAGACTCTGATTAACTATCTTATACATAAGATACACAAAGGCCTCAGACAAGGATTGAATCCAAAACCTATTATTTACAAGTCATATCTATGTGGCCCCCATGTGCTAAGAGTAGACATGCCCAAAAAAATAATCCCATATTGTACTAGTGAATGGCAATCTTAATTACTCCAGTACTAGTATGGCATCTCAAGAAGGCAAACCACGTTATTTTGTAGTCACACTCCGATATTTTTTTTTATTTATTTATTTTTTGAACGGCACACACTCCGATATTATTATTTGGATTTTACCATATAATTGCATCCGTTTGAGTTTTTTTTTTTTTTTTTTTTTTTTTTTTTTTTTTTTTTTTTTTTTTTTTTTTTTTTTTTTTTTTTTTTTTTTTTTTTTTTTTTTTTTTTTTTTTTTTTTTTTTTTTTTTTTTTTTTTTTTTTTTTTTTTTTTTTTTTTTTTTTTTTTTTTTTTTTTTTTTTTTTTTTTTTTTTTTTTTTTTTTTTTTTTTTTTTTTTTTTTTTTTTTTTTTTTTTTTTTTTTTTTTTTTTTTTTTTTTTTTTTTTTTTTTTTTTTTTTTTTTTTTTTTTTTTTTTTTTTTTTTTTTTTTTTTTTTTTTTTTTTTTTTTTTTTTTTTTTTTTTTTTTTTTTTTTTTTTTTTTTTTTTTTTTTTTTTTTTTTTTTTTTTTTTTTTTTTTTTTTTTTTTTTTTTTTTTTTTTTTTTTTTTTTTTTTTTTTTTTTTTTTTTTTTTTTTTTTTTTTTTTTTTTTTTTTTTTTTTTTTTTTTTTTTTTTTTTTTTTTTTTTTTTTTTTTTTTTTTTTTTTTTTTTTTTTTTTTTTTTTTTTTTTTTTTTTTTTTTTTTTTTTTTTTTTTTTTTTTTTTTTTTTTTTTTTTTTTTTTTTTTTTTTTTTTTTTTTTTTTTTTTTTTTTTTTTTTTTTTTTTTTTTTTTTTTTTTTTTTTTTTTTTTTTTTTTTTTTTTTTTTTTTTTTTTTTTTTTTTTTTTTTTTTTTTTTTTTTTTTTTTTTTTTTTTTTTTTTTTTTTTTTTTTTTTTTTTTTTTTTTTTTTTTTTTTTTTTTTTTTTTTTTTTTTTTTTTTTTTTTTTTTTTTTTTTTTTTTTTTTTTTTTTTTTTTTTTTTTTTTTTTTTTTTTTTTTTTTTTTTTTTTTTTTTTTTTTTTTTTTTTTTTTTTTTTTTTTTTTTTTTTTTTTTTTTTTTTTTTTTTTTTTTTTTTTTTTTTTTTTTTTTTTTTTTTTTTTTTTTTTTTTTTTTTTTTTTTTTTTTTTTTTTTTTTTTTTTTTTTTTTTTTTTTTTTTTTTTTTTTTTTTTTTTTTTTTTTTTTTTTTTTTTTTTTTTTTTTTTTTTTTTTTTTTTTTTTTTTTTTTTTTTTTTTTTTTTTTTTTTTTTTTTTTTTTTTTTTTTTTTTTTTTTTTTTTTTTTTTTTTTTTTTTTTTTTTTTTTTTTTTTTTTTTTTTTTTTTTTTTTTTTTTTTTTTTTTTTTTTTTTTTTTTTTTTTTTTTTTTTTTTTTTTTTTTTTTTTTTTTTTTTTTTTTTTTTTTTTTTTTTTTTTTTTTTTTTTTTTTTTTTTTTTTTTTTTTTTTTTTTTTTTTTTTTTTTTTTTTTTTTTTTTTTTTTTTTTTTTTTTTTTTTTTTTTTTTTTTTTTTTTTTTTTTTTTTTTTTTTTTTTTTTTTTTTTTTTTTTTTTTTTTTTTTTTTTTTTTTTTTTTTTTTTTTTTTTTTTTTTTTTTTTTTTTTTTTTTTTTTTTTTTTTTTTTTTTTTTTTTTTTTTTTTTTTTTTTTTTTTTTTTTTTTTTTTTTTTTTTTTTTTTTTTTTTTTTTTTTTTTTTTTTTTTTTTTTTTTTTTTTTTTTTTTTTTTTTTTTTTTTTTTTTTTTTTTTTTTTTTTTTTTTTTTTTTTTTTTTTTTTTTTTTTTTTTTTTTTTTTTTTTTTTTTTTTTTTTTTTTTTTTTTTTTTTTTTTTTTTTTTTTTTTTTTTTTTTTTTTTTTTTTTTTTTTTTTTTTTTTTTTTTTTTTTTTTTTTTTTTTTTTTTTTTTTTTTTTTTTTTTTTTTTTTTTTTTTTTTTTTTTTTTTTTTTTTTTTTTTTTTTTTTTTTTTTTTTTTTTTTTTTTTTTTTTTTTTTTTTTTTTTTTTTTTTTTTTTTTTTTTTTTTTTTTTTTTTTTTTTTTTGAAACCCGATTCGGTTTCTGGTCAACAAAGTGTAACCGGGTTTGACCTCAACCCGGTTCGGGTTCTACCCGGTTTTGTGAGGAAGGAAACCCAACCCACTTGGAACCGATTAGGGTCGGGTTCTCACCGGTTCGGGTATGTAACCGGTTTGATTTTGCCGTAATTGAATTATAGTCTCTTTTTCGCTTAAAAATACATACTTTTTATTATAGATCAAAGTTTTAGTCCACATTCACATACTTAATAAAAAGTCTTCAAACACACAATAAAAAGATGTTCAAACTTCAAACGAGTTCGACATTAAACATTAAAATTAAACGTCTTCATTAATAAAAGTCTTCACTAATATAAATTCTTAATAAAAAGTCTTCAAACACACAATAAAAAGATGTTCAAACTTCAAACGAGTTCGACATTAAACATTAAAATTAAACGTCTTCATTAATAAAAGTCTTCAAACACACAATAAAAAGATGTTCAAACTTCAAACGAGTTCGACATTAAACATTAAAATTAAACGTCTTCATTAATAAAAGTCTTCACTAATAATAAATTCTTCAAGTATTAAAATACTTAATAAAAAGTCTTCAAACACACAATAAAAAGATGTTCAAACTTCAAACGAGTTCGACATTAAACATTAAAATTAAACGTCTTCATTAATAAAAGTCTTCACTAATATAAATTCTTGTAATAAAAGTCTTCAAATCTTAATAATACTTAATAAAAGTCTTCAAATACTTAATAATACTTGATAATAAAAGTAAGTCTTCATTAACAAATACTTAATAAAAAGTCTTCAAACACACAATAAAAAGATGTTCAAACTTCAAACGAGTTCGACATTAAACATTAAAATTAAACGTCTTCATTAATAAAAGTCTTCACTAATATAAATTCTTCAACTTTGTGTCTTAAAGTCTTCAACTAGTCTTCATTCTTCAAGTCTTCAAAGTCTTCAAATACTTAATAATACTTGATAATAAAAGTCTTCATTAACAAACACTTAATAAATAAAAGTCTTCAAATACTTAATAAACATCTTCAAGTCTTCAATGATAAAAATAAACGTCTTTGACTCTTTGCTAATAAAAGGTCTTCAAATCGTCAATTAATCTTCAATCTTCAATGCATCTTCAAGTCTTCATTAAAAATCTTCAAGTCTTCAATCATCACCAAGTCCTAGAACTTCAACGAGTTCATCATCTTCGGAACTAGCTTCACGTGAAGCTTCATCAAGAGCAATTTCTTCATCCGAAAGTGATATTGCAACACCTTCTTCAACCTCAACCATGTGTAGTTCTTGCTCAATGTCTAGTTCACCTTCAAGAGATGAAGTGTCTTGTATACGTTCGGCCGCATCTAAGTGATCCTTTAAGCAAATGCACATCTCCAATGATGCCGGCGTGAGTCTTGTTCTTCGTATAGTAAGTACCCTACCACTAAGAGAAAAAGCGGATTCCGAAGCTACCGTGGAAGCTTGGGCACTTAGTAAGTCTCGGGCCATGGTGGCTAGAATGGGAAATTGAGATTCCCTTACTTTCCACCAAGCCAATATATCAAAAGAATTACACTCATCGCCTCCCATTGTGACCAAAAAATCGGTTTGGATATATCTCCCATATTCCCCGCTAAACTCATCGCCTTCACCCCTAGCCCTTTTAGTGTTATCACTTCTCAACTCATTTAAAAAGTTAGTCATTGGGTTTGAGCTTCGAGAAGGTGTAAAATAAGATGATGAAGACGAACTTGAACCAACATTACCACCATGTTTAGCAAAATAACATTTAAACAAGTCTTTAAAAGCTTTTTTAAACTCTTCAATTGCTTTTGTTGCATGAAATGGGTCCTCAAGATGCAAATCCAAACCAATACTTATTTTTTCAATAAGTAGTCTCACCCCGTTAACGTTCATACATGGGTCTAATGCGGCGGCACAAGCAAAAGTATGTGGTATTTCCTTAAAATACTTAGCAAGTTTCTTTTTCATGGGCACTACCATTTTTTCATACAACCCACCCTTCCATTGAAATTCACCCATTTTCTCACTCAACAAATAAATTTGTTTTAGAACCAAATGAGACGTGGGATAATAAACACCGGATAACAAAGTGGTTGCATCTAAAAAGATTTTGAGAAATTCGGTTATTTGTTCAATTAGAGACCAATTTTCCGTCGAATATCGTTTAGCCTTTTTCTTATCAACAAGCATATCATGAAAAACTTGTAAAGTATCTTTTTGACGTAAACCACACAAAAACATTTTATAGGTCGAATTCCATCTTGTGGGCACATCCCAATTAGGGGTCAAAAACGGTTTATCCGTTTCCTTACACAATCTCATATATGCTTTATATCTAGCTCCACCCCCCATGAATATGTCTTGTAACATTCTTTTAAACTCGGATTTTGCATGATTCACCTCCCACACCGCCAACCCATCTTGGACAACCAAGTTTATAATATGAGCTACACATCGACCATGGTAAAAAGCACCCTTCAAAGGCGGATTGTATTTTAGAATGAGCTTTTTTACGGCACTAGTATTGTTACTAGCATTATCAAAAGAAATGGAAAAGACTTTTTCTTGTAGTTTAAACCTTTTTATTACATCATTCAAAATAACAAATAAGTTTTGAGCCGTGTGAGGATATTCAAAGTTTTCAAAAGCAATGGTACGCTTCATGATTTGCCACGTTTCGGGTTGAATCCAATGGGCGGTAACACATAAGTAAGAACCGGGCAAACCATGAGGCGCGGACCAAACATCGGTAGTTAAGTTTACACTTGTTTTTAAATTTTCAAAACTTGTTTTTAATTCTTCTTTAGCCTTTTTCCATAATTTCATACAATCACGTCTAAGAGTAGCACGGCTTACTTGAGTATATCGAGGTTGAAGTGAGGTTTGAACGACCTTGGTGAATCGCGGGTTGTCAAAGTGGTTGAACGGCAATGCCTCTTGAATCACGAATTGTGCAAATTGTTGACGACACACCTCCGGCGAGTATGCAAAAATACTCCCGTCTCGTGCCATTGTTGATTGACCTTCCTTTGCAACGTTTTTTAATACTTTACAATAATGATCTCTATGCAACCTTAACGTTGTGTTGGAACCGGCACCCAAATGGATATTACACTTTTTACATCTCGCCCCTTGTGTTCCATCTTCAAACTCCACCAAATCGAAACAAGTACCCCAAACATCTTGTGCTCGAGTCGTAGTTAACACTCGAACGACATTTTTACGTGGTTGTGGTTGTGGTTGGTCATTCGAAGAACTTGGTGTTGTCATATTAAAGTGAGTTTTGATTGAGTGATTTTAGTGTTTTGTCATGATTTTGGAGTGTTTGTAAGAGTTTTTATTGTTGTAAACTAACCAAAATGAATGTATGTATATATAATAGTGTTAGGATGGCATAAAAGTAAAAAAAAAAAGAAAAAAACGGCTGGAAACAAACGGCTAGTAAGCCAGCTCCAAGTCTCCAACGGTCTGCTGCTTCTTTCCTTTTTCTGCCTACCGAATCGGGTTGGTAACCGGGTTGGGCATCGGTTTCTCTAACCGGTTACTCCCTAACCGGTTCCTAACCGATTCTAACGGCTATAATGCCTAACCGGGTTCTAACCACCGGTTAATGGGGAACCCGAACCGGTTATGGTCAAAACCGGGTGTTGACCGGGTTCGGTTACGGGTTGACTTTCGGGTTCGGTTTCGGTTTTTTTGTACACGACTAGGTACCATCATCAATTGGTTCCTATCCTTTTTAAAAAACCCAAAATATGTAAATGGAAGTACTTAACATACATAGAAATTAGCTATTAATTGAAGTGTGATGAGAATTCTTAAAGTACAAAGTAGTTTTAAATAAACCATTTTGTGGGTTAATTTTTTTTATTGTAGAAGAAGCTTTTGTCTTCTATTGAAATTTTACAAAAACCGATAGAATTTTAATTAGAAAAAAAGGGTTTTATCAATCAAAATGTACAAAAGAAATGACTAGATTTCTTTTATCACCATTAAGGACAATCGCACCTATAAGTGGTAAACTGTACAAAAGAACAAAGAAGTCGGATTTCCAAAAGTTGCGAATGTAAGGCGTGTATGCGAATTACATCGGAAAAAAACAAATGAAATTTTCCAGGTTACTTTATTTCAGATCACATGACTTGTTGTCCATCGATGAGGTACATTTTCTTCCATCATATCATAGTTATCACAATGGAAGATGAGAAAATTATACTCATGCTTCAGGAATGTGTCTTGCAGTTAGACAAAGTATGTGCGTCATGGAGGTTAAAAAATTCTGCCACATGGATAACTTCCTTCTCACAAAAACGTTCATAGTTATTTTGCTAAAATTTAACTTATCAATTTAATTATGCTAACTTTTGTGAAAATCTTTTGTGAAAACTTTTGCGAAAATCTCACAAAAGATGTTCACAGTCATTTTGCCAAAATGTTAACTTATCAATTTAATTATGCTAACTTTTGTGAAAATCTCACAAAAGATGTTCACAGTCATTTTGCCAAAATGTTAACTTATCAATTTAATTATGCTAACTTTTGTGAAAATCTAACTTTTGTGAAAATCTCACAAAAGATGTTCACAGTCATTTTGCCAAAATGTTAACTTATCAATTTAATTATGCTAACTTTTGTGAAAATCTAACTTTTGTGAAAATCTCGCAAAAAGTAAGAGTGAAGATCTAACTTTTGCGAAAATCTCACAAAAGATGTTCACAGTCATTTTGCCAAAATGTTAACTTATCAATTTAATTATGCTAACTTTTGTGAAAATCTAAAAAATCTTTTGTGAAAATCTCGCAAAAAGAGTGAAAATCTAACTTTTGTGAAAATCTCACAAAAGATGTTCATAGTTATTTTGCCAAAATTCATGTCATTGTTTTGATTGGTATCAAGAATAAAGAGATGGGTCTAAAGTTACTATGACAGATTAAAACAACCACGTCTCTATTATTTTGGTACTTGCAAAGATAAATCTAGTTAGTCTAGTGTATAAAGAACTAATCATGACTATAAATGTTGATATGTATTTTGGTGCATCAAGTCAAATGCAAATGTTGATTTGAAAGAAGTTAATTTGGTATAAAAAAGACGCATCTTCCGATATCGTACAATATTTTCAAGGAAGATACCATTAGAAAAAAATATATATAGGTTTACATTCGCTATATTTTGGCATGCGAGACTAAGTAACTGCAACTTTAATAAACCAACCATTCCTCTTACAACCATGTTTTAGCTTAAATAAAAAAGCAATAACAATACCGACTAACACCCACTCATAGGCGGGTGGTGATAAGCAAAATTGGAAAATGTAACTGAACATATTGTCATATGTTTACTGTTTCCGTGAAATTATTCAATACTGGGTGAAATTTTTTTCCAAACCACTGTTGGCTTTCACTCAGTCAACAACTTCAATAAGAGTTGTCTCGTAGTCGTCGGGAGCTACAAACCCATGCAGGTTCATCACAGTTGCCGCTACATTAGCTAGTCCTCCACTTGGTACATCCTTGCGGAACTTCACACCTGCTGCTAACCCAGGGCCTCCAATTGCAATAGGCACCTGATTCAAATATTAGTTGAGTAAATCTGTCATTCACTATACTTGTTGGCACCTTTTCACATTATTGGTAAAATATTACTACAGCATATACACTAAAAAAAAGGAATGAAGCCCTCAAGCCCCACATAATAATTTATACGCACGGGTGCATGTTGAATCATGTAATCAATGTTTAAAACAACAGGAACCATCCCTCAGTGTCACTAATCAGAAAAGCATTATCTAGAATAAGAACGGACTCTAAATAAACGAAGCATCAACAACAATGGGCAATATCTCAGAGTAAACGTATGTTATTAGGTATATTTCAACAAAAGAACCATTCTCTATATAATCCTTTAATTAAAGTTCATGATTCTGATGCTATGTCCACTAACATCAGTTCAATAAAATTAAAAGAGAAATATGAGTTGTGTACCAATCAGCAAAGGTTCATTCAAAATGACAAGTCATATGGTTTTTCCAAAATGAAAATTAGAATAATAAAAAACAGAGTGATATAGCTTACCGGTTGAAGAGTGTGTGATGTTAGGATCTGAACTTCGCCATCCTTGAGAATAGGCTCACCTTTCTTGTTTCTCTTTACCATGTCCTCAGCGTTACCATGATCTGCAGTCACCACATAAATTCCACCAACTTGCTCTACTGCATCGAGGATCATCTGTCACCAAATCAAAACGCAAACTAAGACCAAACAAGTACTCCCTGTAAAGTAGCTAATTAACTTAAAAAATGGCAATATGGAAAATTCCAAGTCAACCAGTGAAGTTGATAACAATAGCAGCAAAGCCAGAGCTTATAACTGTTACATCAAAACCAAATAACTTTACCTTTACAGCTTCATCAGCAGCCTTGCAGGCCACAACAGTAGCCTCAACATCACCGGTATGCCCAACCATGTCACCATTTGGTATGTTCACACGTACCTAAAACCGCAAGGAACATCTTAGCATCATACAGATACTCAAATAAAACACATTTAACCTAGAGGTCAAAGGGTATGGACAGGGTTGACCTGCAAAAAACTTGTCCAACCACATAAGTAAGAACTGTTAAATGTGTTTATAAAAACTCCACCATTACAACAAGTGAGATAATCTTTTAAATTAAGATAACCGGGGATTCTACAATCATCAAAAATACACTTTGGCTGCTTTCATCCCAATTGACTATTTCCCTTTTATCTAATGTTTTTTTAATAGAAATGTTTGAACTTTTAGGGATAACCATAACCAAAATCGACCCAACTGAACTGTTGCGGATGTACCATAAATAAATTTGATCTGGACAATATTGCTGACCTGGTCGAATCTTCCACTGAGGATAGCATCACGGGCCTTCTCACCAATCTCCAAAGCTTTCATAAGTGGTTGTACATTAAAGGTAATTCCACTATCGCTGGGAATTTCAACATATTCTTCCAACTCAGCATTGAAATATCCAGAGCGGTTTCCATTCCAGAAAAATGTGACATGCCCGAATTTGACGGTCTCACTGTCGAATACAGAAAATAAAGGTGATCAACTTAAGCTTTCTTTACAACATAGCTTGGTGACTCTATCAATCAGAACCATATCCTATGATGACGCATGACCAGAAGAAGTAAAGGTGGAAAATTGGGCAGGTTGGATAGACAGGAAAAGTTTTTGTCCAAAAATTTAAATGTTTCTTCTTCACAAATTAGCGTCCTAAATACACAATCAAAAAGCTATTTTACTTAAAATAATCATTTTGTTTTAATTTTATATTTGAATAAAATGATTTGATACTTTATGACTAAAATGAGCTTTAGGGTGATTGTATTTGATTTCACTCAGTTGACTAGTTAGAGATAAACATAAGCCGAATCAGCCCATTTGTCGAAA
>CM067173.1:41597375-41819875 GCA_034093135.1 Erigeron breviscapus | reverse complement strand
ATATATATATATATATATATATATATATATATATATATATATATATATATATATATATATATATATATATATATATATATATATATATATATATATATATATATATATATATATATATATATATATATATATATATATATATATATATATATATATATATATATATATATATATATATATATATATATATATATATATATATATATATATATATATATATATATATATATATATATATATATATATATATATATATATATATATATATATATATATATATATATATATATATATATATATATATATATATATATATATATATATATATATATATATATATATATATATATATATATATATATATATATATATATATATATATATATATATATATATATATATATATATATATATATATATATATATATATATATATATATATATATATATATATATATATATATATATATATATATATATATATATATATATATATATATATATATATATATATATATATATATATATATATATATATATATATATATATATATATATATATATATATATATATATATATATATATATATATATATATATATATATATATATATATATATATATATATATATATATATATATATATATATATATATATATATATATATATATATATATATATATATATATATATATATATATATATATATATATATATATATATATATATATATATATATATATATATATATATATATATATATATATATATATATATATATATATATATATATATATATATATATATATATATATATATATATATATATATATATATATATATATATATATATATATATATATATATATATATATATATATATATATATATATATATATATATATATATATATATATATATATATATATATATATATATATATATATATATATATATATATATATATATATATATATATATATATATATATATATATATATATATATATATATATATATATATATATATATATATATATATATATATATATATATATATATATATATATATATATATATATATATATATATATATATATATATATATATATATATATATATATATATATATATATATATATATATATATATATATATATATATATATATATATATATATATATATATATATATATATATATATATATATATATATATATATATATATATATATATATATATATATATATATATATATATATATATATATATATATATATAAGAGAAGTGTTAAGAAGAGCTACTTTAAGAGACGTTCAAACACAGTTGAACTTTGATGGTGAAAGTGAAGAGGTAGATGAAGAGATAGAAGCTGAAGCTCCACCAGCATGCCAATCCGGACCCAGAACTCGGCAGAGGTCCATACCTACTAATGCAACTCCGGAAGCGATGCCGCACGTAGTAGGGAACGGAACATGCACAGCAATACCGGAGCAACCAAGCCATCTACCTCTTCTTGCAGCAGCGCAGGTTCAACAAACAGGGCAAACGTATAACCCAATCTATCATGGGTATACTAATATGCCACAAGTATAGTATGCACAAGCTACCCCCCTCAGGCACAAGGCTACTAGTATGGACCCTACATGGCAACACCAAGCACACATCATATCAATCCAATACCTCAAGACAACACCCAATATGTTACTCCCACCCAGCAGTACAACACACCAATACCTGTGAGCCAGAGGGAACATCACGAGCAAGATTCCTTTTCTTCTTTGGGGCGACCACCGTACCAAAGGGAACATGAGTGTCAACACCCGAAGCAGGAAGAGAGGCTGCAACTTCATTATCGGAAGGTGGATCCGAACCCGCATCCACAAAATCACCTCCCGCAGGTGCAATAGCTATCTCGTCAATAAACTCATCTAAAGGAACAACTTCAGTATTGGAAGAATTGAGAGTAAAGGAACCTTTGTTATGACCATCTTTAAGATATCCTCTAAGCCCCATTGCTACAAAAAGAAAATCAAAGTTAGCAAATATATGTGTGTGCGAATAAGTAATAAGAACAAAAATAATGAAGAATAATGAAAACAACAATAAAATGAATAAAGATCCAATGAAAAGTAATCCGGAGCCATACCCCGCCCTCCAACGACTATCATGGGAACGGCAGGATGATGGGACCATAGCTTGGATAGGCCGGTAAGATAAAGGATAGGCTCCAGAAGTATACGATAGCGCAATGGATGCTCAGTCATCTCAACAACCAAAGACATGTCGAACCCGCTATCCGGAAGCTCACAAGACATATTTCCTTTGGACTTTTTTCGTAAGGTCCGAGCAAAAGGATATTTAGAAGGTATCACAGACTCGTCGACATAAAAGAACCGAGACTTCCAACCTTTAATGGAAGTCGGCACCCCGGTTACACACTCACCTACCTCATCTTCGGGACGCTTCTCAAAAGTGTACCAACTCCCAGCTTTAGCTAACCTAAAGAACCTCCTAAACAAAGTAAGAGTAGGCTCCTTCCCATGAGCCCGACAACAAAGCTCAAACATAGTCACCCTAATGTTACCATAGGGATTCACTTGAGAAACATGAACTTGGAAATGGTTAAGGACTTTACAATAAAAATCGGTGAAAGGAAGCCGCATGTTACCCTTCTCAAAAGCAACACAATAAAGAGTAATTTTTCCTTTCGGGGCCCTAGTAGCTATATGGTGCGGCTGCGGAAGCATGTATCCTAACCCGGGTGGAAACCTATGTGTCGATAAAAAGGACCCTAACTCATCAAGGCTCAAGCTACATGTTTGCCTTGTCAAATCGTTTTTTGCCATAAAGATAAGGTAAAATGGTGGGACAAACCTGAAAGATGATACGGATCGGTGACTTACGCTCCGGTTTCGGCGGTGTATGCTCCCGAATCAGATTAAATGGCTAACGCTCCAGAAACCTAAGATGGGATCCGGACTCGGTGACCGGAACCCCGAGAACCGGAAGTCAAAGAAACTCCGGATCGAAGCGATGAAGGC
Organism: Erigeron breviscapus; assembly: GCA_034093135.1. NCBI lineage: Eukaryota > Viridiplantae > Streptophyta > Magnoliopsida > Asterales > Asteraceae > Erigeron > Erigeron breviscapus. Next base: position 41,816,831 of record CM067173.1, on the reverse strand, counting down.
TCCAGATTCGGTCGTGTAGGCTCCGTGTACGCTCCGGGTCCGGTGTGGATTTTTAGGTGGTGTACGCTCCTGGGTCCGGTGTCGATCCTCCGAAAATCAAGGAAGGTCTCGGGTTCAGGGAATATGCTCCGGAAACCGAAGGAGGCTCCGGATCCGGTGATATGCGATCTGAAAACTAAAGGATAGCCCCGATCGGCAACACAAATCTCCGGGAACCGAGCAGAAGCTCCGGATCAGAGACGCGGGCTACGGATGGGGTATGTAACCCGGAGGTATGTTCCATAATAGTAACTATGGGAAAATAAAGGGTTTTTTGGGGAGAAAGAGAGGTGAAAGTAAAAAGAGTAAAAGATAAATGAGAGCCCTTCCCCTTTTTATAGTGTCTCCTTGATGAGATGTTTCACGAATTAAGCAGGATACTTTTCAAGAAACTCGGATCGAAGCACGATGCTTTCCAAAAATAAAAATAAAATAACAAATAAATAATACGAACTTGTATTTATTATATTAGCTATAAAAAAAACGTTTAGAATATTTTGAAGTAGCTTTCGTTTTTGTTATTTTTCTTTAAAAAGGGGGAAGGGTAAGGTATGAGGAACACCTGAGATCGATATCCGGACACCAATGTGAATTCAAAATAGAGGAAGGATCACTAAAGCACGCTCCGGAAAGAATATGTTGCCTAGTGACTCTTTTTCTTTATTTCTAACTTAGCATTCTAAGTATTACAATGCCAAGCTGGGGGGCTTGATAGTGCACCATCCTAGTTAGCACTATGACCTGACCAAAACAACATAAAGCAGCGTAGCTCCCGAATAGAAACGATCACATATAAAGCAGCGTAGCTCCCGAATAGAAACGATCACATATAAAGCAGCGTAGCTCCCGAATAGAAACGATCACATATAAAGCAGCGTAGCTCCCGAATAGAAATAATCACATGATCCGGACCAAGCTCCGGATCCAACATAATAGAACGAATAGAATGTCATGTGAATAACACGTGGCCGACCAACAGGACAAGATGACGTAATACTAAGCCAATCACCGTTGAGGAAGGTACGTTCCCAACGGGCTCCAAACCGTACTAAAACGTCATAGGAGACAAGTACTCAGATCTTGTCTCCTCAGCCTCTATAAATACTCCTCTCAATCATTCATTTGAGGATCATGTCTTCACACACTTACACACTTTGCTCTGATTATTTTAGTGGCGTGGAGTAACATCCATCACCGGTGGGGAACCTCCAATAAACATAATCAACCTTCTTCTGACCCTCCTCTAGCAAGTTCACCCCCTAGTAATTAGACGACGAAATACGTTTAAACAGTGTGTTAGATTCATAAAGTATAACCTTACGTTTATTAAAATAGTTAATATTTTGTATCTTAGTTTAGAGTCTATTAGTTAAAAGTATATAGTATAATGTTAATTGTAAAAATAGTCATCTAACATCCATAGATCTCATAAGATCTGGCCAGGTTTAAGTTTAAGATGGCATTGGTTTTATTTCGTTTCAGTCTATTTTCTATTTTTTCGGTTTGAACCGCGATACGACAACCCTATAAAAAAGCATATCGTGTTTGACGTTAAAGAAACCATACATTTAACCATGGGTTTTTAGAAATTAGAATCATATATTTCATGTAAAAATTTAAGATATGTTTTACAGCAATAATTTCAGTAAAATTTCTATCATTATTTATTGTCACAACTCAAACGAAGTTCTAAATATTGTGACATAAGATTTACATAACACACTTAAGAACAACAACAACAACAACAACAACAAGAACAACAAGAACAACAACAACAACAACAAGAATAACAACAACAACAACAACAACAATAACAACAACAACAACAACAACAACAACAACAACAACAACAACAACAACAACAACAACAACAACAACAACAACAACAACAACAACAACAACAACAACAACAACAACAACAACAACAACAACAACAACAACAACAACAACAACAACAACAACAACAACAACAACAACAACAACAACAACAACAACAACAACAACAACAACAACAACAACAACAACAACAACAACAACAACAACAACAACAACAACAACAACAACAACAACAACAACAACAACAACAACAACAACAACAACAACAACAACAACAACAACAACAACAACAACAACAACAACAACAACAACAACAACAACAACAACAACAACAACAACAACAACAACAACAACAACAACAACAACAACAACAACAACAACAACAACAACAACAACAACAACAACAACAACAACAACAACAACAACAACAACAACAACAACAACAACAACAACAACAACAACAACAACAACAACAACAACAACAACAACAACAACAACAACAACAACAACAACAACAACAACAACAACAACAACAACAACAACAACAACAACAACAACAACAACAACAACAACAACAACAACAACAACAACAACAACAACAACAACAACAACAACAACAACAACAACAACAACAACAACAACAACAACAACAACAACAACAACAACAACAACAACAACAACAACAACAACAACAACAACAACAACAACAACAACAACAACAACAACAACAACAACAACAACAACAACAACAACAACAACAACAACAACAACAACAACAACAACAACAACAACAACCCTATAAAAAAGCATATCGTGTTTGACGTTAAAGAAACCATACATTTAACCATGGGTTTTTAGAAATTAGAATCATATATTTCATGTAAAAATTTAAGATATGTTTTACAGCAATAATTTCAGTAAAATTTCTATCATTATTTATTGTCACAACTCAAACGAAGTTCTAAATATTGTGACATAAGATTTACATAACACACTTAAGAAGTTTGTGTCAAATTGGAGGGTTAGATTTGAAAATAAAACAGCAAAAAGAATATTCGAGAAGCATCTAAACTAATAAGAAAAAGAGCCACGCGCTATTGGTGGTCGTCATGGACGGTGACTGTTCTGCCGATCGACATGGCTTCTGACAGCATAACGTCTTCATTTTTCATGCCACTTTCAAAATGAAAAAGAAAGTCAAAGTTTAACAGCCAAACTTTCCAAGTGTCAAGTCAAATTTTATCAAATGCACTACGGGCCTTCGAATCCAAAATCATACTCAAGCCTGCTTAAAAATTTCATATGCGGTATGCCCTGATTTTGTGGCCCAAAGTAAAAGTAACAACATACAGGTCAAAGGATTTAAAGCTTGAACTCATTTAAGTAATGTCTTCCGCTCAATAATGGGCTCCTCTTTTAACCCAAAACTATTCAACAATAATGGGCCGATTGTGTCTGCAGCCCGGAACTAGCCATTCGTATTACGGACTTACGTATTACCCCATTGCCGAAAGAAGAACATTTGCTTATTTAGTTGCTAACCGCCTAACCCTACATTTTATTTTATTTTTGACATTACACCATCTTCATCGTCACGTTATTCCTGGTTTTATTGAGCCATAGCATCGGGACCTTGCGCTCAGTGGCGGAACCCGAATCTAAAGTGACCCGTAACACAAGTTTTTATCACTAACCTTGTACTGGCGTAAAGTAATAATAACTACTAGAATGTTACGGTTTTTTGATATTTTTAGCAGTTATTAAGAGTTTTTGGCACTTCTGGTAGGTTTCATTACTCATTTAGTTGCACAAATACGTTTTTATAAGTTTTATTGCTATGAAAATCTTTCAAAAGTTTAGGGTTGCTTACATTGACCGGTATCTCATATTTATTTGACACGTAGCACCAATAAAAAAATACATCATTTTTCCAAAAAATTACACTACGTGGATTTAGCGGATCTGTAGCCCGGGTTACCCCTAACATATATGTATGTAGTTCCGCCATTGCTTGCGATACTCACTAGAGAGCCGATACTATGGCTGGCGTGGGCTCAAAATGGTGGTGGTAACGTCATGTTATCGAGTTTCATGCTTTTTTTTTTCTCTTTTCAGCTTGTCCATTGTCCATATGTATTTTTTTTTGGAAATGCGGATATTGTGTGCTTTCTAAAACCATGTGTATATATATTGTTGGAGTCAAGTCACTCATACATTACAAGAAAGATTTGAAGATAACAAACAACTCAAGAAATACTTAAGTCCTTGGTTCTGGAGCTGAGTCAGCTTGGATGGTTCCAAGCTGAGTCAGCCTGAACATCTTCACTAGAAGATGGTATCTCTCAAGCTGCATCAAAAGAAGAACTAGCACTTGGTCTAAATCGAAGATGAAGAACAAGGATAGAAGACCAAGCTGATGGGTGGAAATCAGCTTGGATCTTACAGTCAGCTTGGAAGGTACATTGCCAGCCTGGAGTCTTGCAAGTGCTCCAGAGTTGTTATAACTTTGTACATATCATCAATCAACTGGATATGCACCAGAAATGACATTCTAAAAGTGTCAGTTGTTGATTGTAAGCATTCTATGAGGTGTCCATTGTATTGTTGCTGCACGATCAACCTTGGTAACCAAGAAGGGAACAAAAAGGACAATGTCACTGTCACCTAGTACTGATCAAGCAGAAGCCATTAGATCAAGATGCGTGGAAAAGAATGGACGACATCCAAGGCAGTGTTGATGCCTATATAAACCAGCCTTTGTGTCTCAAGAATGTGTGCATCCATAACATTAACTCTCACAACGATTAAAGCTATCAGCTTGGATCTTACAGTCAGCTTGGAAGGTACATTGCCAGCCTGGAGTCTTGCAAGTGCTCCAGAGTTGTTATAACTTTGTACATATCATCAATCAACTGGATATGCACCAGAAATGACATTCTAAAAGTGTCAGTTGTTGATTGTAAGCATTCTATGAGGTGTCCATTGTATTGTTGCTGCACGATCAACCTTGGTAACCAAGAAGGGAACAAAAAGGACAAGGATTTAAAGCTTGAACTCATTTAAGTAATGTCTTCCGCTCAATAATGGGCTCCTCTTTTAACCCAAAACTATTCAACAATAATGGGCCGATTGTGTCTGCAGCCCGGAACTAGCCATTCGTATTACGGACTTACGTATTACCCCATTGCCGAAAGAAGAACATTTGCTTATTTAGTTGCTAACCGCCTAACCCTACATTTTATTTTATTTTTGACATTACACCATCTTCATCGTCACGTTATTCCTGGTTTTATTGAGCCATAGCATCGGGACCTTGCGCTCAGTGGCGGAACCCGAATCTAAAGTGACCCGTAACACAAGTTTTTATCACTAACCTTGTACTGGCGTAAAGTAATAATAACTACTAGAATGTTACGGTTTTTGGATATTTTTAGCAGTTATTAAGAGTTTTTGGCACTTCTGGTAGGTTTCATTACTCATTTAGTTGCACAAATACGTTTTTATAAGTTTTATTGCTATGAAAATCTTTCAAAAGTTTAGGGTTGCTTACATTGACCGGTATCTCATATTTATTTGACACGTAGCACCAATAAAAAAATACATCATTTTTCCAAAAAATTACACTACGTGGATTTAGCGGATCTGTAGCCCGGGTTACCCCTAACATATATGTATGTAGTTCCGCCATTGCTTGCGATACTCACTAGAGAGCCGATACTATGGCTGGCGTGGGCTCAAAATGGTGGTGGTAACGTCATGTTATCGAGTTTCATGCTTTTTTTTTTCTCTTTTCAGCTTGTCCATTGTCCATATGTATTTTTTTTTGGAAATGCGGATATTGTGTGCTTTCTAAAACCATGTGTATATATATTGTTGGAGTCAAGTCACTCATACATTACAAGAAAGATTTGAAGATAACAAACAACTCAAGAAATACTTAAGTCCTTGGTTCTGGAGCTGAGTCAGCTTGGATGGTTCCAAGCTGAGTCAGCCTGAACATCTTCACTAGAAGATGGTATCTCTCAAGCTGCATCAAAAGAAGAACTAGCACTTGGTCTAAATCGAAGATGAAGAACAAGGATAGAAGACCAAGCTGATGGGTGGAAATCAGCTTGGATCTTACAGTCAGCTTGGAAGGTACATTGCCAGCCTGGAGTCTTGCAAGTGCTCCAGAGTTGTTATAACTTTGTACATATCATCAATCAACTGGATATGCACCAGAAATGACATTCTAAAAGTGTCAGTTGTTGATTGTAAGCATTCTATGAGGTGTCCATTGTATTGTTGCTGCACGATCAACCTTGGTAACCAAGAAGGGAACAAAAAGGACAATGTCACTGTCACCTAGTACTGATCAAGCAGAAGCCATTAGATCAAGATGCGTGGAAAAGAATGGACGACATCCAAGGCAGTGTTGATGACTATATAAACCAGCCTTTGTGTCTCAAGAATGTGTGCATCCATAACATTAACTCTCACAACGATTAAAGCTATCAACTTGGATCTGTGTTGTACTCAGCTTGGGCTAGTAGAGTTAATAAACAAAGTTGTAACTTGCTATTCGGCCAAGTAGTTAGATTTGTAGGCTAATCTGTTCCACAACTACTTGTAATTCTTTTTATTCTTCAATAAAAGAATTGGTTGAAAATCAGCTTGCACTTTGTTCTTGGACTGCACTTTACTTTACTGTCTTTATATTCTGTCTATTTACTTATTGTTTCATTAACATGATTATCTCAAACTGAATATGGACAAATACATTAAGATAATTTACATTCCGCATTAAAAAGTATTTTCAAGTTAATTAAGTTTAAAAGTTGTATTCAACCCCTCCCCCTCTACAACTCTTTTGAGACATCTTAAACCATCTTGTTATCTCCTTTGGGACCTATCATATATATATATATATATACTAGGTCTTTTACCCGCACGATGTGCGGCTGTTTAAAAGTATAGTTGAATTAGGTTGGCTAAAGTTTAAAATGTATACGTCAACAATTATTAATAATTTGTTTTTCTAACTTTATATACACAGGTAAAATTTCATCTAAACTTTAAGTGGTGGCATCATGTATTTATATGTTTGAGTTGTAGTTCTTGATGATAATTTATCAGCTTAAAGCAAAGTTCTTCATAATATTAAAACCCTTTAGATAAAGGTATCATGTTAACTAACATATGTTTGTTAAAAGAATATAACTTTAAGAAATCAATTGATATTGATAAGGCCTCACAACAAATTTTGTAGATATGGACTAAGATTGCCATGATCATGAAGTTTCATCTTAAAATAATGTTCGTATGTAGATCAGATATTCACATATATGCATAATAGTGGATGAATAAAGTAGTAAAACACTAAAACTTACAATAGATGGTACATGATACTTTTCGTCTAGATAAAACACCATCTGTTCAATTAAAAATTGATGTGATGAACTAAAAATTGGTAATATATTTATATATTTATAACCCTACAAGGTATTTTATGCGCACAATGTGCGGCAGTTAAAAAAGTTGTTTAATGTTTACATAAATAACATTTCTATCAATTGATTATAGATCAATTGGTACCGTCACCATGTGACCACAAGAGCCCATAGATGAAGGCTGCAAGACTACATGTTAAAATCTTGTTAAAGACAAGTCGAGAAACTATATCTTGTGATCAATGTGTGAATGGTGAGTCACCTCGTATAAATTATATTCAGTGTGCGCTTTTGGTACCAAGACGGTACATAAAATCAGAAGGTTTCCACCATTTACTTTTTCTTTTAAAAAATTATGTTTCTTTTGAGTAAAAATATACACAAACATGTTTTGAATAACTGTTTATTGCATTTGACAATAACTATCTCATAAATTTATTAGATTAGATAAAAATTAATGTTATAGTTGGTGTTCATATTCATATTTAATTAACGTCATTTTTAATGAAAGTTACTTTTAAAATATTAAATAGTATATGTTAACTATTTTAAATTAGTAAGCATGTAAATATCATAATTCTAGATTTTGTTCCCATATATTGAAGTCTACGTGAATATAAAATATTTTAAAAGTAAAGATTTGCTATATTTTAAAATATATTTAAGGTTTTTAATTTAATAAAAATTTAATTAATGAGGCTGGTTCGGGAGCTAAATTGAGGCTTGGATAGGTCTGGAAATAGGTTAGGATAATCTTAGATAGGTTTGGTAACTACTGTTTTAGTTATTATAATATATAGATAGATATAGATATAGATATAGATATGTGTGTGTGTGTGTGTTTTGTTGTGTATGTTTAGATTTAAGTATATTTTTGTATTCGTATAAATGAGATAGATATGTCTTAGTGTACACAGACCCTAAAAAATGAAAAAATCATGCTCTCATCAGTAAATCAATAAATCATGTTCGACTCTTTCAATTCTATTTGAAGTTTGAACAAATGAACTCTAAAGTTAAACACCGATAGCCTAACCCTAACCATTTCGATTGCCTTTTTTACAAATAGATATGCACTTGGTTATAAATCAACAAAGTTCAAGGACTTGAGGAACAACATTAATTTGTTGGAGTGAATTGGATGATCGGGTCGAGGACTGCCTTCTCTTCTGGTCCAAAGCTCTTTTTATATATGACCAAATAATAAACATCAATGAGTTTATTTGTCGATGTTTATTCACGTTCCAACCCACTTCTTATGAACGTCTAGTAACAAACAATTCAATTTATTAGTTGTCGCAATTTGACCTACATTATGATCATAATAACTATGGAGTCAAAGATGTAACCTAATCAAACTCATGTTGTAGACATTAAGACATAGTGTTAAAAGACGTGTTAGAATCATTTTAAGTCTTAAATTGAATGGCCACGAGGATACCAACAAGTCACCAATAGTTTTCACTAGAAGGATACGTCTAAGAGTTAGACTTAAAATAATAGACTCGGCTCGAACTCATTTATACGTATATATACTATGTTTTTCCTTCCGAATATTTATAACAAATCATGGTCAATATCTCGTTGTCTAGCGTACGTGTAAAGCTTTACCATTATACGGTGAGATTTTGCCCTGATGTCGTATCACGACTGAATGCTTGAAAAAAAAAATCCATATATATACGATTAGATTATAATACGGGGTTGGGTATTGTAAAACAAGTATTAAAGTAAAACAAATAAGACAAGATCTTGACCCTTAGATCATGATTAAATTGATGCACGAAGATTCACGAAGCAATTGATGAATGATGATTTTCATGATGCACGGTGACTTTTACTAAAGAGAAACCTATTATTTTATTTGTTTTACTTTAATACTTGTTTTATTTTACCTAAAACCTTATAATACTAATATTAAAATACTTTAAACTTCTTTGTGCTTACTGATAGTTTGGACATGCACATTCAATCTTAACTTATTTTATATAAATAAAAAAGATAATAAGTTGTAGATGTTTACTAAGTTAAAATAGTCCAATATTTGGTAAATCGATTGATTTTAAGATAAATCTAATAAATTATTAATTTTTTAATGAAAAAGTCCCGAGTTACACTAAATTATTTATATATAACAATTTAAAAACCTTGGCTACAGTAGCTAAGGTTCAATTACCTTTTTACCTCTTATCTTCTAAAACATTCTTCCTCTTCTCTCACCCTCACTTCTTCTTCATCTGTTAGAGCCGCTCTATGACTTGCCGTTAATTCCGATTACAGGAGCCTCCACAAACCAAATTTCGACTGCCGTAGCCTCGATTAGGGTTTTTGCTATTTTTGGGGATTTCCTTTACTATTCAATCTGCTTTATGTAACTTCTCCCTCTTTTCTTTAAATCGGATTTTTGATACATTTGGTGCAATGTTTGTTTGTTTGGATTGAAGAAGAAGAACTACAACAAAAAAGGTATTTGCTGTCTAATGGTTTTTATGAATTAGGTTTTTGTTATTTTTGAAAAGTATTAAATATTTTGGTACGTATATATGTGTTGATAGAACTTTCACCTATCTTTCATCAAATTTCAGGAACAAATGAAAGGTGGATTGTGAAACAAAAGAAGAGTGTGTTTTGTTTGTTTCTATTTTCAACAAATTCGTTTGCTACGTGTAGAGGAAGACAACAGGCATTAAAGACATCAAGAAACGTCTGAAAGTTATGCTAATGTTTATTTAAATTCTTATGTGTTTATTATTTAAATTTATTTTGTATGTACTTTAGTCTGATTTTGTTTTTATGCTGGTTACATATTGTTTGTACTAGGTGATTATTATGAGTATTTTTCGTTTTTCACTAGCAAAATGGTCTTATTTGTTGTTGAAATGTTATGCTTTGGCTAGGGAAAACCTGTTATATGAGAACCGAATAGATTTTTTCCCGTTTTTGGTTGCCTCTGATATCATTTATTAATGTATGATTCTTTGGTCTTTGGTTGTGGTACCCTTGCTTTCAAGTTTGATAGCTTTCTTTAGTTGTTACCAATTTACCATTTCTTTCATGTTTGTTAGGTTTCTTTAATTTTGAGGCAAACTTGGAAATTTCAAGTGGAAAAAGATGTATTCGAGATTTTTAACTGACAGGTTGTTTCTTCGAAAGTTTCTCTTTTTACCTTTCATGTTGCTTTAACCACTGATACATTAAGCGACAAGCCAATATTAGCTGTCCGGTATTCTTTAGATATTCAGTTTTGGATCGGAGAAACTGGAGACACTTTTACTCAGAAGTCTAAGTTTGGGTCTGATATTATATTGGGTTCTTTTGGACAGATTGTGTAGTTTGTGATATCTTATTTGTCAACGCCTGGTAATTTGATGTCATATGATTACTGAAAATGCTAACGCATTGTCACATGGTTTTCCTGTTCGTGTAATTTAAAAATATCGCACATTTATTAATGTGGCAAAACCCTTGATGGGAACAACTTTGAGCTCCTTTTAATAAATAAATTTATTTATGGAAGATAACTGATTTAGACTTGGTGCTTCGAGTTTTGTCTGTCTTTTATTGGGAGTGAAACTTAAGATTGTTAATCGATTTGAAATTGGGCAGAAATGGTGCGAAAGAAAGCAAAAAGAGAGTTAACGACTTTGTCAATATTTACTTGCAGTCACTTTACGGGAAAAAAAAATCAACAACAATACATCCAGGTCATGAGCTAAAATGAAATCTGTAAGAAATGAGCTGCTGAATATTCCCTTTTCCTTCAACATAAGTAAAAGCAGGTCACAGGTCAAAATTCTAAGGTACGTACAAATGCAACATTAACCTCTAACATTCAGTTCTATGCAGCATATATTCTCTTAGTTACCAATTGAAATGTGTTAAAAAGTTACGTGTTTCTTGCTGCATTTGCTAAGCAACGGGTCAGTTTATGCATATAGTATCTATTGGAAATTTCATATTTCGCATGAATACGATACTTAATACTTTATGTGGTGATATATATTAAATGATCATTTATAATGTAGCCTCAATATGTGAATTCTTGCAGCTTCGTTCATTCATAGGTTGTAAGAGTTTAGTAAAGTTGTGTGTTTCACGCTATATAGTGGACACTAATATGACTCACTTTGGTTGGTTTCATCGGTCAAGGTAAAAACTGTCTGATGGCATTTCTCAGCCTCTATCAAATACAAATTGGTTTCTACTCAAAGCTTTTATTTTATATCTATATTATCAATGTTTAATATTGTCGCTGATGTCGACCCTACTATGCAGTCAATCCAAAAAATCATGTATCATAATGGGTAATCGTTATAATGCATTACTAAAGGTGGTTAATTGAGCGGGGCGGGTAACATGTTAAAACAAGCACCATTGTATGGACGGGATAAGTTGGGTAAAGTATGGTTAATCCTAAATCCACTTTTGTCCTAATATCTTTACCTTTAGCAGTTACGATTTAGGAGGTTATAACAACTGAAATAGACTTTTCATCACTTCCAACTCTTTTTTTGGGCTATTTCTTTCACACGTTTGATCTGTTTGAGATAAAACATACCCAAACCGACACCTTTATCGAAATTGTGACATCTATGATTTATCAATTGGCATTATATTTTAAAGACTGCCCATTCTATTAAATACACTTTGCTTTACTTATAGAATAAGAGTTATTTCTTTACTGAATGCAAGTTTCTTTCTTAAAATGTAAGTTATAGAACATGAATATTAACTTTCATCTTTTAAAGGTACAATGATGAAAGGATCAGACTTATATTGTTCATTCATCCAGAAAAAAGCTCAAAAAAAGGGTGCAGGGGTTTACATCATGGTGAACCTGCTATCTTTTTATTTCTTTACCACATTTTCCAATTTTTGATCCTTCAACACATACCTACTATCAAAGGCAGAATGCTAATTTTTAGTTGTAGATTATCGCATAGATATGTCACTTTTTTTATGTACTTCTGGGTCAACCATTCACCAATAATATTATTTCTGAAGTGGTAACAAAAGTTAAGTACTTGAGATTGGAGTGCTTTATTTGTGATTCTCAAAAACTTGACAATAATCTTGAATAGGACATACTGCACTTTTTTGTACTTGAAATTACTACCATCAGTTTCGAATAGTATTTGTATCATTGTATGAAAAAGGAGAGACGAAGAGGTAGATCATGGTGATATGTACACATGCGTTGCATCCTATACATTTTCCCTCTTCACTTGCATTTGATTACATTTACAGAAGTTGTGTATATTTTTTCTCATATAGTTAATTATTGACATTGCAGGTCACCAAGAATTACGTTGTATTGGACGGTTGTGAAGAAAAAATGACGTCAATTTATCTGTGTATGACGCCGCAACGCGCGGCGGGTATAATTACTAGTTTGATAACATATGGAGATTTTTTAGATAGAACGGTTACACTTACACCTAACTAGTAGAGTAGTAGTAACAAACAAAAGTCGCAGGAAAAGATTTATGCAAATGGGTCCAGCAAGGCAGCAACTTCCAATTCCATATAAAAATACTACTCCTTCCGTCCAACTAAATGTGTACTATTTTGAATTTTCAAAGTCTTCTTTTATAAACTTTGACTTTAAATATTTTGATTTGTGTTATATAATATTTGATGAAAGTTATATGAATTGATTGAGTTTTAAATGTATATTTTATTGGTATAATTTTCATCAAATATTATATAACACAAATCAAAATATTTAAGGTCAAAGTTTATAAAGGAAGACTTTGAAAATTCAAAATAAGACACATTTAGTGGGGGGAGGGGGTTCCCTAAAGTTATCCCAACTTAACTAGTCAAGTTTGGATAACTTTAGGGAATCCTTTCCCTTTAGTGGGACGGATGGAGTATGATTTTATTGATTCTATTGTCCTATAGTGGATTTTTGTAAATAATCGAGTTAATATAGTAAAAACATTTTTTAAAATATTATTTCAGGAATGGTTGATAGGGGCATAGGGCCGAGAAGATGCTTGATGGTGGCTGCTCCTTCAGAATTAGGAATGGTTATTATCTCTGAACCAGAACTGCCACAAATTGAAAAAAAGCCATGTTGGAGTTTGAAGATGTCTTGTGCTTTGATGATGAGGTGTATCATGCCATCTTTCTACTCTATTTTATTTGCGTGATATGTTAGGCCTCTCTTAAGGAGACTATTTCTAACCTCTTTCTCACTGTCACGTTCTTCGTCGATCCGGTTCTTAAATAGGAAGGGGGAGGATTTCGACGGAAAGGAAGAGGTTGCTAGCAATAGCTTCGTGGAGGAAGAGAGCTATGACGAGCTCGTCCTGGGTCTACTATGAGCGGCCTTAGAAATGAGACCGAGTCCAAGTATCTATTTTTAAGAGTCTTTTTGTTTATTGATTGTAACTTCCTCGGAGTCTGGTTCAGACCCATATGATCAAAAACACCTAAGGGTGAAATTTATTGGCACGACTTTTGGTTTGGTGATTACGTCTTGGATCTTTATAATTAATATGTGATTTTTTTGCTTTTTTTATAATCCTCGCATGAGGTAATCTAAATTATGCTTTTATTGTTGTAAAAAAAAAGGTAAGGTAACTCCTAATGCCGTCTTCTACGAGTTTTGGGTCCTAATACCGTCTTCGACGGTGTATGCGGGTGGTTGAGATGTAGGCAGTCTTACCTCTACCAAAGGTAGAAAGACTGCTTTCAGGTTCTATCCAAAAGTAGAAAAGGACCTCCAGCCTTGCTGGGCATGAGGATCGAAACCCATAACCTCTGTCTCCAGAGGCAAGAGCTCCAACCACTGATTCAACCCAGTTGGTTTGCTTTTATTGTTGTATATCTAGATTATAATTTTGTATTCTTTAACCATTTAGAGCCTTGTTAATTGGTTTATATTAATATATACTCCTTTCGTCCCAATTTAATTGTCTAAATTTGACTTGGTAAGCTTTTTGTTCACTAACTTTGACCGTAAGTATTTTTGTTTCTATAATATAAAACCTAATGAAAGTTATATCAATGAAAAGTACATCTAAAACTCAATCTACATCAAGTATTGTATAACACAAACTAAAAAACTTCCGGTCAAAGTTACGAAAAAAAGATTTCAAAAGTCAAAATAGTTAATTTAAATTGGGACGAATGGAGTAATTTATTTTCTAATGTTAAAAGAAATTTTTAGTTATTCTCGAATCTAAAAGTTGGCAAAGCTGGAAATAAAATGTTTTGTAGGGATCATTTGTAACACCCCAACAAGGCGGAATAATGACATATCACAAGAAAAGCACAGCACGACATGGAAATTAAGTAGAGACAATCTAAATGCATTAAAAGGATTGGACAATCCATGTAAATCAATTCAATCACAAATACAAGTACCAGAATCATACAAAAATGCATAAGGATCACACCCATCAAACGTTTACAAAAGATAGCTCAAAAGATGGTAAATAATCCTAAGCATAATGTAACACCCCAAATTTCGTAGTATTATTATATTACTAAAAGTAATATAGTAAGTAAAAAGATGATAAATTTACAAAGTCTTATATTATTATGACTATTTTTATGACGAATAATATAAAGACTAATCGGTAGTTTACCGGATATAATTAAATTAATTAATTTGATTATAGATTAATATATGTAATTAACATCACACCACATACATACACGTGGGTATGTATGTGGCACCATCTTTATCTTAATTGGAAGTATGTAGTAACATTAGAACACAAAACAAAACAATATAAGGAAAATAGATTAGAAAGGCGGTAGGAAAATAAGTCGGCTAGGAGTCGACCGAAGAAGGAGAAGGAAAATAGATTAGAAAGGCGGTAGGAAAATAAGTCGGCTAGGAGTCGACCGAAGAAGGAGAAGGAAAAATAGCAGGCTTCGACCAAATCAATGGTGTCAAATCTTTCCTAATCAACTATAGATTTTGATTATCACTCTTTAAAGGTATTATTTCTTAGTTTTGCATTTTGATTTATAGTTGAATACAAATATTTTAGGTCAAGAAAAGGTGACTGTTTGAGTCCATATTAATTTCTTAGTATCCGGGCTAAGCTAGGAAGCATATATTAAAATTTGGTAAGATTTGGAGATAGTTTTTGTGTCACGTTATGTGGCATAAAAAGTTCAAGAAAAATTATGATTTTGTAAGGTAATGATGAAATAATGATAAGGAAGTAAAAATAGTTGGCTTGGAAAGTATTGGGCAAGAAAAATTAGAAAAGACGATATGTCTCAATATTGATGATTTATATGGATTTGGGTTAATAGGTAATCAAGGATTTTGAGGAATACAAATCATGTTGTAGCAGGACTCCAGGTGAGTATATAGAACTTAAACTGGCAGGTCATATGAAATCAGATTACATGTGAGTAAGAGATTTCATATGATAAAATTATTGAGTATTGCCGTATTGTTTTATCGTTTTAATTGTTATGTACATGTGTTATTTGCTGTTATGATATATTTATGAGAACCGAGCAGTTGAACGGGTGTAGTTGGCAGTGATATGACAGATGTTAATATGCAGTTATGTGTAATTATGTGATGATTTGTTTATATGTTAGTTATGATGATAGATAAGACGTAGCCGTGAAAACTTGCAGTTATTGATAAGAGTAAGCCAGGTATTGTGATGATTTAGTCATTAGCAATGAAAGTGTCATTATTGAAGGATATACGATAGTCAAATAATTAAGCATTAGGTGTTACCAGTTGTATGACTTATTTAGGGTCTAGGCATTTAGTTGAATAAAAGCTATTATTATCAAGTCGCAGTTGATGATTATGGAGTTGGCAATATTCTAATTGTTGATGTTTCATGCGTAGATATGATTACGGTATTGAACTAATTGGTGTATTAGTTGGAATGTTAATTAGATCAGAAATGTGTTAGTTAAGATGGTCATTAGACTAACAATGTGCGAGCTGGATATTTTATGGTGGTAGTGTTTATATGATGTAATTATATGCGTTGTGATCATTATGTGAGTTGTGTAATGTGCTAGGTGTATATGATGGTGCGAGTGTTTATTTGATGTCATTATCTAAGTTGTGATCATTACGTGAGTTGTGTAATGTGCTAGGTGTATATGATGGTGCGAGTGTTTATTTGATGTCATTATCTAAGTTGTGATCATTACGTGAGTTGTGTAATGTGCTAGGTGTATATGATGGTGCGAGTGTTTATTTGATGTCATTATCTAAGTTGTGATCATTACGTGAGTTGTGTAATGTGCTAGGTGTATATGATGGTGCGAGTGTTTATTTGATGTTATTATCTAAGTTGTGATCATTATGTGCTAGGTGATATATGATGGTGCGAGTGTTTATTTGATGTCATTATCTAAGTTGTGATCATTATGTGCTAGGTGATATATGATGGTGCGAGTGTTTATTTGATGTCATTGTTTATGGTGTGATCATTATGTCAGTTGTGTGATGTATATTTGAGATCACAAGTTTAATGTGCAGACTATATGAATATATGCAAATTAACGTTGCACCATAGAGGACATCACTTTATCCGTTTGTGCATATAGTTGTATAATGTACCTCACTATAAAATATGAGCAGTATAATATATTTTCAGAATGATATGATGTTCATATTATGTTTAGCAGATATATGGGATTATATGGAGGTTGGCTATATATGTGTAGTCTGGTCCATATAATTGTGCAGCTGGCAGATTGTACTTGCAGTTTATATCATGCAGTATGATATACATGCAGTTTCTATAATGCAGAACATTCATGTGTTTACTTTCTATATATTCACTAAGCGATGTGCTTATTCTTTTAATTATTAATGTTGTAGGTGCAAATTGATTTGACGTTAATGATGAGCAACCATAGAGGATGAGCCCTGAATAGCCATAGCCGTGGATGAGCACTTGCAGAAGGTTTATGCAAGTGTTATCTTTAAATTACAGCCGAGTATATTATGCTTGTTCCATTAATAGCCCATATTATGGAACTAAACATGTAATTCTCTTTAAGTTGGCAATGTGGTCGTTAAACTGAGTCATGTCAAGTATTTTGGTTGTTTATAAACAGGTTGTTTGAAAACTAGCAGGTATTGATTATTGATATTACGATAAGGTCAGTATGAGATGCCTCCTTCCCATGATCTTGGAGGGACGGGGCCCGATAACCCTGTTAGCTTTGGATCTTTTGCAGGTACACAGGCTGGTGCAGATGCTGGAGGATCAGGTTCGACAGAACCATCTTTTGCTGAGCAGGTGGTTGGATCGATTTTTGGTTCAGGACCTATGCCTGGTTACCCCTACCCTCCTCAGTGATTTATGATGGGATTTTGCTGCTGCCGTCTGTTGGTGATGATGGCTTGTACTTTTATTTGTTTGAACAATTTTATTTCCGTAATTTTATTTATTTCCATTTGTTTGGTTTGTAATCACCCATAAGGGTGATAGAACATCGTATTTTACTTTTCCATTTCCGTTTGAATAATTAGGGTTAGGATGACTGCATGGTTTATTTGATTATGTTACTCGTTAATGGTGTGTTCATGTTGATAGCAAGTTGAATGTCATGTGCATATGCTCACAGTAAGTTCAACGACATATTTTGTTGGCATCATATTCAGGCATGGAACATACATCATACCCGGCAAGTTTTTCTTGTTCTTGATTTTGTTTTTGTTTACTTTCCCCTATTTTCCTTGGTTTGCCTTAGTTCATTGGACATTGAGGACATTGTCCAACTCAAGTGTGGGGGGGTGGTAAATAGGAAAAAGTCGGGTATTTTTGAGGAATTTTGAACTTTTGCATGCTTGTCCTTGTAGTTTATTGCTTTTGTCACTTTATTATAGAACTTAATAAACAATTTGACTACACCTTGGGTACAAAATTTTAATATGTGGAATGTGTTTTGACTGATTAATTAGGCAATCCCTTCTGGATTAATAATATGACTAGCACGCTCAAAGCACCAAAACACCCAAATTGTGAGATTATTGATTCATTGCTAGTTATGATAGGTGTTACGGTTTTGGAATTATTAGCCTTGTTAATTTGTCCCTCTCGTAGGCTTTTGGATTTATCCAGGAGTAAGGGTTCTATTTAGAGATCTGAACTATGATGTGCAAGTTTGAGGTTGGTTTTCCATTTCTGGATTATTTCATTTGCTATGAGTGTGCCGGTGATTGCGTTGATTCTAGAACTTGTCCTGGTTGATCGTTCCGTGTTATTTATCAGAAGAGGCAAATTTAGGATAAAACCTTTTGTTCTTTGTATGTTCACCCCTTGTTTCGTAATAATTTGTTATGTGCATGTTTTGTTAATGTGCTTAGTAGCTAACTACACTGGTTAGTGAACCACATGTTTAAACCCTTGTGTTGCACTCACTTTTAGTGCAAGAAACAATAGAAAACTTGTTGTCACTAGCCTGTTCTTTGTTATTAACTCCACCTTTATATATACACCTTTTCCTAGCCATACCGATAGTCGAAGTCCTGGTGGGTCATTGGTTGCCTATGCTAGTGGATGGTTTGGGGTTGTCCTTTATGTCGGGTTGAGATATTCTCGGTTACTGAGAATAGATTGATTTCGTCATGTTTGTTTGGATAAAGTCTGGATCGTTCATTTCAGCATATGAGTATATGATTTGTCACTGTTTCAAATGTTATTTAAGAGAATACCAATTAGTCAGAGTAAAAGTAGCTCACAAAAAAAAAAAGAGAATAAAAGAATTGAAAAAATAGAAGAAAAAAAAAGAAAGAAAAGAGCTTGGGCTGTCAGTTGGTATTTCTCAATTTTGGTCAAATCATTTTTGTAAGTTGGTACATCAATTACACCAACGAAAGGATTTTAATGCTATAATCTTAAGTTGTTATTTGTGGGTTGGCACGTTTGTTTAAGCCAACATGGTTAGAATTGGTTGATTGAGTTGTTTAGTGTCATACACCACAATGGTGTCGGTTTTTAATCGTCTATTGGGGGTATTGTCTGGACAACTTCACGGGTTTTGGACCGTTGGCAACTAGTGACATGGGATTTAATGGATTAGACTATTATGTAAAACTTTGTTAAATGTTGTGTTATTTCTTTTTAACACCCTTTGTTTACCCAAATTTCCATACCCTTTTAAATACCTTGTTAGCCTCAGAAGTTCATTAAAACCCTTAAAGTCCTCTTTTGATAGATGTTGTGGTGCTTGCATCATGGCGGTGAAGGAACGAACCTAGTACAAGCCTATGGTAAAAGATTATGCATCACGACTTGACATTGAGTGATTATTCAAATATTCAACCCCAAGTGTAAGTTAGTTGGAGTAGGATAGACGAGATATCAATGATTCGATTCTTTTGTGCTTAGTCGTGTTATTAAGGCTTGTATATCAGTCAAGTATTGTCAAACATTCCAGTTTTCATTTAAGATTAAAACTGCCTAACCATCTCATTTCATTTTCAATGATGGTTTAGCTTCTTTTTGATTACGGTAATGTTATTCCCATATGTACCAAGGTAAATTGAGTTTTGAAGTTTGGAATTGCTTGAGGACAAGCAAAGCTTAAGTGTGGGGGGATTTGATATGTCGTATTTTATACCCATTTCCCACAACGTATTTAGTTGATTTTGCATGGTTTATGAGTCGTTTTAGTATACATTTGGTGCGTTTATGGTATTTGTTAGTGTTTCAGGTTACTGACAGGTATTTAAGCGCAAATATGGAGAAAACGACATTGTTGAGGTGAATTAAGTGCTAACGGAGGATTTCGGAAGCATTTGGATGAAGAGTGCAGGAAGTCAACAAAAGTCAAAGCTGAAAAAAGTAAGATTGCGCCGCAACTGCATTCCAGAAAGATAAGTTGCGCAGCAGCTCTTCCAATTGCGCCGCAACGCCTTTTATTCCTGGCCAGCCACGAGTCAACATTAGTCAAAGGTCAACGCGAGTCAACGCCTAATTGCGCTGCAACCCAAAAGCAGAAGAATAAGTTGCGCCGCAATGGGTTCAAGTTCAAGCCAACTTTGGTCAACGAAAGTCAAAGTCAAAAGCGAAGTCAAACATAGTTGCGCCGCAACTACAAGAGTTGCGCCGCAACGGGGTCGATTCTGGCAGATTTTTGGGGATCGTATAAATAGCTTGCAAAAATACCCCAAAACCTTCTTCTTTTTTTAGCAGCCGTTTTTGGAACCCTAGTTTCAGATTTTCATCATATTTTAGGTTTTCAAACACGATTGGATCTATTTCGGTCGTAGCTTTCGATTATTACCATTAGGTAACAATGAATTCTTCATATTTTAATTGTTATTCTTCTTTTAATATGAGTGGCTAATCGCTTCATCATCCATCTTGATGGAGTGAGACAATATGTAAAGATTGCACAATCTTATTAATTCAATGTTGATTTCTTTTAACGTTATATCGAGATCTTAGCGTATTTCTTCCTTATTATTTATCTTAAATTGATTGGTGATTTATGTGTGTCTTTAATGGTAGTTATTGATTACATATATTTCATTTTGATTGTTTGGGTACAAACGATTGGGTCTATGACGGGTACGGTAGATAATCGTTCATGATAATAGGGAGAAATGTGTTAACGGTTGGGTACAATCGATAGGTATAATTGTTATTTCAATAACCAAACCAATTGTTTGATTAGGGAAGTTATAAAAGATGTCTTGGGGTACCGGTCTTTGTAACGAAACTAGTTTAAGCAAGAGAGTCAAATGATGTCTTCAACTTGACGGGTACGGGGTTGGTGCTTTGTTTGAGTCTCGGTTATTTAATCAACTAATTTGGGTTTGAACTTCATTTATGTGCAATCTGAACGTATTGTTGAGCGAAATCAAGATGGATACCTTTTAAATTATTGTCTTAAAAACATTTTCATTATCGTTTAAGGACGATCCCTGCCCCGGTCATACCGGATTTCTTTCGATTAATCTTTCGAGATTACTAATTATTTACTAACTTTTGCAACGTGACAATTCGGTCACAACCCCCCATTTTTACTGAATTACTTAATGTCAACAATTACTTCACTTTAGTCCCTGTGTTCGATCCTGGACTTACCTTTTAGCTATACTATATACGAACGGGTCCACTGCCCGAGAGTGTGTAGTAGTCAGTTCTAGGGTATTTCTTGTTTTAATTTTTAAACTCGATTTTACACATCAGTAATTATCTGCGTTGTGATCATTACGTGAGTTGTGTAATGTGCTAGGTGTATATGATGGTGCGAGTGTTTATTTGATGTCATTATCTAAGTTGTGATCATTATGTGCTAGGTGATATATGATGGTACGAGTGTTTATTTGATGTAAATTGTTTATGGTGTGATCATTATGTCAGTTGTGTGATGTATATTTGAGATCACAAGTTTAATGTGCAGACTATATGAATATATGCAAATTAACGTTGCACCATAGAGGACATCACTTTATCCGTTTGTGCATATAGTTGTATAATGTACCTCACTATAAAATATGAGCAGTATAATATATTTTCAGAATGATATGATGTTCATATTATGTTTAGCAGATATATGGGATTATATGGAGGTTGGCTATATATGTGTAGTCTGGTCCATATAATTGTGCAGCTGGCAGATTGTACTTGCAGTTTATACCATGCAGTATGATATACATGCAGTTTCTATAATGCAGAACATTCATGTGTTTACTTTCTATATATTCACTAAGCGATGTGCTTATTCTTTTAATTATTAATGTTGTAGGTGCAAATTGATTTGACGTTAATGATGAGCAATCATAGAGCGCCCTGAGAAGCCATAGCCGTGGATGAGCACTTGCAGAAGGTTTATGCAAGTGTTATCTTTAAATTACAGCCGAGTATATTATGCTTGTTACATTAATAGCCCATATTTTGGAACTAAGCATGTAATTCTCTTTAAGTTGGCAATGTGGTCGTTAAACCGAGTCATGTCAAGTATTTTGGTTGTTTATAAACAGGTTGTTTGAAAACTAGCAGGTATTGATTATTGATATTACGATAAGGTCATGCCGAAATTTCTAATTTTTCCATCTTGTCGTTTTGAAATAAATTGGCATTCGGTAATACATATTTATTTATAAAAGTTGACAGAAAAAAAAACGGGCATAACAAGTGGTATCAGAACTGTGGTTTGAGATATTTAGATGATCCACGGTAGGATTGTCTAAACTTAAACCAATAGAATATGCATGATTAGCCGTATTATTTATATGTTGTTAACTTAGTTGTTGATTTTGAACTAATATGATGCCCCCACGTATTTAGTATTCAAGATGAATTGCAACTATATGATTAGTTGTGGTTTAAGAAACTTATGTAATCCATGGTTATTTAAACTTAGACTGTTATAATATACTTAGCTAAGCTGAATTAAATGTCTATAGCATGGATCTAGTATGGAGGTAATAGATAAAAAGAATTGTGTGTGCGAGATTGATGATGATTAGATGTCAGTTTGTTAGAAAGTTGTTTGTCCCCAAGGGTAGACCTCATATATGTGTTGTAAATTAAATAGCCAAATTGCCTGTATATTAGCTATTTCTATTATGAGAATCCTTATGAATAAATGACTGAATTTCTTCTATGATATTAACAAAAAGCAGAAAAGCAGTTGAGTAGGAATGGACAACATGTGCGGTAATTTAGGGTCGTAACCTCTAGGAAGTATATGAGAATGTGGATGGCTGATTGTATATGTGTATTGACAGTATAACTGGTTCTAGAATGCTAATTTATAGTACTGTAGTCTTAAGTGGATATAAAGCCTTTAGCCCTTATATGTCGTCTATATTAGTTAGATTTGTTAGCTATAAGTTATTGTTAATTAGAAGTATATTAAGTCATATATATATATATATATACTAATCAATATTTAGCCGTGTATGTGATTAACTAATTTCATGACTACGGATTGATATGTTGTGTGTTTACGTGAAGTTATTTGCTGATTTGTATGGCAATCCGATCTCCAAATCTTGGTATAGATACTAAGTTGATTCGTTATAAGAAGTTAAAAGTCCTTAGTTGTCCATGTGGTCCATTTTGGGTGATTGACCCGTTTAGTTGTTTTTGTGTAAAAATAGGATAATAGTTCATTTTGAAGGGTTGATTGCATTTGTTAGAAGAAATTTGCAGATTTTGGTCTATTTAGAGTGATATTAGCTTACGGAAATGAGCTGAATCTCAAAAGTTGAAGAAACGGGTCGGCTAGGCAACATGAGTAAAAGTGCAGAAAATGCTAGGGGGCAGTTTTTGAGGGGTTGTAACTCTCTATATATAGTGTTTTAGTAAAATAAAAAAAAAACAGAAAGCTAATAATAATAAAAAAATAAAAAATAAAAATAGATATCTAAAGTATGGTTGGAGAGCTTTCAAACGGTATAAGCTAGCTCAATACAGAAGTTTCTAAAGGGTCGAAAATTGGGGCGTAAAACAACCCCTTGGGCTGACTTTTGATATTTCAGCAACCAGAAGTGGTTTTTAGCTGATTTCAAAGGGGCGTAAGTTGATGTATGTTGCGTTACGTAAAAAGGTAAAATTTGTACATAAAAGTACGTTCAAGTGTCTTTGTAACGGTATATTATATGTTCGTCTTTGAAAGGTTTAGAGTATCCGAAAGTAGTGTTCAAATTTGGGTTTGGTGCTAATGTAAAGCATTATCCTAACAAAGTGTTAAGTATTTGAGTCATATATGTTTGTATTCATCCGTATACAATTATATGTGATAATTGAGTTACTTATATATAAATGAGTATGTGAGCAGGGCTTATATTAGGGTCATTAAACAATGATTATCTTAATAAATTGTGAAATGAAGTCAATAGTTAATGGCTGATTAGATAGTGATAAGAATGGCCTGATATAACGTACAAATGGAGGAATTATGTGAATAAATTTATATGGAATACATTTCTTTACCATGTTGTATGTGAAAATTTATTATAGCTAAATTTAAAGATACAAGGTGATGATGATAATGATAACATTATAGCGCTGCCTGATCAACGGGGTTATAATGTGTTAGGTTACGTGGAATCATTAGAGTCACCAAGTATCATAAGGGTGCTAATTAGTGCAAACATGAGAGAGTATATGTGCCCACTAAAATGCTAATAATTGTTATTACGGCTAAGTAGTGTAGTGATTGGTAGCACCGAGTACAAATAAGACTGGAAAGGGTCGAAAGATGAAAGTAATTGATCTTAAAAGGTGTAGATATGTCACTTGGAGAGGATGTGTCAATAGATAAGTTAGTTACTTGAATACTAATAGGCTGATAACTTGTAATGATGATGCATGAAATAAGATAAGTAATAAGTCATATTCGGGTATGACGTTAATATAGAAAAGAATGCTTGATGTAAGACAAGTACCTTTTTATTGATTTATGTCTGCACCATGATTGTGATAGTCGGACATTAGGAGGATAGTTAAGCTAAGATGTTGGTGTTCAACATAACATATCTTTCTAACCAAGCAGATAATGTTAAATTAGGCAGAAATGCGATTTAGCAGTGTACACTATAAGCTGATAAATAGTAATTTAAGGCAGGATTTAATGAAGTCAAGGAACAGAGTTTGGTGTATCCGTAAAGTAGGGAAAAACTTGTATGAGAGCAAAAGATAGATTGAGTATTATAAGTTGAAATAAGCCGGGAGCAGAATTATGGAGTGTAATGTTAGTAACTTGACATTGATAAAAGTGAGGCTTAGTCCCGAATAACTAGAAAAAGTAGAATAACATAAAAATAAATCTTGTAGTTTAATACGGAGTAAACTCGAATCCATCGGGATAGTGGTATTCAGTGCAGATTTTGGCAGAATATTGATTCACAACTTATGTGAAACCAATGTTATTACTAGTATGATAGGCTGAAAGTGGTTGCTCTTATGAGACAGAGTTAAACTAGTTTGAACAGACGTATACGAGTTATTTATGATTGCTAGCAGCAATAAGTACTTAGGATTGATATACCACTTTAGAGAAATTTTCAGGAAGATGGGGTTAAACAAAGTGGTGGATTGAGAATTAGTTAATAGTTTGCAAGAGTTAAACAAACGATTAGGAAGTATTGGAATGAAACCATGATAATAAGGCAGTTAAGGCCGGATGTAGCCGTTGATGTAAATGGGTGCATAAACTCTATTTATCGTATTTAGTAAAGCTGGGTTATATTTATTTATTTATATATATGTTGATATCTAATTTTTCATTAAATTATAAAATAGGCGTAGAATCCCAAATTGACGTTATTTTTGGTTAGGGGTAGCAGTGTGACTCCCTATATAGTGTGGTAAGGAAATGATACGTCCCAAGGTATATCAATATACCAAAGTATATTGTACACAGGACAGTTGTAGAGGGGGTGAATACAACTTTCTTCGACCTTTACAAACTTTTAAACAAAACGTTTTAAAGATTCAGATTATATGTTAAGTAAGTAAAGAACAGGAATCAATAAAACAGTAAAGCAGTAAAGTAAATGAAACATTCTTGAACACAGATTATAGTTTTCAATGTAATCCTTTATTAAGAAATAATCTATACAAAGAATTACTGGGTTGTTGCGGAAACAAGATAGCCTATATATATCTAAACAACCCTTTGAAATGACAAACTACAATCAATAAGTTTCTACTCAAGAGAATCAGCCCAAGCTGATCTCAAACAGACTAAGCTGTGTGTAAGAGCAAAGAAAACTTGTGTGAAGAATGATTCTCAGGAATGCCACACATATGCAATCAAGGAATGAGGCTTTTATAGGCGAAAGCCCTTCTTCTCTTGGTATCCAATGTAGCCACGTATTCTTCTTCTGTTGGATGACAAGGGAATATTTGATCGTGCCTTTCATGGTACTTGTGGTCCCCCACGTACTGGCGCACATTCTTTATCATCCAATAAGAGTATGGACACGCATATGTAAATCTAACCACCAACCTGGATCCTAGGATTCTTCCTAGTCATGTCATTTGTCCTTATCTTCAATCCAGGTTGTTATCTTCACTTGATTGTCAGACACAGATTGGGCCGTTTGTCAAAGCACCAATCTGCCTAAGTATCTCCAAGCTGACTGCTAATCCCAAGCTGACTTCCACTACCAGCTTGGTCTTCTATCTTCAATCCTCCTCTTCGACATGGATTGAATGCAATAAACATTGTTGATGCAGCTTGAACAGTACTTGCTTCCATAAGATTACCATTACAAAACATGAAGCATGATCTGGGTCAGAAACAGATCGTAAGTTGTGTCAGCTTAGTCTGACCCAGATCAGATTACAAGAACAAAAAGATTACTAAGTGTTTATAAGTCAGATTTGTCATCACTAAATTTACAATGAACATTAGGACTCAACAATCTCCCCCTATTTGATGACGACAAAACCCAACACACTTCTAACTATCAGCTTACAAAGAATCAAAGTAAAATATTACTAACAGTTTGTGACCCTTTGAATCTTTTGGGTTCTTTTCAATCTGATATGAAGTTTTAACAAGAAAACAGAATTTGTACAAATGCTTTGCATATATTGAGAAATGAAAAAATATTACAAACATAAAGGCCTATTCCCCAATCATTTCTACTGCTTCTTGTTTAACTTCAAATGATGGGGCAACAGTCACATTCAATTTCCTATCTAGGCCCTCATCAATAAGGAACTGCTCATACCCATTACCTTTTTCACCAAAACTAACACAGAATCTGTACAAGGTAAAAAGGTGCATATGTGGTACCTTTTTCAGCTCAACGGTCCTTTGGAACACCAATTTGCCTCTAGCATTTAAGAAGTACATTCCATGCTCTGGTTGAGTAATAAACAACCCACTTCTTGCATTTGTAACACCAGCAGGTAGAGACAGATCAAGATGACTTAGAATCTTGTCAAGAGCTTCAGGAGATAATTGATCAAGCAACTCTGAAGGGTTCAAGTTCTTGAGGAAATCTGTATGATCACCTTCAGGAGCATTAATTCTTCCAAGTCTTCTCCTTTTCTTTTTAAGAGGCTCAGTTGACTCATCTTCATCATCCATATCATAAGCTTTAGGTCTTGGAAGACCAGTGATGTCAATCTTGAATTTGACAATTATTGCAAACTTCTTTTCAATGGCTTCCAAGACTGTCTCTCTATGAATGTCAGGCATACCAGTAATGATATTATGCAATTCAACCCACTCAGTGTATCCCAAATCAAATAGCTTGTCAAGATCACAAGTTTCATAGCTTGATTCATAACCATCTCTTGTGATCCTGATGCAGGGAATGGACTGTCCTCTTCTTCTTTTTAATTGAACCTTAATGATCAGCTCTGGATGCCTTCTGTAATTAAGTCTTTCAGTCACCTTTCTTTTATCCAGAGCTTCCCACTTATCATGGAATTCAACACTTTCTTTCACATATTTCAACTTTTGTGATGGTTTAGCATGAACCACCACTTTCTTTTTCCCTTTCCTATTTCCTTCATTTTTCTTTGATCCCACAACTGCAAGTTCTTATTCATCTTCTTTATTCAATGTTTCTTGAAGAACTTTGGCAATTTCAGGATCATTTCAGGTCTTTTTAGCATTCTCTCTTCTTCTATCTTCCACAATCATGTTGTATGCCACCTCAACTGTTATATCTAACAGTTCAGCCTGTTCCCTTGCAGCTTCCCAATCTTTTTCTTCATCAGTTAGAATCTTCACACCACTTGACCCAGCTTCATTTGGCCTTTTCTTTATCATAAACTGAGTCAGAGTGGTTGTGTCTTCACTTGAAGAGGATTCTGCAAGTTTTTCTTTGGGAGCTGGGTCAGCTTGAGATGACACAGCTTGTACAGGATCAGCTTGGGAAGACTTCTTCTCTTCATCAACTTTCACATCATTTTCCACCTCAGATTCCTT
The DNA here is from genome assembly GCA_034093135.1 of Erigeron breviscapus. Classification (NCBI taxonomy): domain Eukaryota; kingdom Viridiplantae; phylum Streptophyta; class Magnoliopsida; order Asterales; family Asteraceae; genus Erigeron; species Erigeron breviscapus. The sequence goes on along the minus strand of CM067173.1, from coordinate 41,788,656 downwards.
CCTTATCTCTCCAACAACATTCATCACAACATCAGTAGTCTCCCCCTCAATTGTATCACTTTTCTCACCAGCTTCTTCATTCACATTCCCAACCAACTTTTCACCACCAGACTCAGATTCTGGCATTTTTATCTCTTTTTCAATTTCCTTCTCACCTTCCACCTTTGAACCAAATACAACCATTCTCCTATCATTGGCCTCCCCCTCAGCTCTAGCCTTCCTCTGTCTTTCTTTCAGTTTTTCAAAATACTTAGCAACTTCCTTGTCAACCTTAACTCTTTCTCTTTCTTTTTCTAGTTCCTCTTGCTCAACTTCAGCAGCACTCTTCTCCCCCTTTTTGTCATCATCAGCAGGGAAAGAGCCAACTGGAGTGGCAAAGACTCCTTTGAGGTTGTGGTTGAGCAAGTCAATTTTGACATTGTTGACACAGCAGGCTCTGAATAGATCAACATAATCAGCATGGAGGGATCCAATGCTAGATTTGACACCCTTTGAGACTTCAATCAACTCTTTCTTGAAATCTGCTTGTGATTTGTTTGCAGATCGAAGCTCTAAGGTGACATCTCTTGTGAACTTGGTTGCACTTATCTCAAACTGACTCAGAGTGCTCTTGTTTCTCTCCTTTTCTTCATTTATGGCTTTTGTTAGACCATCAAGAGACTCTGTCAGCTTGGTTGGATTCTGCTGCATCAAGTCAACTGCCTTCTTTACATTTTCTTGTAGTGCAGTCTGACCTTGACACAACTTCTCCACCTTCTTGTCCGTCAATTCCTGATCCTTTTGGATCTTTTCCAAGCATTCAGTCAGCTTTGAGCTCTCAACCTTATAGGTTGAAGTGAACTCAGTGAGCAGACCCACCACATCTGAAAATGAGATAGTGGCAGCTTGGGAAGGACTTGCAGTTGGCCTAAAGGCCACTGACTTTGGAAAGAGCAGCCTGCAATCCTTAAAATCAGGGTCATTGGGCTCATATAGAAGGGGGTGGAGGCTAAGGGAATTTTGGTGAATTTTCTCATGAGAGCGAGTCTCATGAGCAGATCTGTCAGAAATGACAATGTGCTGGTCAGCCTGAGAAAGATTGACGTTTAATTCAGGCTGAGGGCCAGCGGTAATGTGTTGATCATGATGTTGATCAACTCCTCCACTGGCATCTTCCATCAGGTCATCCCTTGAGGATGGATGGGCAAGCACATCATCGAATGAAGAATCACTTCCGGAGATAGTGATTTTATTCTCATCAGCATCGTGAGGACCACCGATGGTTCCCATTGCTGCACATGGGGCTGACATGACCTCCTTAAAGAAGGCCATATAACCTACAGGATCCCTCTGTCCAAGGACAGATGCAGACACAGATCCTGCAGGTGTAATGTTTTGTGTAGATGATTGCCCTTCCACAATGGTGTGTTGTTGCACCAAAGCATCCTTAGGGAGAATTATTGAGGCTTGTACCCCTCCTTGTGATCTAGAAGGGGCATTGGCAGCCTGTGCAGACTCAGAGTGTAAGAATGAAGGAGTCTGATCAGCTTGGGGAGAAGAATCAATGTCACAAGTGCGTTCATACTTCTTTCCTTTGGCTGGTCATCCTCAGAATTGATGTGCATTGACTCTGACTCATTTTGGATCTGGGTTGGATCCACTGTTGTCCCTTTAATGATATCATCATCCATTTTAAAGGGTGATGATGGCGATTTAGGTGCAGACTCAGTATGACCTTGGGAGGAGGTCTTTATTTCAATACCTTCACCCTTTTTGGAGGGTTGGGTAGCAGTATGTGATCCCTTTTTCTCGTCTACACTCTTTTGGGAGAGTGCAGATGGGCGTGGTGATTTCGGCTTATCAGCTTGGGTGGCAGAGTCAGCTTTGGAACGTTCCTTAGCTGCCAATGCACCTTGGGGGACTTCAAATATTGATGATGTTGTATTGTCAACCCCAGAAGCTGATACAGACTTCCTTTTGGTTCTTAGCTTTTTGACATTGTGAGGTACTAAGTCCTCAACAATGGGTCTTTTAGAGTCGGATTTAGAACGAATGGATGAGGGTGTGGCTAGGGTGGCTGATGATTTGGCCAACCCTTCACCCTCTTTTGAAGGAGAAGAAGATTGAATAGATTTGGAAGAGTTTGAGGATTCAGAAGCATGTGTACCTTGGTCTCCCTGATTAGCAGTATGAGTGTCAGACTCAGATCGCGTCGAAGAAGGGACAACTTCCTCACTTGCAACTCTCTCACTCTCCCTTGCCCTGCAAAAATTAAGGTAGGTCTGCATTGCTGGGGTCAGACCCTGCGCAGTTACCTTAGGACTATTGAAAATGTTATTATTAATGGCCTTACATTCAACAGTCTGACCAGTTGCCAGACTGAAATCATTATCAAGAATAGCTTCAATAATGAGTGCAATAATCCTACGATAGGGTATGGTAAGACTCTTATTATTAACTCGGCCAACTAAGTCCCTAAAAATCACAGCAGCAAAATCTATTGTGGTCATAGTGACCATTGCATGAAAAATCTGCAACTCTAAAGCATTAGGTTGGTCAAAACTGCCTGCCTTTACTTGTAACGATTTTGAAATTGTACTCAAAAGATAATTCCATATTCCAGTTAGGTATTTCATTTTAACAACTGAAGCCAATGGATCATTATACCCAACATCTTGTAAAACACTTTTGGCTTCAGTATGAGACACTAAACTTTCATAAATATCTTCAGGCATATATGACAGTTCAAACGCAGACCTAATCCTCTTTAAAGAAATGTATACCTTTTTCTTACCGTTGAGGATGGTGCCATAGATTGCAGGATCTCCTTGTTTGTTCTGACCAACATAGCAACTTGCCCAAAATTCACAAAGAAGGTCTTTGAACACCACATTTGGCCGCTCAATCAACATTTTGCCAAATGGATGGTGCCATAAGAATGACACCACTTCTTCATAACCCTTTGCCCAAGAAGGAGGATGAACATTGGCAGAAACGAGATTGACTATCTTGATTTTACCAGTATCAACATCAGCTGGAACAACCACTACCTTATTTCCCACCACATAGGGTGAAAGCTTATTAACGCTTACCGGAGCTGGGTATAGGACCTCAGATTCAGATGAGGAATCTGATTGAGAATTATTAGCAGAAGGAGAAACAGATGATGATTCCATTTAAAAACAAATTTTAGAAGAAGAAATTAGAGAAATTAATAAAACAGAATACATATTTGAGAGAAAAAGAGAGAAATTAATTAGAGAAGTAAAAGAGAGATTTGGGATTTAGGTTAAATAGAGTATATATATATACTTTATTCAAAATATCCGTTTGAAAATGGAGAGAGAAAGTTTTTGATTGGAGGATGAATACGTAGTGGAGGTACTTTTTCAGTAACCAGCAGTTATCACTACACGTGTCAGTCTCCAATAGGATAGAAAATGGATAAATAAGTAAACTGAATAAAATAATGTAAGTAATAAAACGCACTGAGATATTTAATAACAAAAACAACCAATAAGCTGGGTCAGACTCAGCTTACCCTCTTTTACTTGAAAATACACCAAGTATGAAAGGGTAGTCTGGGTCAGACACAGCTTACCCTCAAAATTTAGAATAATTCTAAGGGGTCAGATTTGTTATTACTTAGCTCACTGCCTTTTATAAATTCAACATACCTAGCTTACTTATAAGATAGTTGAACCTTGATTCATCCAATGGCTTTGTGAACAAGTCAGCTAACTGATTCTCTGTTGGAATGAAGTGGAGTTCAACATCTTCTTTCATCACATGATCTCTAATGAAATGATATCTTATATCAATGTGCTTGGTCCTTGAATGAAGCACAGGATTGTTTGAAATTGCTATGGCACTGGTATTGTCACAAAAGATTGGAGTTTTTGATGCAGTGACACCATAGTCTTGAAGCTGATATTGCATCCAAAGAACTTGAGAACAACAACTTCCTGCAGCAACATATTCAGCTTCTGCAGTTGATATAGAAACTGAATGTTGCTTTTTGCTGGACCAACTTACAAGTCTATTGCCAAGCAATTGACAAGCTCCTGAAGTGCTTTTTCTATCAATCTTACAACCTGCAAAGTCAGAATCTGAATAGCCAATTAGATCAAATCCTGAGTCTTTGGGATACCAAAGACCCAGATTGGGACTACCTTTAAGGTATCTAAAGATTCTTTTTACAGCCTTAAGATGAGATTCTTTAGGACTAGCTTGATATCTTGCACAAAGACATGTAGCAAACATAATATCAGGTCTACTAGCAGTTAAGTAAAGTAATGATCCTATCATACCCCTATAAGCTGTGGTATCAAAGATTTGTCATTTTTATCTTCACCCAGCTTATCACCAGTTCCCATAAGAGTTTTTATAGGTGAGCAGTCACTAAAACCAAATTTGTTCAAGAGATCTTTAACATATTTTCCTTGGTTTATGAAAATTCCATGTTTGGTCTGTTTAACTTGTAAACCCAGAAAATAATTAAGTTCTCCCATCATGCTCATTTCATACTTTTTAGACATTAATTCAGAAAACTTTTTACAAAGTCTTTCACTACTAGACCCAAATATGATATCATCTACATAAATTTTTACAAGCAGAATATCACCATTATACTTTCTCACAAATAAAGTCTTGTCTACATTACCTCTTTTGAATTTGTTAGCCAAAAGGAATTTAGACAAAGTATCATACTATGCCCTTGGAGCTTGCTTCAAACCATAGAGAGCTTTGTCAAGCTTGAAAACATGGTCAGGAAACTTTGAATTTTCAAAACCTGGAGGTTGTTCAACATAGACTTCTTCTTCCAATTTCCCATTAAGAAATGCACTCTTCACATCCATTTGATAGACTTTGAAACCTTTGTGAGCAGAAAAGCCCAAGAACATTCTGATTGCCTCTAGTCTTGCCACAGGAGCAAAAGTCTCATCATAATCAATTCCATCTTCTTGTCTGTAACCAAGAGCTACCAATCTTGCTTTGTTTCTGGTCACAACTCCCCTTTCATCCATTTTGTTTCTGTAGACCCATTTGGTTCCAATCACAGTTTTGTGATGAGGTCTTGGAACAAGTTCCCAAACCTTATTTCTTTCAAATTGTGTTAGTTCATCTTGCATAGCATTCACCCAAGATGGATCTGCCAGAGCTTCATCAATCTTTGTTGGTTCCACCTTACTCACAAAATTAACAAACATGCAGAAATTGCCTGTTGCCTTCCTTCTTGTTTTAACACCAGAAAGAGGATCACCAATGATTTGATTGATTGGATGAGTCCTTGTCCATTTGGTAACATGATTTGAATTGTTTCCAACTGGTACAATAGGCTGATTCAGATTTGAAGGCCCAACATGATCAGCTTGGATTGGAGTGGAGGAATCTGATTCAGCTTGAGCATCGTTTGATGGATTAAGAATAATTTCTTCAGTAAGAGTTGGATCAGCTTGCACATTTTCAAAGATTGGAACATCTTCTTCTTCTTCAATAAGTTGCTCCCCCTGAGTTTGAGCATTATCAGCTCCAACTGGAGGATTAGTTGGAGGCTCATTCTCAGGTACAACCAGTTCTTCAAAACTGAAATCTTCATCTTCAGGAGGAGAGCAGTCTGGCTTAGAACAACCTTCATCAATGCTTACATTTACAGAGTTTTCAATTGTCTTAGTTCTTTTGTTGCAAACTCTGTAGGCCTTCATCATTGTTGCATATCCAAGTAGGATACCTTCATCTGCTTTCTCATCAAACTTTCCAAGATGGTCTTTCTGATTTAGAATTAGCAAGGACTCCCAAACATTCTTAGGAACCCAATTTCAGGTTTTCTCCCCCTAAGAAGTTCATATGCAGTCTTCTGGTGCCTTTTCACAATAAGGGATCTGTTCTGGGTAAAGCAAGCTGTGTGAACTGCTTCAGCCCAGAAATGAGACTTGACATTGTTTTGAGCCATCATGGATCTGGCAGCTTCAATTAGAGTTCTGTTTCTTCTTTCTGCAACACCATTTTGTTGAGGAGTTCTGGCAGCTGAGTAGACTTGTGAAATTCCCTTTTCACTGCAGAATGAATTAAGAGTGATATTTTTAAATTCAGTACCATTGTCACTTCTTAATTGCCTTACAGGCCTCTTGTAGAGAATTTCAGCTTGTTTTATAAAATGAATAATACTGTCAGCAGCATCACTCTTGTGCTTGAGAAAGAAAACCCAGGTGTATCTTGAATATTCATCCACAATAACCAAAGAGTATCTCATTCCAGTGAATGAAGGGGTACTAATTGGCCCAAATAGATCCATATGAAGCAGATCCAAACAATTATCAATGGTTGAGCATGTTTTAGACTTGAAAGTAGCTTTGTGTTGTTTGCCTTTCTCACAAGCACCACACAGCTTGTCCTTCTCATAATTTATATCAGGAAGGCCAGACACCAGTTCTTTCTTACACAGATTGTTGATGTCTTTGAAATTCATATGAGATAACCTTTAGTTCAGCTCATCTTGAGTCTTTGACATGAAACAAACTTCCCTTGTTACAGTTGGTTTTCTCATGTCAAAAGAATACAAAGACTCATCCCTTTTTGCTACAAGAACAAAGAACAATACCCTTATCAGACCTGAATCTCACTTCATAGCCAGCATCACACAATTGACTCACACTGATCAAATTGTGCTTCAAACCATTTACATATGAGACCCTTCTGAAAGTAAGGGGACCATTTGAAAGTATACCAAATCTTTCAGTCTTTCCTTGAGAGTCATCTCCAAAAGTAACATTAGGACCAGCGCGAATCCTAAAGCTACATAGCAGGGACTTACATCCGGTCATATGCTTGAAACACCCACTGTCCAGGTGCCAGGTATTATCGTCATGATTACCCTGCATTTTCAATAAGAGATTAGTTCTTTTTGGGAACCCATCCAAAGATGGGTTCACCAGAGCTGACCATCTGGTCTGACTCAGACTGGGAAACATAACTTAAACTCTTATCACATTTGGACACCCATTGTTGCTTGATCTGTCCTTTACCAGATTTGAAATTCTTTTTAGCAACATTTAGAGTTTCCTTTTTAGCAAAATCTTTGCCTATTCCAGATTTCTTACATTCAGCTCTCAATTTTCTTTGATCAACAATTTTAGGATCAGACACATTTTTAAGAAAATTAGCATCAGTTGAAACCTCACCAATTCTGGACTCAACAAGTTTGGAAATCATTTTATCTGAGTCAGACTTGGTGTTATTTGAAACAGACACATATTTGGTTTGTGACAAATTTCCTTGAGAACCAGACTTCTCATTCTTTGAGAGCTTTATCTTTTCTTTTGGAACACTATGATCTCTAACCTTTCTTTTGTTTTTCTTTAAGTTACCATTGTTTGTTTTAGATTTTGAATCTGACACAGACTGGGAAATGGTCAGCTTAGATAGGTCAAGGCTTTCTTCAGGTTTTAACTCAATGACCCTACCAGCTTCAGACACAGCTTCAGCAATGGTTTGACCAATAGTTTCATGATCATTAAACCCAATACCAGATCTCTGAACCAACTTAATTGGTTTAGACTTTTTCCCTTTAGTTTTGACTTTGGGTGGTGAAGGAGGCTGATAACAAGGCTCCATAGCACATACTTCACGGATGGCTATGGCCCTATCATAATCACCATAAAAAATAGCTTGGATCTGATGAGGTATTTGGTCATTTACACACTTAGCAGTTCTTTTGGAACATATACACCATGATTCAGTAATATGCTTAACTTTCAAAAACTTTTCTTCTGCAGTCTTAGCTTCTTTAACCAAAATGGAGTTTAATTGTTTTTGAGCTTTAACTTCAGATTCCAGTTTTTCAATGGTGTGACTTTTAGAACTGACTTCAAGTTTCAACACAGAAATTTCCTTTTTAAGTTCTTGATTAAAGTGTTTTTGTAAAAGAACCTCATCACCCAATCTATTTAGTCTAGACAGTTTTTCATTATCAGACAGATTGGAGAAAGAAATTACCTCAGGTGGAGCAGTCTGACTGGTAGATGCCTGGTGAGCTGACTCAGATTGCTGTTGTATTTTGACAAGATCTTCAGCAAACTTTTGAGTTGCTTCTTTGGCCATAAACCCGAAACGGCTGGGGAGAGCAAAGGTTCCTTTTTTTGAGGGTACTCCCGGGAACAGATCCAGTGGAGACGGAGTGGGGCCTGTAGCTCAGAGGATTAGAGCACGTGGCTACGAACCACGGTGTCGGGGGTTCGAATCCCTCCTCGCCCACAACCGGCCCAAAAGGGAAGGGCCCTTCCCTCCGGGGGTAGGAAAATCATGATCGGGATAGCGGACCAAAAACTATGGAACTTGCGTGTGGGTCTTTTGTCGAAATGGAATGGCCTTTTTATTTATTATTATCGTAAATGAGCGAAGCATTACACATAGTATGCCCGTCCCCCATCACTTGACATCTTTATACAGTTCATCATCAGATGAAGTTGCACTTTCAGCCCAGTCTTTGGCTACCAGACTCTTCTCACTTTTGTTCACTTTCTCACTCAGCTCAGCTACTTGTGCTTTTAAGGCTTTGTATTTTGTCTTGAGCTTTGAGTATTTTTCACTTCTTCCACCTTTGGATGACACAGCTTAAGAAGACAATTTAGATCTGCAGTCTCCAGCCATGTGTCCAGTTTTGCCTCATTTGTAACAAGTGACTTTGGACATGTCAAATGGCTTCTTTGTCTTATCAGCTTGGCCAACTTTTCCTTTTCCTTTAAACTTACTAAAGGATCTCCTTCTGATCCTTTCAGCCAACATAGCTACTTCATTAGCTAGTTTATCACCATCAGATTCATCACATTCAGATTCAGCACAAACAGAGTTAGTGTTAGAAATCACAGGAACTTCATCATCAACACAAGGAATGATCTCATTACTTATTGAGCTAGGGTGTTCAGTCATAGAGGCAACAAGTGCAGCAGCAGGCTGACTATAAGAATCACCCATAGCAATCAACTTTTCAGCCTCTGAACACTCTTGGTTATGAAGCAAACCAAAGAGTCCAGGGAGATCAAGATCATGATAAACAGAACTTAGCTTAACAGAAGAAATATAGTTATTCCATTTAGGTGGTAATGAATCAAGAAATTTACTTTTTAAAACTTCATTTTTCTTAGTTATTCCAACAGCAGCTAAATCATTAACTAAAGCATTAAAGCGGGTATGAGTATCAGTCAAGGATTCATTTCTCAAAGAGAAAAATCTCTCATACCTCCTGGTAAAAGTAGTTATTGTGGATTCCATGGAAGTAGAGCAACCCTCAAACATGACAGTCAATGTACCCCATATTTTCTTAGCTGTAGAACACATTTTAATAGAATGGTAAAGGTCTTTGGGCACAGCTTGGACAATGAAATTTCTAGCCTTCACATCCAAGTTTGCCAATCTCCTATCCTCATCCCCCCAATCTGCCTTGTCCTTAACAATAGATTTGACTGTGGCAGGAATGGTTGGTTGACCATCTCTGACCACAGCTTCTACCACAATGGTCTGTGTAGGAACATAAGGACCATCCGCAAGGATGTCAGGCATATTGTTATCGATGGATTCAAGGAACAAAGACATTCGACCTTTCCACCCACTGAAATCATCTTTATCAAACATGGGTGGTCTGGTTGAAGAACCATTATCAATATAGGATGACATAATGCTTTACTATTAAAGAAAATAAGCAAGGATCTAGTCAAGTTAATTCTTAACCCCCGCTCTGATACCAATTGATACGTCCCAAGGTGTATCAATATACCAAAGTATATTGTACACAGAACAGTTGTAGAGGGGGGTGAATACAACTTTCTTCGACCTTTACAAACTTTTAAACAAAACGTTTTAAAGATTCAGATTATATGTTAAGTAAGTAAAGAACAGGAATCAATAAAACAGTAAAGCAGTAAAGTAAATGAAACATTCTTGAACACAGATTATAGTTTTCAATGTAATCCTTTATTAAGAAATAATCTATACAAAGAATTACAGGGTTGTTGCGGAAACAAGATAGCCTATAGATATCTAAATAACCCTTTGAAATGACAAACTACAATCAATAAGTTTCTACTCAAGAGAATCAGCCCAAACTGATCTCAAACAGACTAAGCTGTGTGTAAGAGCAAAGAAAACTTTGTGTGAAGAATGATTCTCAGGAATGCCACACATATGCAATCAAGGAATGAGGCTTTTATAGGCGAAAGCCCTTCTTCTCTTGGTATCCAATGTAGACACGTATTCTTCTTCTGTTGGATGACAAGTGTAACATCCCAAACTTTTCTTTACTAGTTGACTAATGCCGTTAAGTCAATATTGTGTGTGTCGTTAAGTCTATTTTAAGTTTTATGCATATGTGTAATTAATGTGTGTTATGTGTGAGGCTTGAAAGCCTAAATGTTAATGTAGTATAAATGTGTGTAATATGAAGATTAATGTCTATGTAGTGACATTTAATGAAGGATTAATGTTGTATATGGTCATTAAAGTAGTTTGTGACCAATAATGAAGCATTAGGAAGCCTAGGGGCTAGTTTTGACATATGTGCAAAGTCAAAAACGGGATTAGTAGTATGGGGGCTGCCATTAAGAAGTTTATTTGCAGATTTGTGCCTCCTAAGAAAGCCCTAACCATTCCCATAGCAAGTCCCTATCAATTTCAAGCCGAAAAGTCCCTTTGTGTGTGATTCGGGTGTGATTTGTCAAGTGTTTTGCATCCCTATTGTCATCTACAGGTAGATCAGGTATTAAATCATTGATTTCAGGTCCTTTTGATATTATGAGTCATTAGGATTAATTATTGGATTTTTGGAGGAATCGTTTAACGAAGATTAATGGTGGTTTGATGGATTAAAGCCATATATGGTGTAATAAATGGTTAAAATGCTTTGTAATGGTCTAATTATGAAGGATTATGGTGTTTTGAATCTATATGTTAGATCTAGAGTCGTTTGGGGTCGAATTGGGGATGAAAACGATTTTTGTAAAAGTGCAGGTTGAAGGGGAGTTGCGGCGCAACTAAATTCCAGAAGAATAAGTTGCGGCGCAACATAAGGTGTTGCGGCGCAACTGGAGGCTTGAGCTGCGGCGCAACTCACCTGTTTTCAGCAAATTATAATTTTGAATTGTAACTTCGTTTTGACACGTAGATTAGACCTGAAACTAAATTGAGTCGTTAATGTGTGTGGGTCTAGTTATTGACCTTAATGACGTGAGTATGTAGTTGTCTAATGATCGTTTACTAATATAGGTAGACGCGCATAGTTGCTTTACTCAGTGACTAGTTGTTGATTGTTGTGGACTACGCCGAGGTAAGATACACTACTTTGACACGCTGGGGGATTCAACAAAAAGCTGGTTTCAAATCATAAATACTTTCATTTGGTATCTTTATATTGCATGTGGGCATATGGGGTTACACGGGAGGTATTATGGGTTATGTAGTTGACCATGAGACCTGAAATGCAGTCCCTAATGTAGTGAAATGAAGTATTGCTTAATGTAGTGTATTATTATACAGTATTATGATATGAAGTATTATGCAGTATTATGATATGAAGTATTATGCAGTATTATGATATGAAGTATTATGCAGTATTATGATATGAAGTAATATGCAGTGTTATGATATGAAGCAATATGCAGTGTCTTGTAATGCAGTGTGATGTAGTTTATGTAGTATTATGAAGTATCTCATTATGCATGAAATGTAGAAATGAAGTTGATGTGTGATATATGCATGCTTACATGGCTTGTACACCTAGCTCACTAGACTTATTGGGTTGCCATGTCACTTGCACGTTTAAGGATCCAAACGTATAAAGTTAAAGTGTGTGAATGTCTAGGAATGTGTGTTACCTAGACTATATGTGTGTGACGGTTTAGGAATGTGCGTTACCTAAACCATATGTGTGAAACCGAGCTCGTAAATATAATGCAGGGAAAGTGTTAAGCTTAACCCGTACTGGTCTTAGCCGGACGAGTGCGTTGACGTAGTTGTTGCTTGGCTGGCTCCTTGCAACATGGTCATTATAATGCAGGGCGAGTAATACGAGGGGTTTGACCAACCTCCATACACGGATTACTCTGGGATTGGCTTGCCATTCCTTAACGACGTATGATGCGTAGCCTTTTGGTTGACCATCTAGTCGGGTGTGATGCAGGGCACACTTATATGCAGATAACGAAGATACGTGTGATAATGTGTGAATAAAATGAAGGATTATGGTGTTTTGAATCTATATGTTAGATCTAGAGTCGTTTGGGGTCGAATTGGGGATGAAAACGATTTTTGTAAAAGTGCAGGTTGAAGGGGAGTTGCGGCGCAACTAAATTCCAGAAGAATAAGTTGCGGCGCAACATAAGGATGTTGCGGCGCAACTCACCTGTTTTCAGCAAATTATAATTTTGAATTGTAACTTCGTTTTGACACGTAGATTAGACCTGAAACTAAATTGAGTCGTTAATGTGTGTGGGTCTAGTTATTGACCTTAATGACGTGAGTATGTAGTTGTCTAATGATCGTTTACTAATATAGGTAGACGCGCATAGTTGCTTTACTCAGTGACTAGTTGTTGATTGTTGTGGACTACGCCGAGGTAAGATACACTACTTTGACACGCTGGGGGATTCAACAAAAAGCTGGTTTCAAATCATAAATACTTCCATTTGGTATCTTTATATTGCATGTGGGCATATGGGGTTACACGGGAGGTATTATGGGTTATGTAGTTGACCATGAGACCTGAAATGCAGTCCCTAATGTAGTGAAATGAAGTATTGCTTAATGTAGTGTATTATTATACAGTATTATGATATGAAGTATTATGCAGTATTATGATATGAAGTATTATGCAGTATTATGATATGAAGTATTATGCAGTATTATGATATGAAGTATTATGCAGTATTATGATATGAAGTATTATGCAGTATTATGATATGAAGTATTATGCAGTATTATGATATGAAGTATTATGCAGTATTATGATATGAAGTAATATGCAGTGTTATGATATGAAGTAATATGCAGTATTATGATATGAAGTATTATGCAGTATTATGATATGAAGTATTATGCAGTATTATGATATGAAGTAATATGCAGTGTTATGATATGAAGGTATTATGGGTTATGTAGTTGACCATGAGACCTGAAATGCAGTCCCTAATGTAGTGAAATGAAGTATTGCTTAATGTAGTGTATTATTATACAGTATTATGATATGAAGTATTATGCAGTATTATGATATGAAGTATTATGCAGTATTATGATATGAAGTATTATGCAGTATTATGATATGAAGTATTATGCAGTATTATGATATGAAGTAATATGCAGTGTTATGATATGAAGCAATATGCAGTGTCTTGTAATGCAGTTTATGTAGTAATATGAAGTATCTCATTATGCATGAAATGTAGAAATGAAGTTGATGTGTGATATATGCATGCTTACATGGCTTGTACACCTAGCTCACTAGACTTATTGGGTTGCCATGTCACTTGCACGTTTAAGGATCCAAACGTATAAAGTTAAAGTGTGTGAATGTCTAGGAATGTGTGTTACCTAGACTATATGTGTGTGACGGTTTAGGAATGTGCGTTACCTAAACCATATGTGTGAAACCGAGCTCGTAAATATAATGCAGGGAAAGTGTTAAGCTTAACCCGTACTGGTCTTAGCCGGACGAGTGCGTTGACGTAGTTGTTGCTTGGCTGGCTCCTTGCAACATGGTCATTAAAATGCAGGGCGAGTAATACGAGGGGTTTGACCAACCTCCATACACGGATTACTCTGGGATTGGCTTGCCATTCCTTAACGACGTATGATGCGTAGCCTTTTGGTTGACCATCTAGTCGGGTGTGATGCAGGGCACACTTATATGCAGATAACGAAGATACGTGTGATAATGTGTGAATAAAATGAAGGATAGGCACATTTAGGGTGATTCATCCTAATTGATATGAAGTTGATATGCAGTTATGTGTGAACGTGTGATGTGTGTTGTGCCTAAATAAACTTGTCTAATAATGAAGACTGCTTTAATTGGACAAATGTTTTAATAATATAGTGTTATCTTACTTAGCTAATTCGTTAGCTAACACTTGTTTCTTAAATGTGGTTGTTCCCTCAGGTTTAGCTTGAAGGTAGACGATGAAGGAATAAGTGAGGTGTGGGTAGATGCATGCAGACAACCTTAGCTACCCATAGACGATTATCTCTTTAGACATTTATTTACATTTCGTACTTGATGTCGAATTTATGTAGTATTGTTGAACGGTTGTTTTGTGTAGGGCAACCGTTGGGTTTTCATTTTAAACTATTTGATGGTATTGCATGTAACACCAACTAAACGTAGAAACCGAACAGTTTTTATCGGTTTTGACTTTTAAAGTCTTTTCTTCCGCAATTTGACACCGTTAGGTGAAAGTTTTTGAAAACCCATATTTTTAAACGACGGGTGTTACAACAAGGGAATATTTGATCGTGCCTTTCATGGTACTTGTGGTCCACCACGTACTGGCGCACATTCTTTATCATCCAATAAGAGTATGGACACGCATATGTAAATCTAACCACCAACCTGGATCCTAGGATTCTTCCTAGTCATGTCATTTGTCCTTATCTTCAATCCAGGTTGTTATCTTCACTTGATTGTCAGACACAGATTGGGCCATTTGTCAAAGCACCAATCTGCCTAAGTATCTCCAAGCTGACTGCTAATCCCAAGCTGACTGCTAATCCCAAGCTGACTTCCACTACCAGCTTGGTCTTCTATCTTCAATCCTCCTCTTCGACTATGGATTGAATGCAATAAACATTGTTGATGCAGCTTGAACAGTACTTGCTTCCATAAGATTACCATTACAAAACATGAAGCATGATCTGGGTCAGAAACAGATCGTAAGCTGTGTCAGCTTAGTCTGACCCAGATCAGATTACAAGAACCGAAAGATTACTAAGTGTTTATAAGTCAGATTTGTCATCACCAAATTTACAATGAACATTAGGACTCAACAGGAAAGTAATTACATTTTTTTAACATTGGTTGGACAAGTTGTCTCATGCTGCTTAAACTAGGTAATTATACAAAATTTATGCAGATAAAAGGTAGAGTAGAATTAGCAGGATAGAATGTCTTAAAGACATATAATACAAAAGCCAATAATTGGAAGTTTTTTTTTTGTAAGTACATGCCTAGACTTAAGTTGGCCATATGTAGAAATGAGCTAGATATATCTAAGAGGTATTCCTACTAGAATTTGGTTATTAAGAAATATGCAGTTAGATAGGATGATTGCATTTAAGACAGACCGCATATATAAGCGATTCGTGAGGACACGAATCAAACAACTGGGGGATAGTTGTAACACCCCAAATTTCGTAGTATTATTATATTACTAAAAGTAATATAGTAAGTAAAAAGATGATAAAATTACAAAGTCTTATATTATTATGACTATTTTTATGACGAATAATATAAAGACTAATCGGTAGTTTACCGGATATAATTAAATTAATTAATTTGATTATAGATTAATATATGTAATTAACATCACACCACATACATACACGTGGGTATGTATGTGGCACCATCTTTATCTATAATTGGAAGTTTTTTTTTGTAAGTACATGCCTAGACTTAAGTTGGCCATATGTAGAAATGAGCTAGATATATCTAAGAGGTATTCCTACTAGAATTTGGTTATTAAGAAATATGCAGTTAGATAGGATGATTGCATTTAAGACAGACCGCATATATAAGCGATTCGTGAGGACACGAATCAAACAACTGGGGGATAGTTGTAACACCCCAAATTTCGTAGTATTATTATATTACTAAAAGTAATATAGTAAGTAAAAAGATGATAAAATTACAAAGTCTTATATTATTATGACTATTTTTATGACGAATAATATAAAGACTAATCGGTAGTTTACCGGATATAATTAAATTAATTAATTTGATTATAGATTAATATATGTAATTAACATCACACCACATACATACACGTGGGTATGTATGTGGCACCATCTTTATCTATAATTGGAAGTTTTTTTTTTGTAAGTACATGCCTAGACTTAAGTTGGCCATATGTAGAAATGAGCTAGATATATCTAAGAGGTATTCCTACTAGAATTTGGTTATTAAGAAATATGCAGTTATGTGTAATTATGTGATGATTTGTTTATATGTTAGTTATGATGATAGATAAGACGTAGCCGTGAAAACTTGCAGTTATTGATAAGAGTAAGCCAGGTATTGTGATGATTTAGTCATTAGCAATGAAAGTGTCATTATTTTAGGATATACGATAGTCAAATAATTAAGCATTAGGTGTTACCAGTTGTATGACTTATTTAGGGTCTAGGAATTTAGTTGAATAATAGCTATTATTATCAAGTCGCAGTTGATGATTATGGAGTTGGCAATATTCTAATTGTTGATGTTTCATGCGTAGATATGATTACGGTATTGAACTAATTGGTGTATTAGTTGGAATGTTAATTAGATCAGAAATGTGTTAGTTAAGATGGTCATTAGACTAACAATGTGCGAGCTGGATATTTTTTTTTTTTGTAAGTACATGCCTAGACTTAAGTTGGCCATATGTAGAAATGAGCTAGATATATCTAAGAGGTATTCCTACTAGAATTTGGTTATTAAGAAATATGCAGTTAGATAGGATGATTGCATTTAAGACAGACCGCATATATAAGCGATTCGTGAGGACACGAATCAAACAACTGGGGGATAGTTGTAACACCCCAAATTTCGTAGTATTATTATATTACTAAAAGTAATATAGTAAGTAAAAAGATGATAAAATTACAAAGTCTTATATTATTATGACTATTTTTATGACGAATAATATAAAGACTAATCGGTAGTTTACCGGATATAATTAAATTAATTAATTTGATTATAGATTAATATATGTAATTAACATCACACCACATACATACACGTGGGTATGTATGTGGCACCATCTTTATCTTAATTGGAAGTATGTAGTAACATTAGAACACAAAACAAAACAATATAAGGAAAATAGATTAGAAAGGCGGTAGGAAAATAAGTCGGCTAGGAGTCGACCGAAGAAGGAGAAGGAAAAATAGCAGGCTTCGACCAAATCAATGGTGTCAAATCTTTCCTAATCAACTATAGATTTTGATTATCACTCTTTAAAGGTATTATTTCTTAGTTTTGCATTTTGATTTATAGTTGAATACAAATATTTTAGGTCAAGAAAAGGTGACTGTTTGAGTCCATATTAATTTCTTAGTATCCGGGCTAAGCTAGGAAGCATATATTAAAATTTGGTAAGATTTGGAGATAGTTTTTGTGTCACGTTATGTGGCATAAAAAGTTCAAGAAAAATTATGATTTTGTAAGGTAATGATGAAATAATGATAAGGAAGTAAAAATAATTGGCTTGGAAAGTATTGGGCAAGAAAAATTAGAAAAGACGATATGTCTCAATATTGATGATTTATATGGATTTGGGTTAATAGGTAATCAAGGATTTTGAGGAATACAAATTCATGTTGTAGCAGGACTGCAGGTGAGTATATAGAACTTAAACTGGCAGGTCATATGAAATCAGATTACATGTGAGTAAGAGATTTCATATGATAAAATTATTGAGTATTGCCGTATTGTTTTATCGTTTTAATTGTTATGTACATGTGTTATTTGCTGTTATGATATATTTATGAGAACCGAGCAGTTGAACGGGTGTAGTTGGCAGTGATATGACAGATTTAATATGCAGTTATGTGTAATTATGTGATGATTTGTTTATATGTTAGTTATGATGATAGATAAGACGTAGCCGTGAAAACTTGCAGTTATTGATAAGAGTAAGCCAGGTATTGTGATGATTTAGTCATTAGCAATGAAAGTGTCATTATTTTAGGATATACGATAGTCAAATAATTAAGCATTAGGTGTTACCAGTTGTATGACTTATTTAGGGTCTAGGAATTTAGTTGAATAATAGCTATTATTATCAAGTCGCAGTTGATGATTATGGAGTTGGCAATATTCTAATTGTTGATGTTTCATGCGTAGATATGATTACGGTATTGAACTAATTGGTGTATTAGTTGGAATGTTAATTAGATCAGAAATGTGTTAGTTAAGATGGTCATTAGACTAACAATGTGCGAGCTGGATATTTTATGGTGGTAGTGTTTATATGATGTAATTATATGCGTTGTGATCATTATGTGAGTAGTGTAATGTGCGTGGTGTATATGATGGTATAAGTGTTTATTTAATGTAATTATCTGCGTTGTGATCATTACGTGAGTTGTGTAATGTGCTAGGTGTATATGATGGTGCGAGTGTTTATTTGATGTTATTATCTAAGTTGTGATCATTATGTGCTAGGTGATATATGATGGTGCGAGTGTTTATTTGATGTCATTGTTTATGGTGTGATCATTATGTCAGTTGTGTGATGTATATTTGAGATCACAAGTTTAATGTGCAGACTATATGAATATATGCAAATTAACGTTGCACCATAGAGGACATCACTTTATCCGTTTGTGCATATAGTTGTATAATGTACCTCACTATAAAATATGAGCAGTATAATATATTTTCAGAATGATATGATGTTCATATTATGTTTAGCAGATATATGGGATTATATGGAGGTTGGCTATATATGTGTAGTCTGGTCCATATAATTGTGCAGCTGGCAGATTGTACTTGCAGTTTATATCATGCAGTATGATATACATGCAGTTTCTATAATGCAGAACATTCATGTGTTTACTTTCTATATAATCACTAAGCGATGTGCTTATTCTTTTAATTATTAATGTTGTAGGTGCAAATTGATTTGACGTTAATGATGAGCAACCATAGAGGATGAGCCCTGAATAGCCATAGCCGTGGATGAGCACTTGCAGAAGGTTTATGCAAGTGTTATCTTTAAATTACAGCCGAGTATATTATGCTTGTTACATTAATAGCCCATATTTTGGAACTAAACATGTAATTCTCTTTAAGTTGGCAATGTGGTCGTTAAACCGAGTCATGTCAAGTATTTTGGTTGTTTATAAACAGGTTGTTTGAAAACTAGCAGGTATTGATTATTGATATTACGATAAGGTCATGCCGAAATTTCTAATTTTTCCATCTTGTCGTTTTGAAATAAATTGGCATTCGGTAATACATATTTATTTATAAAAGTTGACAGGAAAAAAAAACCGGGCGTAACACATAACCCATAAGCGGGAACTATGAACCACGGATCCAAGAAGTAGTCCAAGTCCAATCCTAGCACATGCAATCAAGAATTCATCCAATACGTCTTTGGTTAACCTGTTCACCTGAAAAGTGTACTAAAACGTGTCAACATAAAGTTGGTGAGTTCGTAGGTTTTTATAGTAAAAGCAAGTGTCGGGATAACAACCGTTAACGATATACGATGATTTGAATACCTAATCACGTCCAAGGAAACCCTAATAGGTTATCGTTATCACAAGTCAATACAAGTCAACGTCAACGTCCAATAATCGTCAATATATATAATAACGTCTTTAAGTAGGTTAAACAACCCGTATCCACGGTTATGATCATGCCGGGTGTGGATTCGTCAATCCACCGTCCACGTCTTACATAATATACAATATACGTCTTAATATAATATGGCAATGATCATACCGGGTGTGGATTCGTCAATCCACCGTCCACGTCTTATACAATATATATAAATATAACGTCTTTCGTATCATAAGTATGTAAAGTGGATTAAACAATCCATAACGTCTTTATCAACCACAAGTATAGCATAATGAAGTCACAATAGTCCATAATCGTCTTACGTCAAACACAACCGCATGCAAACACGTAAACACAAGCAACCAAGTAGGTATTTAAATGTCTCGTTACATATCATAAAAAGTGAATCAACCGACAACCGTTTAGCGACAAGTACACTTTCCACCCCAAAATAAAAGAAACGTAGGGGCTACGAAACTCACCTTCGTTGAGCTACAACAAGTTAAAGTCAAACTATAAACGTCCAACGATCGCTTGGTGTGCACCACCTATCAAGTACTCATATTAAAATCACTAGTCAAACCCTAATTGGAGCTTTAGAGATGTACATCAAATTTGGATGACAATCGGGACTCGGTTTGGTCATGCCACGACACTCAAACGTCTTTATGGTTCAACTGAGCAAAGACAAGGACACTTTACACGACATTTTTGGAAATGGAGATGGATTCACCCCCGGATGATTCCATGAGAAAGTAGACTCTATACGATTCCAACGATAGGTCATACGTCTAAAACGGACTTACGGTTCAAAAGTTATTAACGTTTGAAAACTGACGCGCAAACTGATGAAAATCGCGACGCGAGGGTTCAGACTCGCGGCGCGAGTAGTACAAGTGGCTCGCGGCGCGAGGTTAGGCTCGCGGCGCGAGAAATACTTCTGACCCACGAAGCTGCATGAAACACAAAACTTGCGCCGCGAGGAGGCTAGGTCGCGACGCGAGGAGCTGCAAATCTGCAATTTTACAAGCCAAACACGATCCAAACTTCACCCAAACCCCATTTATGACTTCCAAATCGACTTGGGAGGTTCCAAGACTCATTTTGAAGCTTCAACAAACATTATTTGACATAAATGAACACAACCCATCTAAAGATTTCGATCCATAACCTCAAACCAAGCTTGAAATCGAACTTGACCCAAAACAAAACCTAATGAAACCCTAGCTAGACCCATATTCGGTTTTGACTCGAAATTAGACCCAAGAACACTTGATTATGACTAGAAACATGATTATATACATGAATTGGAGAATATGAGATAGTTTTAACTTACCAAATCTTCCAAAAGCCTATAAAATCCGAATTTAACACGAAAATGGTGATTTCTTGCACTTTGAGACTTGATCTTTTGATATGATGATTAGTTGATGATGAAGATGATGAATTTATTATGAATCTAACTCAAAATACCATTAATGACTCAAGAATTTAGAGAGGGAGGGAGTGTAGTCTTGCATTCAATTAGAGAAAGGGAAAGAGATCGAATGTGTGGGTGAGGGAGTGTAAGAGTGGGAGGATAGGGTTGGGTCATTTGAGATGGGTCTTGGGTCATGGGTTGGCCCCTTAGGTGATCCATCTAGATTTCTAGTTACATTCAAACGTCATCTTACGTCACATAATTAATTAACCCGATCACACAAACTCGACTAGCATATTATACGTCACAAAATCGTCATAAAGCATTAAATTGGTTGAAGTAACTAAATTAGTTAGTTGTCTCACACGTTTAAGTCAATCTGGTCAACGTACTTAAATCATATTTAAATCACGTTAATTACAAGTCAAATGAGTCAAAATTCACAAATGTTACATCATTCCCCCGTTAAAGGAATTTCGTCCCGAAATTCACCAATGCACTTTAACTTCTAAAAGAAAATAGCATATACACATTTAACCTAATCTTATTTTTCCCCATGTTCTCATATAGCATATACGTTTCAGCAAACTTCGTTAATTAACCTGACCTAACAACTGCAAGATGAAATTCTAAATTGATTATTCAACATTTATGTTTAAGTTTGAACCTGAGATCCCCTTAAACGCTTATGGGAACTCATTGACCATAACTGTTTAAATGATGGCGATAATAATTTACTGTTTTTCACTTTTGTATGAAATACTTGAAAATATTTTTTTATTTTTTTCCAGTTTTCATTTTTCATTTAAATTTTGAATACCTCAAATTATATTAACTATCATCTACGCCTCCGTCCATGCCCCCCGTCATCCCTCGTCGCCACACCCGCCACCCCTTGCCTCTGCCCCCACCCCAAACCTCTCACTTAACCAAGTATATTATAACATGTTTTTTAATATGGAAAATGAAAATAACATTTTCTAGTTTTGAACGCGTTTTCAAAATTTTCATTTGTTTTCTAGAGATGGAAAACTCCTTCCATTTTCTAGAGAATTAGAAATGGAAAACTTGAAAACATTTTTCACAACTAAACGCGCCACTTTTCTGTTTTCTTGGAAAACATTTTGAAAAAACTATGATTTGAACGCGTTTCTTGTTTTACATGTTTTCTTAGAATATGAAAATGAAAAACAGGAGGTGTTTTTTCTCTTACTAAACGTGCCATTAGTGTTTTGAGACATCTATCATGAAACATGAAGATAAATACGCATAGGTTAAATCTCATTCTTACGTTAAGGTTATCATGATTTATCTTTTCGCTTTGGCCAAAGGACCTATGTTGCCTAAAAGGATGGCTTATCTTTTTTTAACTCTTTATTCTAAAATATGTCTTAAGAAATGTACTTTAAGCATATATCATATACGAGAGTTTGAAGAACATTGTTGTCCCTACGTGATGTGTAAAATGCTTGTATTATGTGATCCAAGTTAGTGTCTTCTTAGTACATTGCAAAAATTAAATGATTAAAAGTTTTCATTAAACAATTTTGGTTAAGTAAGTTGAGTTGTTTATGTAACACCCCAAGCCGAGGCTCGAAATATCACGGAAATCATATAGCACAAGGTGGAATTACAATAGAGCAAGAACTAAATGCAAATAAAGATTCAGTGAATCCATTACAATACGAAACAGGTACCAAAATACATAAGGAGCAAATAACCATCAAAGATACAAAATAACATCCAGTTGATGGCAAATCAATCCTAAGCATAATGCAAAAGAGAAGGTCGATGAATCCTGGATTCATAAAGTCCAAAGCCCGGGTTAAACAGCAAGCAAGCAACTAAACTCCACGTCCGGGGAGAACCTGATTACCTGAAAAGTGTACTAAGCATAGTCAACACAAGGTTGGTGAGTTCGTAGTAATGGTCCATGAAGAACCATCGTCAATAATCATAATGTACGAGTAGAGGCTAGACATGACTTACAGCGAGCCTCTAAGTAACACACTAACGTCCAACAACAAGATTTCACAAGACAAGTGAGTGTGTAATACGAATGCACAAATGATATACGAATCAATGTAAGTGCTGAATGCATGAATAAGCCAACATGCCTATCCTATGCTTGAACTCAAGTCACCTATGCAACGATACTCGCCTGTCATCACAATGAACAAGGCGGCATCTCAAAATCGTCGGCGTATATATGTCTATATACCCGGATGTCATGTCACCAACATCTCACAGGACAAGTGTATACATCTATACACTAGGATGTTTGAGTCCTCAA
Source organism: Erigeron breviscapus (assembly GCA_034093135.1). Taxonomy (NCBI): domain Eukaryota; kingdom Viridiplantae; phylum Streptophyta; class Magnoliopsida; order Asterales; family Asteraceae; genus Erigeron; species Erigeron breviscapus. The sequence goes on along the minus strand of CM067173.1, from coordinate 41,765,433 downwards.
CCGAGGGATTATGTACAAAGTATGCAATGCTTACAATCAAATGTATATGCATCAATCACAATCGTCTGTCATGAACCAACAATCAATATTCGTCAATCATAAACCAATAATCACAATACGATGAACATGAACCAACAATCGATATTCGACAATCATAAACAAGTTGGTTTAGCACAATTAAGTCAAGTCACAAACCCTAAACACCTTTATAACTTTAACGAGTAGGAACAAGACGCATTCGACTCGACCTTTTTAGAAATGAGATAAGATCCATACAAAAAGAGTGTTACTACTAGAAACTAGACTCTCTTACGATTCCAACGATAGGTCATAAGACTTAATTGGAGTCACGGATCAAAAGTTATTAACGTTTGAAAATTGACGCGCATACTTTCACAGCAACTATCCACTGCGTCGCAGTGAGCCAGAACCATGCTCACTGCGCCGCAGTGGCTAAGTCGAACCAAGACCAGAACATAGGCACTGCGCCGCAGTGAGCAAGAGAACCAAGACCAGAACATGCACTGCGCCGCAGTGGCTAAGTGAACCAAGACCAGAACATGCACTGCGCCGCAGTGGCAAGTCGAACCAAGACCAGAACATGCACTGCGCCGCAGTGGCTAAGTGAACCAAGACCAGAACATAGCACTGCGCCGCAGTGGCTAAGTGAACCAAGACCAGAACATAGGCACTGCGCCGCAGTGGCTAAGTGAACCAAGACCAGAACATAGCACTGCGCCGCAGTGGCTAAGTGAACCAAGACCAGAACATGCACTGCGCCGCAGTGGCTAAGTCGAACCAAGACCAGAACATGCACTGCGCCGCAGTGGCTAAGTGAACCAAGACCAGAACATAGCACTGCGCCGCAGTGGCTAAGTGAACCAAGACCAGAACATAGGCACTGCGCCGCAGTGGCTAAGTGAACCAAGACCAGAACATAGGCACTGTGCCACAGTGGCTAAGTCGAACCAAGACCAGAACATAGGCACTGCGCCGCAGTGGCAAGTAAGAGACTCACTGCGCCGCAGTGGCCACTCCCTGCAGACAGCACCTGCAGTTTATGCAGGAAAAACGAACCAAAACCCTTAAAACTCGACCCAAACCAATCCAAAACGATTTGTAGGAACTTGTAACTTGTTTTGAAGCATAACTAAACATCATTAACCATAAATACACATAACCCAATCCACGATTTCGACCAAAACATCAGAATCACCACCACATCATTCAAACCCTAAATTTAACCCTAATTTGACCTAAAACGAGATTTAAGCCGATTTAGGACTTGTAAATGTTCAAGAGGACTAGAAATGCATAAACAAACATAAATAGAAGGAAATGGGATGAATTTGACTTACCAAAGCTTCTCCTTGAGCTAGAACCCAATTTAGGTCAAAATGAGTGAAAGTCTTGAACTATGAACTTCAAACTTATGATCAATTGAAGATTATATGGTGACAATGATGATGATTCTTGTATTTAATCAGTTCCAAAACACCAAATAGATGCAAGAGAGATGAAGAATTGAAATGGGTTTTGGTCTTGCCTTTTACTTGAGAGAAAGAGAGAAAAAGAGAAGATAAGAAATGAAAGGGGGGAGAAAGAGATAAGGAGAGGGTTGGGGTCAAATGTGGCTGGTGGGTCATGGACTACCCACGGGCCGACCCGTTTCTCTTTTCAAGCCAAATTACAATCGTTAGTCATTTAAACACCGATCAAAACATATTATCGACCCAATAATCCACATTGTCATTTAAATCACAAAACGGCCCAAATAATTCATTAACTTAAATTGTTAGTCGAATTACACATAAAGTCAACGGGTCAAAACTCACGGATGTTACATTATTCCCCCGTTGAAAGAATTTCGTCCCGAAATTCAACAAAACACTAATTACTAAATAATTGCGGATACTTAGACTTCATGTGATCCTCTCGCTCCCAAGTGAACTCGGCTCCACGTCTAGCATTCCATCTAACCTTAACAATCGTGTAGCGTTTACTCTTGAGTTTCTTTTCTTGACGATCCAAGATCTCTACCGGCTCTTCAACAAAATTTAGGTTCGAATCCACCCTAATCTCGTCCATGAGCACATGATGTGTAGGGTCCGTCAAACACTTGCGTAGGTTGCAAATATGAAACACATCATGCACACCGCTAAGCTCTTGTGGTAATTCTAATCGGTAGGCAACCTTTCCAACCCGTTCAAGAATCTTGAAAGGACCAATATACCTTGGCGCAAGTTTTCCCCGCTTCACAAAACGTACAACACCTTTCCAAGGTGATACCTTCAAAAGTACATAATCACCAATTTCAAACTCCATCGGTCTCCGCCTCACATCGGCATACTTCTTTTGACGTTCACGGGCCAATTGCAACTTCTCCTTAATTTGAGATATTACCTTAGTCGTTTCAACCACAATTTCTGGCCCGATAAGTTGACTCTCCCCAATTTCCGCCCATGCTAGAGGAGAACGACATATCCTACCATACAATGCTCTAAAGGGCGCCATTTGGATGGTAGCATGATAACTATTGTTGTATGAAAACTCAACTAGCGGCAAATGGTCTTCCCAACTTCCACCAAAATCAATCGCACATGCCCTCAACATGTCTTCAAGTGTTTGAATGGTTCTCTCGGTTTGTCCATCTGTTTGAGGGTGAAACGCCGTGCTCATGTCGAGTCGAGTACCCATGGCTTTTTGAAAGGCTTTCCAAAAGTTTGATTTGAAACGGGCATCTCTATCAGAGATGATAGAAACCGGCACTCCATGCTTAGATATTACTTCCTTGATGTACAAACGAGCCAATGTGTCAAATTTATCGGTTTCACGAATGGCTAAAAAGTGAGCCGACTTCGTTAACCGATCTACTATCACCCAAATTGTGTCACGACCGCTTCTCGTCTTCGGTAGTTTAGTAATGAAGTCCATTGAAATATGTTCCCACTTCCATTCGGGCATCACCGGTTGTACCAACAATCCGGGTGGTTTCTTGTGGTCGGCTTTGACTTGTAAGCAAGTAAGACATTCACTCAAATACCTAGCCACATCACGCTTCATGCCCGGCCACCAATACAAGTTTTTCAAGTCAAAGTACATCTTATCCGACCCGGGATGGACCGAATAAGGCGATTGATGAGCTTCATTCAATATAAGTGTTCTTAAGTCACCGAAAATAGGAACCCAAAGTCTTTCGACCATGTATAGTCCATTATCATTCTTTCGGTCGAATTGTTGTTCCATGCCATCTAGGTTTTCGTCTCCAAATTTTTCCGGTAGGGTGGCTTGAATTTGGGCTTCAATGATCCGGTCACGAATATTTGGCCTCACCGTGAGGCTCATAGCTCTAGCCCGTCTTGGCTTCACTCTATCCTTTCTACTCAAAGCATCGGCTACTACATTTGCCTTGCCCGGATGATAATGGATGTCACAGTCATAATCACTAAATAGCTCAAGACAACGCCTTTGCCTCATATTCAATTCACTTTGGTTAAAGATGTGTTGAAGACTTTTGTGATCGGTATAAATCACACATTTGGTGCCGTAGAGATAATGTCTCCAACACTTCAAGGCAAACACAACCGCCCCCAATTCCAAATCATGTGTCGGGTAGTTCTTCTCATGTACCTTCAATTGACGGGAGGCATAAGCAATGACTTTACCCCTTTGCATAAGAACGCAACCCAACCCTTGCCCCGAGGCGTCACAATAAACAACAAAATCTTCAATTCCATCCGGTAGCGTCAAAATAGGAGCATCACATAGCATATCTTTAAGAGTTTGGAAGGCGTTTTCTTGTCTTTCGCCCCATTCAAAGTTTCTCTCCTTTTGAGTCAAGAGAGTGAGTGGTTGTGCAATACGGGAGAAATTTTCAATAAATCTTCTATAGTAACCCGCCAATCCAAGAAATTGGCGGATCTCGGATGGCGTTTCGGGTCTTCTCCAATTCTTGACCGCTTCAATTTTGCTTGGGTCCACGTGAATACCATCCTTGCTCACCACATGACCAAGGAAGTGGACCTCTTCCAACCAAAACTCACACTTGGAGAATTTTGCATACAATTTCTCCTTCCTTAGTAATTCAAGCACTTCACGCAAGTGCTCAACATGCTCCTCCTTCGTCTTCGAGTATACAAGTATGTCATCAATGAATACAATGACTGACTTGTCTAAGTATGGTTGACACACCCGGTTCATCAAGTCCATGAACACCGCCGGTGCATTAGTCAACCCAAAGGGCATCACGGTGAATTCAAAGTGGCCATACCTGGTGCGAAAGGCCGTCTTGGGGATATCATCTTCATGTACCCGGAGTTGATGATAACCCGAGCGAAGATCGATTTTTGAGAAGTGCTTAGCACCTTGGAGTTGATCAAATAAGTCATCGATTCTAGGGAGAGGATATCGGTTCTTCACAGTGAGCTTGTTTAATTCCCGGTAATCAATACACATCCTGAAGGACCCGTCTTTCTTTTTGACGAAGAGAACAGGAGCACCCCAAGGAGATTGACTAGGGCGAATGAAACCCTTCTCTTGGAGCTCCTTGAGTTGAGTTTGTAATTCTTGCATTTCGGTTAAGGCTAGTCTATACGGAGCTTTTGCTACGGGCGCGGCTTCGGGGATAAGATTAATGCGAAAGTCAAGTTCACGAGTTGGAGGTAATCCCGGTAAGTCATCCGGAAAAACATCGGGAAAATCACAAACAATAGGAACGGTCTTCAATTCTACCTTTGTGATGGTAGCACTAAAGACTTTAGGATTAGAGGAATCGGAGATTTCGCCTTGAACCCTAAGAATTCTACCGTTAGTCAAAGGTATCTTAACAACTCTCTCGCCACAATCAATCGTCGCATTTACCGCCGCTAACCAATCCATACCCACTATAATGTCAAAACTACCAATGTCAAGAGGCATGAGGTCAATGAAGAAATCGACATCTTCTAAAGTCAAGACACAGTCGCGAAGTATTTGACTAATTTTAGTTAGTGACCCGTTTACCATTTCAATGTCAAGCACATAGTTTAGAGCACAAGGATGCACATCAATCAAAGGAACAAAGTTAGAGGACACGAGGCTATAATCGGCCCCGGAATCAAATAGAACGGTTGCATAGTGACCATTAAGGAGAAAGGTACCTGCTACTATGTTGGGATCATTGCGGGCTTCATTTGCATTGGCCGCAAAGGCTCGGCCGCGTGGTTGCACTTGATGGCCTTGTTGTCCCCGGTTTTGGTTAGGCCCGGCCATTTGTAGTTGGTTGGGGTGGACGGATACTTGCACTTGTTGTCCCACCCATCGAGGACAATTATTACGGTAGTGGTCACGACTACCACATTCAAAACATTCCCCTCTTCGCTGGTTACCTTGAGGAGGGACGGCCCGAACGGGAGCCACATGCATAGGCCCCGTTCTTGGAGCTCTACAATTCTTGGATTCGTGCCCAACTTGGTTGCAGTTATAGCATGCCCCACATGGAGCATTGGCGGAATGATGCCTGTTGCATCTCCCACAGAAAGGATGAGGCCCAGTATAAGGCCTCCTAGCCGGTTCCACCGCCGCCATTACTCTACCCCTATAAGCATTCTTGGGATCAAACCTTCCCACCTTCTTTACCCCACTTGACTCACCCACTTCCTTCCTCTTGCTTGTTGAGGATTTGCTTAAAACACCGCTTCTCAACAAATCTTCAGTCACACTTCCGGCTCGGTTAACCGCATCGGCCAAGGAAGTAGGCATGTTAGAGTTTACATAAGATCGGACTTGAGGATTCAAGCCCAATACAAACTTCTGGATGGCCTGAGACTCGGAGCCCACCAAGTGAGGAATGAGGGTAGACAACTCTTGAAATCGTCTAACATAGCTCTTGTAATCGGCTCCCTCCATATTAAGATTAGCAAACTCAATGGTCAAATTTTGTAATTCATAGGGAGGACAAAACTTTGCCTTCACTTTTTCCTTGAAATCGGCCCATTCCAAGTTATAAGTCCGCCCCAAGGTTATCTCTTGGTTCCACCAACTCAAGGCGTCATGCCTAAACATGCCGGATGCATAAGAAATCCGGTCGTCGTATGTGCAATGACTTCTTTCAATCACTGCCTCAATCTCTTCAAACCACCTTATACACTCAGTGGGACCACCTCTCCCATTAAACTCCGGTGCCCCACAGCTTTTGAAATCCTTAAATATGCATCCCTGTCGGTATCCCCCATATTGATTATACACGGGCATGCGGTTATCAACTCTCACTGGTTCCTCTTCTTCGTTTTCCCCGGCCTGAGGTTGGGCATTTTCATTATTCATATTTTCTGGGGCTTCATTGTTTTGAGGCCCATTGTTTTGCCCAAGACTTGCCGTGACTTGAGCAATAATGGTTGGCATGATATTGGCGATCGTTTGAGCGATCACCTCAGCCATGTTCGGCTCAGGAACTTCACCACGACCCCTTCCTTGGCCTCTACCACGACCTCTACCACGGCCCCTACCACGACCCCTCGTCCTCTACCACGACCCCTTCCTTGGCCTCTACCACGACCTCTACCACGCCCTACCACGACCTCTACCTCTACCTCTACCCGAGCCTCACCACGACCTCTACCACGGCCCCTACCTCGGCCTCCACCACGACCTCTACCACCTCGGCCTCTACCCCGACCTCCTTGACCACGACCCCTTCCTTGGACCTCTACCACGACCCCTTCCTTGGCTCTACCACGACCTCTACCACGACCCCTTCCTTGGCCTCTACCACGACCTCTACCACGCCTCTACCACGACCTCTACCACGACCTCTACCCGACCTCTACCACGACCTCTACCACGACCTCTACCACGACCTCTACCACGACCTCTACCACGACCTCTACCACGACCTCTACCACGACCTCTACCACGACCTCTACCACGACCTCTACCACGACCTCTACCACGACCTCTACCACGACCTCTACCACGACCTCTACCACGACCTCTACCACGACCTCTACCACGACCTCTACCACGACCTCTACCACGACCTCTACCACGACCTCTACCCGAGCCTCACCACGACCTCTACCACGGCCTACCTCGGCCTCACCACGACCTCTACCACGGCCTCTACCACGACCTCTACCACGACCTCTACCACGCCTCTACCACGACCTCTACCACGACCTCTACCACGACCTCTACCACGACCTCTACCACGACCTCTACCACGACCTCTACCACGACCTCTACCACGACCTCTACCAGCTCTACCCGGGAGCCTCACCACGACCTCTACCACGGCCCCTACCTCGGCCTCCACCACGACCTCTACCACGCCTCTACCACGACCTCTCCTTGGCCTCTACCACGACCCCTTCCTTGGCCTCTACCACGACCTCTACCACGACCTCTACCACGCCCTCACCTCTACCACGACCCCTTCCTTGGCCTCTACCACGACCTCTACCACGACCCCTTCCTTGGCCTCTACCACGACCTCTACCACGCCCTACCACGACCTCTACCCGACCTCTACCCGACCTCTACCACGACCTCTACCACGACCTCTACCACGCCTCTACCACGACCTCACCACGACCTCTACCACGCCCTACCTCGGCCTCCACCACGACCTCTACCACGACCTCACCACGACCCCTTCCGCCTCTACCACGACCCCTTCCTTGGTCTTACCATTTTCTATAAAACAAGTGACACGTTGACCCGAGAGTTAGTCTCAAATGCTCACATGTTAGTCACACAAGTAGTCAATGCTGTCATACCGATACCACATACTCATTAAGCTAAGGCAAGAGTGCTAGAATCCTATGAGATTGTTACTTAGCATATCATCATGTCAATTTCATTACAATTGTCTATCATTAACTCAAGTAATCATGCTCAAAACATCATGCAATCAATTAACTAACACGAATGATTCAAAGTATAATCCGAATTCGATATGCTCTTTAGTTATTGACCGGGCATGTATACAGGGTGTACCAATGGCTAACCCTCCACCTAATCAACTTCCATTAAGCATATCGGTTCCTTATTATACTTTAAGCCACACGTGCGCAATCCACGATGTCATGAACTTGCTATAATGTTGGGTAACCATAAAAGAGTTGATCGGGTTCTTTTAGGGTTGCCACAATATTATACTAAGTTAATGGCATCACTTCATTTTGCCCTAAATCATCAAATTAGTTCCAACAAATAGCAACAACAACCATATTAACCACAATTTACATTCATCACATTGAATTCAAGCTATCACACAAGTGGTCTTAACTACGAACTCACACGGGGATTCACATAATTCACATTGCACACGAATTTCCTAACCATGCATGCTATATGAAGAGTTTTAACTTAAGCCGTAGTCTAGGTCAAACCGCCTAATTCTCTACGACCTCGCATGGGCCACCATTCTGTAACACCCCAAGCCGAGGCTCGAAATATCACGGAAATCATATAGCACAAGGTGGAATTACAATAGAGCAAGAACTAAATGCAAATAAAGATTCAGTGAATCCATTACAATACGAAACAGGTACCAAAATACATAAGGAGCAAATAACCATCAAAGATACAAAATAACATCCAGTTGATGGCAAATCGATCCTAAGCATAATGCAAAAGAGAAGGTTGATGAATCCTGGATTCATAAAGTCCAAAGCCCGGGTTAACAGCAAGCAAGCAACTAAACTCCACGTCCGGGGAGAACCTGATTACCTGAAAAGTGTACTAAGCATAGTCAACACAAGGTTGGTGAGTTCGTAGTAATGGTCCATGAAGAACCATCGTCAATAATCATAATGTACGAGTAGAGGCTAGACATGACTTACAGCGAGCCTCTAAGTAACACACTAACGTCCAACAACAAGATTTCACAAGACAAGTGAGTGTGTAATACGAATGCACAAATGATATACGAATCAATGTAAGTGCTGAATGCATGAATAAGCCAACATGCCTATCCTATGCGTGAACTCAAGTCACCTATGCAACGATACTCGCCTGTCATCACAATGAACAAGGCGGCATCTCAAAATCGTCGGCGTATATATGTCTATATACCCGGATGTCATGTCACCAACATCTCACAGGACAAGTGTATACATCTATACACTAGGATGTTTGAGTCCTCAACCGAGGGATTATGTACAAAGTATGCAATGCTTACAATCAAATGTATATGCATCAATCACAATCGTCTGTCATGAACCAACAATCAATATTCGTCAATCATAAACCAATAATCACAATACGATGAACATGAACCAACAATCGATATTCGACAAACATGAGCCAACAATCAATATTAACACCAACTCTATACGTACATACACTTAAGAGGATTCTACTTTCTTCAAGTCCCAGATGCTTATATATAGGGTCACCCGCAGCCTTCCCACCACATCTAAAACCCAATGAAAGCATAACCGACTTCCATGTATGTACGTCTATCCTAATATAAATGAAATACTTAACAAACGTAAACCAAGTCAATCAAACGTGATATCCGTCTCATCAATCCAACATTTAAACCAAATCAATCAAACAATCAACAACGTAAGTAAACACGCACGTTTACACTTTTCAGCCCGAATCTCAAGCGAGTAGGGAGATACGAAACTCACCTTGTCCGGCAAAGAAGCTAGTATAAGATTACAAACGAGTAATAGGATCCACACGTCCACAACCTATAATTATACATCATAATACCGTAATGTCAACTCTACAATCATAAACAAGTTGGTTTAGCACAATTAAGTCAAGTCACAAACCCTAAACACCTTTACAACTTTAACGAGTAGGAACAAGACGCATTCGACTCGACCTTTTTAGAAATGAGATAAGATCCATACAAAAAGAGTGTTACTACTAGAAACTAGACTCTCTTACGATTCCAATGATAGGTCATAAGACTTAATTGGAGTCACGGATCAAAAGTTATTAACGTTTGAAAATTGACGTGCATACTTTCACAGCAACTATCCACTGCGTCGCAGTGAGCCAGAACCATGCTCACTGCGCCGCAGTGGCTAAGTCGAACCAAGACCAGAACATAAGCACTGCGCCGCAGTGAGCAAGGGTAGAGCTCACTGCGCCGCAGTGGCTACGTCGAACCAAGACCAGAACATAAGCACTGCGCCGCAGTGGCTAAGTCGAACCAAGACCAGAACATAGCACTGCGCCGCAGTGGCTAAGTCGAACCAAGACCAGAACATGCACTGCGCCGCAGTGGCTAAGTCGAACAAGACCAGAACATGCACTGCGCCGCAGTGGCTAAGTCGAACCAAGACCAGAACATGCACTGCGCCGCAGTGGCTAAGTCGAACAAGACCAGAACATGCACTGCGCCGCAGTGGCTAAGTCGAACCAAGACCAGAACATAGCACTGCGCCGCAGTGGCTAAGTCGAACCAAGACCAGAACATGCACTGCGCCGCAGTGGCTAAGTCGAACAAGACCAGAACATAGCACTGCGCCGCAGTGGCTAAGTCGAACCAAGACCAGAACATGCACTGCGCCGCAGTGGCTAAGTCGAACAAGACCAGAACATGCACTGCGCCGCAGTGGCTAAGTCGAACCAAGACCAGAACATAGCACTGCGCCGCAGTGGCTAAGTCGAACCAAGACCAGAACATGCACTGCGCCGCAGTGGCAAGCCAGAACCATGCTCACTGCGCCGCAGTGGCTAAGTCGAACCAAGACCAGAACATAAGCACTGCGCCGCAGTGAGCAAGGGTAGAGCTCACTGCGCCGCAGTGGCTAAGTCGAACCAAGACCAGAACATAAGCACTGCGCCGCAGTGAGCAAGGGTAGAGCTCACTGCGCCGCAGTGGCCACGTCGAACCAAGACCAGAACATAAGCACTGCGCCGCAGTGGCTAAGTCGAACCAAGACCAGAACATGCACTGCGCCGCAGTGGCTAAGTCGAACAAGACCAGAACATAGCACTGCGCCGCAGTGGCTAAGTCGAACCAAGACCAGAACATGCACTGCGCCGCAGTGGCTAAGTCGAACAAGACCAGAACATGCACTGCGCCGCAGTGGCTAAGTCGAACCAAGACCAGAACATGCACTGCGCCGCAGTGGCTAAGTCGAACCAAGACCAGAACATGCACTGCGCCGCAGTGGCTAAGTCGAACAAGACCAGAACATAAGCACTGCGCCGCAGTGGCTAAGTCGAACCAAGACCAGAACATGCACTGCGCCGCAGTGGCTAAGTCGAACAAGACCAGAACATGCACTGCGCCGCAGTGGCTAAGTCGAACAAGACCAGAACATAGCACTGCGCCGCAGTGGCTAAGTCGAACCAAGACCAGAACATAGCACTGCGCCGCAGTGGCTAAGTCGAACAAGACCAGAACATGCACTGCGCCGCAGTGGCTAAGTCGAACCAAGACCAGAACATGCACTGCGCCGCAGTGGCTAAGTCGAACAAGACCAGAACATGCACTGCGCCGCAGTGGCTAAGTCGAACCAAGACCAGAACATAGCACTGCGCCGCAGTGGCTAAGTCGAACCAAGACCAGAACATGCACTGCGCCGCAGTGGCTAAGTCGAACAAGACCAGAACATAAGCACTGCGCCGCAGTGGCTAAGTCGAACCAAGACCAGAACATGCACTGCGCCGCAGTGGCTAAGTCGAACAAGACCAGAACATGCACTGCGCCGCAGTGGCTAAGTCGAACCAAGACCAGAACATGCACTGCGCCGCAGTGGCTAAGTCGAACCAAGACCAGAACATGCACTGCGCCGCAGTGGCTAGAGTCAAAAAGAGAAGATAAGAAATGAAAGGGGGGAGAAAGAGATAAGGAGAGGGTTGGGGTCAAATGTGGCTGGTGGGTCATGGACTACCCACGGGCCGACCCGTTTCTCTTTTCAAGCCAAATTACAATCGTTAGTCATTTAAACACCGATCAAAACATATTATCGACCCAATAATCCACATTGTCATTTAAATCACAAAACGGCCCAAATAATTCATTAACTTAAATTGTTAGTCGAATTACACATAAAGTCAACGGGTCAAAACTCACGGATGTTACAGTTTAAGACTAATAAATGTATTCTCAAGTGTTTATGATCGACTTATAAACTAGTAAACAAATGAGGTATTTTTATTCAGAATATCATTTAGCTTGAAAAAAGGAGAGTTTTGACACAAATGTATATGACTTAAACTCTGTTGTGATTTTTGTATATGTTTATAACTAGATTAAACCCGCACGTTGTGCGGAATAACTGAAAACATAAATATGATAGTTACATTATTATTTATAATTTATGATAATATAAAAAACACTACAAAGAAGTGTTCAGAAATACACAGTTTTATAGCCATATTTTAACAAGTAAAAGCGTGTGTAATTTTGTAGTTCACGTCATGAAAACTGTGGACAAAAGAGGCGTTACAAAATTATATACAAAGTCCACGGTTTTTTATGTAAACATATTATAAAATGCTAACGGTATTTACTGTGAACAAATGGGTGTAATGTCCACAGGAAATGGCGTGGACAAATATCTAAAAATCTTCACTAAAGTTAGCGTGGACAAAATTTGAAATACACAGAAATAAGTGTGGACATAATTTTAGGCTTTTCACAGACATTAGCGTGAACAAAATTTTGAGGTGCTTACAAAAATTAGCGTGAACAAAATTTTGAGGTGCTTACAAAAATTAGCGTGAACAAAATTTTAAAGTGTCACAAGAATTAACGTGGACAATTAGTGAAGTGGTCCATAAAAAAAAATATCCATACATCATGCATACAAAAACAAAACTGAATTTTTCTGGAAAAAAAAAAGTCAAAACAGGATTTAAGAACAATTCTATATATTCATTTAACATCTTTTACAACTATTCCATACATTCATATTACAAAAACAACTATTCAAGACATTTCTTAACATCTTTGCAGATCCACAAAGGTTACTGGGCCGGCCGTTAGGTCCAAAGTTGTATGCTGAAAGAAGAAAAAAGTACATCAAAATATAAAATTTGCATAAACCAGTTGCTCCTTTGATTGGTTGATAAAATTCGTTAACACGTACCTGAATCTTTTCACCCTCTTTTAGCTTGAAAACATCTTTTGCCCTGAGTTTTTCTTGCCTGATAATCAAGTGTATGACCAGTTAAGAAAGAATAAGTTATTATTAGTGATACTACACATTAATTTACCTATTATCTCAAGCCAAGATAATAATACTATGTAACTACTAATAACCTGGCCTCTAAGGCTCTAAGCCAAGATAATAATACTATGTAACTACTAATAACCTGGCCTCTAAGGCTCTAAGCCAAGATAATAATACTATGTAACTACTAATAACCTGGCCTCTAAGGCTCTAAGCCAAGATAATAATACTATGTAACTACTAATAACCTGGCCTCTAAGGCTCTAAGCCAAGATAATAATACTATGTAACTACTAATAACCTGGCCTCTAAGGCTCTAAGCCAAGATAATAATACTATGTAACTACTAATAACCTGGCCTCTAAGGCTCTAAGCCAAGATAATAATACTATGTAACTACTAATAACCTGGCCTCTAAGGCTCTAAGCCAAGATAATAATACTATGTAACTACTAATAACCTGGCCTCTAAGGCTCTAAGCCAAGATAATAATACTATGTAACTACTAATAACCTGGCCTCTAAGGCTCTAAGCCAAGATAATAATACTATGTAACTACTAATAACCTGGCCTCTAAGGCTCTAAGCCAAGATAATAATACTATGTAACTACTAATAACCTGGCCTCTAAGGCTCTAAGCCAAGATAATAATACTATGTAACTACTAATAACCTGGCCTCTAAGGCTCTAAGCCAAGATAATAATACTATGTAACTACTAATAACCTGGCCTCTAAGGCTCTAAGCCAAGATAATAATACTATGTAACTACTAATAACCTGGCCTCTAAGGCTCTAAGCCAAGATAATAATACTATGTAACTACTAATAACCTGGCCTCTAAGGCTCTAAGCCAAGATAATAATACTATGTAACTACTAATAACCTGGCCTCTAAGGCTCTAAGCCAAGATAATAATACTATGTAACTACTAATAACCTGGCCTCTAAGGCTCTAAGCCAAGATAATAATACTATGTAACTACTAATAACCTGGCCTCTAAGGCTCTAAGCCAAGATAATAATACTATGTAACTACTAATAACCTGGCCTCTAAGGCTCTAAGCCAAGATAATAATACTATGTAACTACTAATAACCTGGCCTCTAAGGCTCTAAGCCAAGATAATAATACTATGTAACTACTAATAACCTGGCCTCTAAGGCTCTAAGCCAAGATAATAATACTATGTAACTACTAATAACCTGGCCTCTAAGGCTCTAAGCCAAGATAATAATACTATGTAACTACTAATAACCTGGCCTCTAAGGCTCTAAGCCAAGATAATAATACTATGTAACTACTAATAACCTGGCCTCTAAGGCTCTAAGCCAAGATAATAATACTATGTAACTACTAATAACCTGGCCTCTAAGGCTCTAAGCCAAGATAATAATACTATGTAACTACTAATAACCTGGCCTCTAAGGCTCTAAGCCAAGATAATAATACTATGTAACTACTAATAACCTGGCCTCTAAGGCTCTAAGCCAAGATAATAATACTATGTAACTACTAATAACCTGGCCTCTAAGGCTCTAAGCCAAGATAATAATACTATGTAACTACTAATAACCTGGCCTCTAAGGCTCTAAGCCAAGATAATAATACTATGTAACTACTAATAACCTGGCCTCTAAGGCTCTAAGCCAAGATAATAATACTATGTAACTACTAATAACCTGGCCTCTAAGGCTCTAAGCCAAGATAATAATACTATGTAACTACTAATAACCTGGCCTCTAAGGCTCTAAGCCAAGATAATAATACTATGTAACTACTAATAACCTGGCCTCTAAGGCTCTAAGCCAAGATAATAATACTATGTAACTACTAATAACCTGGCCTCTAAGGCTCTAAGCCAAGATAATAATACTATGTAACTACTAATAACCTGGCCTCTAAGGCTCTAAGCCAAGATAATAATACTATGTAACTACTAATAACCTGGCCTCTAAGGCTCTAAGCCAAGATAATAATACTATGTAACTACTAATAACCTGGCCTCTAAGGCTCTAAGCCAAGATAATAATACTATGTAACTACTAATAACCTGGCCTCTAAGGCTCTAAGCCAAGATAATAATACTATGTAACTACTAATAACCTGGCCTCTAAGGCTCTAAGCCAAGATAATAATACTATGTAACTACTAATAACCTGGCCTCTAAGGCTCTAAGCCAAGATAATAATACTATGTAACTACTAATAACCTGGCCTCTAAGGCTCTAAGCCAAGATAATAATACTATGTAACTACTAATAACCTGGCCTCTAAGGCTCTAAGCCAAGATAATAATACTATGTAACTACTAATAACCTGGCCTCTAAGGCTCTAAGCCAAGATAATAATACTATGTAACTACTAATAACCTGGCCTCTAAGGCTCTAAGCCAAGATAATAATACTATGTAACTACTAATAACCTGGCCTCTAAGGCTCTAAGCCAAGATAATAATACTATGTAACTACTAATAACCTGGCCTCTAAGGCTCTAAGCCAAGATAATATTACTATGAACTACAATAACCTGGCCTCTAAGGCACAAACCGGAGAAGAAAAGTGTTGCAGCAACGGTCACCGGAGTGATTGTAGCAACGACAATCAACGGCGACGGGTGGTGATTGGAGTAACAGTTGGAGACGGAGTAACGACTGCGATTGGCGGTGATAGGAGTAGCGACGGCGATTGGCGGTGATAGGAGTAGCGACGGCGATTGGCGGTGATAGGAGTAACGACGGCGATTGGCGGTGATAGGAGTAACGACGGCGATTGGCGGTGATAGGAGTAACGACGGCGATTGGCGGTGATAGGAGTAACGACGGCGATTGGCGGTGATAGGAGTAACGGCGGCGATTGGCGGTGATAGGAGTAACGGCGGCGATTGGCGTGATAGGAGTAACGACGGCGATTGGCGGTGATAGGAGTAACGACGGCGATTGGCGGTGATAGGAGTAGGACGGCGATTGGCGGCGATTGAACTGAATAGGTTTTTTAATCGAAAACGTTCTAAATGTGGTATTTCAATCACAAATTCACAATTGAATAAAAGGAATTCTTTTTTTTTTTTAATATAGATTTGGGAAAATAAGTGCACGCTATTTAGTGTGGGTTTTAATAAGGAAAAGTCCACGTTTATTATTGTAGATTTTAAGAAGAAATGTTCACGGTATTTTTTGTGTAACTTGTGCATCTTATCAACGCTTTAAATTGTGAGGAAAAATTGAGATACTTCACGGTTTTTACTGAGAACTTGGAAAAAAATCTTCACGGTTTGTACTGTGAAGTTTAAGAAGACGTTAGTCCACATTTTACTATGTGGAAAATAATTTTTTTTCACAGTTATTGTCGTTAACTTCTTTTAGACGTTTTATTCACACAGATATGTGTGGACAATTTTTGAATTACCGTATACAATTTTTGTAACTACAAAAACCGTGGATATTTATTAAAAAAAGTACACACTCAATAAAACCGTGAAAAAATAACCGTGAGAAAATGATGTTTTTTTTTGTAGTGAAAATGTCAGATTACGACTGATACAAACAATAAAATTATAGTTTATGAATATATGATATACGTCAAATATGTAAAAGCATGACTAATGAAACATAGATATTTATAAATCATAAAAATCTTTCTTATGATATATAATTATTAAATATTTTTGAACACAAAATATGTATATTATTATTAAATATTAAATATAATATAATAAATATTTTTCAAAAAAATAAACATAATGTAATAAACAATCTTATTTTGATAAATGATAATTATGATTGAATTAATAAAAAAACGTAATATAATGTGTATAATCTTTGTATACTTATATAAAAAAGAAAAATAAATATTAATTATTAGGATTATGATTGATGATTATGATTAAAATTAGTGATTAAGATCATACATAGCAACATAGATATATCAATTTAAATGGAAAAAATGACACCTCAACAAAAAACCAATGTGTCAAAAAACTAAAGATGTCACCTAGGAAAAAACATATCTCCTCTTAGTTATATAGAGAGACATTGCTTGTAATTTTTATATATGTTGTTGGTGTAGAAGTTGAAACGGGATAATCTTTTAATTAAATAAAAATTAATAATAATTGTTGTACTTATGTTCAAATGTAATTGTAATTAGATATACACGCTTTCATTTATAATATTCATATTCAAAAGCGTCGGGATAATATATAAAAGGCTTTGTTTACACTTTTTATCTTTCCTTTACTTAAAACTATGATATTAATAACCAAAAAGCTACTTTTATAATTTATACATTAATTCAAAATGCGCAACTTGCAAGTGGTACGTTTAGCAAAATCATATCCACAAACCTACAAAATTTAACTAATTTCCCTTCTTGATTAATATTTTAACTTTTGGTCATTTTGTCATAAGGTGAAAACCGAAAGCAACACATCTTCATTTTCAACTTTGTCATACAATAAATATTTGTATCTACTTTGTATTTATGTGTTGGTCGACAAAAACTATAAAACAACTATTATCTTTCTAAAATCCATGACGATTCTTGAATTTGACAGATTATTTTCTAGTCATCATATATCAATTATTCCGGCTTTTGTAGTTAGCATCAACTCATTATATGAAGGCTTGATGTTGAAATATACACGATCAATACTTTATTCTTTTACTACTAGAAATATATACATTGAATAATTCTTGTAGGTTGATTAAGCTAATTAATTAATAGAATAAATAAAATGAATGGCTAGCATTAAACTAAGTGTATAATATAGAGATATTTTTGTATGTTTACAACGTCACCATGAGTAGAATTTGGACCAAGTACTTTGATGAAATTGTAAGTTTAGTCATTGATTAATGATAACTACTTTCTTTATCCTTTATTATTTTATTTATTATTTTTAGCTATTCAATATACGAGTATAATTTATAGATGAATTTAGAGACTTTTGATTGCTTAATTTTCAATCAAAATAGCTAGTTAAACAAGTCGCTCAAATTAACTTTTACTAAAGTGTAACGTTAGTGAGGCTTGTCCTAATAGTTTTATTTTTTTTAATTTTTTTTTTGAATTGCAGTTTTAGTTACAATTATTAGGGATGGTATCAAATAACGATTTTCATATGGTAGAGCAAACAAAATAAACTACAGTACGATTTTCGATTGCTGTTGTACTTAAAATACAGAAAAAGAAAATGACATTTATGACAAAACAGTTTGGAATCATCTTTACTCAAGATTATATTCGTTAAAAAAAAACAAACCAAATATGTTAAATCAAAAGCTTTGTCCAATGGAATATGATTAGATGCAAATAATTACACATCATTTTTTTTGAGAAAATTATAGCTGGCTTAATTTCAATTCGTTGTCATTCTCAAATCAGGTAAATGGGTCAATTGGTAAATGAAGATCTCTTTGTTTAGGTTATCAAGGGAAAATCGAGACTTTATTTCTGATATATGTGTTTTATTCAGTATTTATTTATGTAGTCGTTTCTTAGAATTTTTATGACATATGTATGTGATTTAATCAGTATTTATGTGGTCGTTTTTTAGATTCTTTTTCTTGACAATTTCAAAATGTTTACTCGATAAGATTCATACACCTCACCTCTATGCCTCCATTAAAATTCGAACGGCTAAATGCAAACCATTATGATAATCTCTAAAGAACCGATTTGAACTTGACAAACTTGATCATTTCTTTTTCGCAATTAACCTTACTAGGCAGATCATTCGAGACAAATTAATTAACAACAATCATCTACATATATATGAAAATCAAAATATAATATATAATCTATAATAATTACATGTATGTATGTATATAAAGAAATACTACTCCTCATTGGAAGCTTGATCCTTTATATAAAACGAAAAAACCAAGCCCTCAATATACATAAGTATCATTCATAACATTTGAATGACACTAAACAAAAAATTGAGGGAGAGGAATCAACTTATACAACATAATTAACTTACATACCAAAATGATTCACCTCCAATTTCCAATGTTGAGCTTCCTATATCATGTATCTTTATTTGTTTCAATGACATCATGATCCCAAAATGCAATCTATGTACCCAAAAAACTTTGATGCCAACGTTTACAAACAGACAAGACTTGAACCCACGACCTACAGATTGTACAGAGCTAGAGCCCCTTGTGCCTTTAGGTCATCAAACGCCGCGCGTTTTGAATCTCTTGATCATATGTTAATGTTTAGAATCTTCTTGATGAACCACCGAACATTTGATCTAGAAGGACAACTAGTGCCATTGCAACCGTGGAATCAATCTCTGGTTGTACAACTAGACGAAAAACATCTCCACCAAACGCAACACCTCCAACTGCTTCTTTACGTTTAATCTCAGCAACTCGTCGTCTCTTGTCATCATACACCACACATGAACGTTGCGCATAAGAGCCTTCAATCTCATAGGCTATATTCTTTTTGTTGCTTTTTCTTGGTGATCCGCCCGTAGTGCTAACATGAGCTAGCGACTTCGTGTTTAAGAAATTCACGTGCTTCGTTACCGAGAAACGTGGATTCACGCTTGTGTCTCCATTGTAGACAAGCCAGTTGTCTGTAAAGCTTAACTTCTGTTTTAATCAAGAAATTATACATTTAGTTAGAAACCTTAATTTATTATAGCACACATAGAAAAGTTGTATATCAAGTTTATAAAATTAATCAGTAAATTAATTATTTTTTTATTGCATTTTGATCGAATTCTTACTATGATTTTTACTATACATAATGAGTCACTATTTTTGTGACGTTGATTCACAACTTTGTTTTAAAAAAACAAAGTTGATGAACCAGCGTTATAAAAATAGCAAATAGATTTGTCTTTCATATAATAATTTAACTTTTTTATGTATGTAAAGCTTCTTATTTGATCATGATTCTATATATATACCTTGCGGCGGATGGTGAGTAGAGAATGACCCGAAGCATCCATGAGAACAACCTCGCCCCTGTTGCCAGCAGCATAGTTGTCAACTCGAAACACGAGATTGCCTTTAGTATCAAACACGGTAAATCCATCACAACTAAAGAGCAATGATTTCTTCCAAACGGTAAGAACAACAGGATTATTAACATTTCGAACAGCACTAGTAGACGATTCCGGTAAGAATTTATGCCTATTATTGTCTAAAGAAACAAGAGGAGGGATAACAGTTTTGGGGTATACTCTTGTCATTTCACTGAAGTTTAGAGTTGTTTGTGTAAATTGTAAGATTTGAGAGTAGAGAGGGAGAGAATGAAAATAAAAGAGTTGTGAATTTTGGGGGTTGGTAATGTTGATGCTAAGTTTATAATGTGGTGATGAGGGGTATTTATATACTCTTTATTAACAAGTTTTTTAATGACGAAAAGGCCCCTAGCAGATAAGAAGAATGAAATAATGATTAACTTGTAAAATGAGAAAATGTGGGGTTATATTGTCAAACGCGTGTTTCCCACTTCCATCCTCCATTAATTCTCATTAATTAATTGTAAAATGAGAAGTATTGATGATGATTAACTAGGAGGAAACGATATAACGGATTAAAAGTAAGAATTAAAAACTTTTATTTTTTTAAATGACAACTATGGAATAGAGTCTGTCGATTACCATTTAAACTTTAAAGATGAGAGTTGTCTTAACTGGTTTCGTTATATCCATGAGTAACATACATCTACAAGAAATCCACATTAAAAGACTATCATCTAAAGGTTAACAAGAATTGAACCACTGAGTTAATATCATTGTAAGAACTAAAAATTTATTTAAATAATAAAAATATATGTAATTTATGATTGATTTTTATCGATTCATTAGAATGTCAATCTTCTTACATCATTATTTTAAAATAAAATTGACAAAACACATATATTATGGAAGTTTTACTATTGGCATGTAATTATATAAATTGCATTCTAGGATCTTTCATCATTTTTGTTTAACAATTATAGCATTTATCAATCAGAAATTCTTTGAAGATAATGATGAAACTAACTTTGTCCATATACTTTGTCAAAATTCTAATTTGTCAAAATGCTAATTCGAATTTGTCATCATCCTATAACTTTGTATATTTTGCCCCCGAAATTATATTCCTTCAATGGAAAAGCAAAATGTTTGATATTCTCAACTTTAAGCATCCCTAATATAATAAAACAATAATATTGATTAGTTTCAAAATAATGTCTTAAATGTTGTCTTGGAACAGTCATGAATTAAAATTAGTTAAGTCCTTATCCTAAGGTTTTATTATATATATCTTTCTTAAAATTATATAAATATTTGAAAGAGGATAACATATTTATTTTTATTAAAATAAGTAAATTTATTTGTTGGCTTGCATTGGATGGAATATTAAAAAAAGAATGTCATTTGTGGCTCAGGATGAGTTTGCGGTGAAGAGGTGGGGTCCAGGAAGAAAGATCTTTCATATTTCATGGGGCGGCTTCGTAATACTATTCGAACATCCCTTTGACCTAATTTCCTTTTTACGTTTTTCCTTTTTTATTAAAAAAAAAATAATAAACATATATATTTTTGTTTCGTTATTTTTTTTTTCCTTTAAAGCATTATTCCTTCTTATATCCAATTTTAGTTTTAATAGAAACTTGAAGAAACGAGATTGAGAGTAAAAAATTATTCATTTCTTATTAATGAAGATTACAAGGAAAAATAAAATTATAATAAAATCTAAACTATCTCTAACTATATATTCAAACTCAAATTTAACCGCCTCTAACAACCACATTTACAATATAGACCCTATATTTATCATATTTACAGAATAAACCTTATATTTACATATATTCTACATCCCCCCCTCAAGCTGGAGGCTTGCAAAGACCCAGCTTGGCACTGAGAATTGCATGTTGTTCTTGTGAGAGAGGCTTAGTCATGAGGTCTGCCAGTTGAAGTTTTGATGGAATATGAGCAGTTTGCAGGAAGCCTTCTTCAACTTTGTCTCTTGTAAAATGAACATCAATGTCCAAGTGTTTTGTTCGTTCATGAAAACACGGGTTAGCAGCTATTAATTGAGCAGATTTATTGTCACAAAAAAGTGTAATGGGAAGTCTGACAGGAACAAAAAGATCCTTAAGGAGAAAACTCAGCCACACAAGTTCACATGTAGTAGCAGCCATACTACGATACTCAGCTTCAGTTGAAGATCTAGACACAGTTGGTTGTTTCTTGGTTTTCCATGACACAAGTGAATGTCCCAAAAATATACAATAACCAGTGAGAGATCTTCTTGTCATGATACAAGAAGCCCAATCAGCATCAGAAAATCCATTTAACTGTAATTCTGTTTGGACGGGATAAAATAAACCTTCAGAAATGGAACCTTTTAAGTATCTTAAAAGATGTCTGCATCCTGCATATGATCAGTAGTAGGAGCAGATACAAACTGACTGAGATGCTGCACAGGGTATGAAATATCTGGGCGAGTCATTGTTAGGTAAAGTAACCTGCCCACTAGTCTTCTATAAGAATCTGCAGAAGGTAGGGGTTTACCAGTATTGGGACCAAGCTTAGTATGAGATGGGAATGGAGTATTGGTAGGTTTAGCTCCAGTTAAACCTGAATCCTGAAGGAGATCTACAACATATTTCCTTTGATTGAGATAAGTACCTGTGGAGGTCCTGCAAATTTCAATACCAAGAAAGTATTTTGCAGGACCTAAATCTTTAATTGTGAACTTTGCATCAAGTGCAGCTTTGGTAGAAATAATATCATTCTCACAAGTGCCAGTTAAAAGCACATCATCCACATAAACCAAGGCAATTAATAGGTTACCATTCTCACTCTTAACAAATAAAGAGTAATCATGTCTAGACTGTGTAAATCCCAAGGTAAGAAGAAATTTAGTAAACTCCTGGTTCCATTGTCTTGAAGCTTGTTTCAGACCATAAAGTGACCTTTTCAATTTACAAACCTCACCAGGTTTTGCTTTGAGATACCCATCTGGTGGTAACATATAGATATCTTCTTCAATGTAGCCATGTAGAAAAGCATTATTGATATCCAACTGATGTAATGACCATTTTCTAGCTGTGGCCAAGGCAATAATAACTCTAACAGTGACCAATTTTGCCACAGGGGAAAACGTATGCTTGTAGTCAATACCTTCTTGCTGCACAAAACCCCTGACTACCAATCTTACTTTATATCTTTCTACATCCCTTGTATTTTACTTTATACACCCATTTGGAAGAAATGGCTTTATGACCATTGGGTAAGGGTGTGAGATCCCAAGTGTGATTTTGTTCAAGAGCATTGAGTTCAGCATCCATTGCTGTAACCAATTGAAGACTTTTTGCTGCTTCAGAATAAGAAGATGGTTCTTGAATGGCCATAACATTGGCCAAAAAACAGAGATGATCTTGAGGAATAGATTTTGTATTGTCACTGGTGAACAAGGGATATAACAATTTTGTAGAAGAAACAAAATTGCTTTGTGATTTAGAAGTATTTGTGACAAAATCTTTAAGCCAAATAGGTTTAGCAGCATTTCTAGTGGATCTTCTAGGATTGGAAACAGAAGTAGTATTTGGCAAAGAATGAGGTATGTCAGGAGCATCAGTATTTGTTGAAGAATTAGAATGAGTATCAGAAATTGTGATAGAAGGAATTTCATGACCAATGTCAATGGAAATATTATTCTGAATAGGTTCAGTCTCAAATGAAGGGAAATCAGAAAATTTTGGAAGTTCATGCTGAGAGAGAGAAGCAGATTCTTTATAAGGAAAAATGTTTTCCTTAAAAATAACATCTCTGCTTAAAAACACCTCATTAGTGTCCAGATTGTATAATTTGTACCCTTTGTTACAAGGAGGGTACCCTATGAAAACACATCTCCAAGCCCTATTTTCAAACTTGTCTCTAAGAGGTTTTGGGACATTAGCATAACAAAGACATCCAATAATCCTAAGATTATCATAAGAAGGAGAACTGCCATGTAAAACTTCATAAGGAGTTTTCCAGGATAGAATTTGCATTGGCATTTTATTGATCAAGTAGGTAGCAGCAAGAATACAGTCACCCCAAAACTTCAAAGGGAGATTAGCATGAACTCTAAGGGTTCTAGCAGTTTCCAAGAGGTGTTTATGTTTTCTTTCCACTACCCCATTTTGTTGGGGGGGAATAAGGCATGGATCTTTGATGAATAATCCCTTTGGAATGGAACAGAGAAAGACAATTTTTGTTAACAGTTCAGTCCCATTATCTGATCTAATAGCTTTGATTTTTGTGTGAAATTGAGTTTCAACATAAGACTAGAAATCAGAAACTATATTCAAGATTTGGTCCTTGGTATGAACCAAATATGTCCATGTGACTCTACTTTTGTCATCAAAAATTGTGAAAAAATAATGAGCACCATTTAAACAAGGAACCTTATATGGACCCCAAAGATCCATATGCAAGAGATCAAAACAATTTGCAGAAATAGAATTACTAGAAGGAAAAGGTAGTCTATGACTTTTAGAGACTGAACAACTATCACAATGAAATTGTGAAACATCAAAGTGTTTGCATGCCTCAAGATGTGCGATCTTGGACAAAGAAGTATGTCCAAGTCTAGCATGGACTACATCCATATCAACAGAAGTTTTAGGCATTACAAAGTTGCTACAAGCAGTTTTATTTAAAGGAACAAAAGGAACAGAATCAGAATAGTTTGCATGAAAGGCATTGACTGAGGCAGTAAATGCATCCATACTTGATGTTGGCTTGAATATATACAGTCTTTTGGACCCTTTTCCAAGTGCCACAACTTGTCTAGTTGAAGGGTCCTGGAAAACACAGTCATCAGGATAGAATTGAGCAACAAGTTTATTTGCTTGTACTAAAGTACCAACAGATAGCAAATTTACTTGAAACTCAGGTACATAGAACACATTGGTGAGAGTGACAAAGGGAGTTAAAGTGACTTGACCAATAATGGAAACCTTTTTATATGACCCATCAGGTCATTTCACCAGAATTGGTGTAGACAAAATTTGAATTGAATGAAATAAAGACAGATTGGGTGACATGTGATCAGTAGCTCCAGAGTCTGATATCCAATCATTTTTGATATCAATAGAAGGATGGCACATCATAGCAAATGCCACAGGATTAACAAATAAGCTATTGCAGGAAGCAAAAAATGAGAAAATACCTGCATGACCAAAGGTATTAGCATGGTTGGAATTAACATGATGTGAAGAGCTATTATCAATCACTGGATTTTTGCCATTAAACATCTTAAGAACCTCTTAGCAAACAGCTGCCACCAATTGTTGATCCAGATTTGACTTGCCTCCACCAGAATTTTCATGAATCATTTGAACATCCAAAGGAGAATCTCCATTCATATCATCAAAACCTACTTGTGCAGCAACCCTAGTACCTCTTTTGGATTTCTTAGTACCTTTGTACCAATCTGGATACCCCAACCTCTCAAAGCATTGTTCATAAAGATGCCCATCTTGCTTACAATAAGTGCAACTCCTTAATTTCCCCTCTTGAATCAAACTTCCCAGTTTTAAAATCTCTTTTAACACCAAAACTATTCTTGGGGTTATTGTTTGCAAAGAAAGCAGTGGGTTCTATTGGATTAGTGGTTACTTGTCTTTGTTTCTCCACTTGTTGAACAATATAATAGGCTTTGTTAACAGAGGGTAAGGGGTCTGTGGATAGAATTTGGCTCCTAACACTTTCATAATCATCATTCAATTTCATCAAGAATTGCATCAACTTAGATTTACTATCCATTTCAAGAAATTTCTTAATCAAATCACAAGTGCATTCAGCCATTTTCCCACAGTTACAAGTAGGTATTCCATTCAAATTGTTCAATTCATCCCAATATTTCTTGAGTTTATTGAAATAAGCAGCAACAGTCAGATTACCTTGTGAAACTTTTCTTAATTCTCTTTCTAACTGAAAAATAAGAGGTCCATTACTTTGACCATACCTTTCATTAAGCTCTTTCCAAAGATCTTTTGCTGATTCATTATACATGAAAGCATCTGACAATTCTGGAACCATAGAATTGAGTATCCAACAAATAACCATGTAGTCACATCTTATCCATCTATGTGCATCCACCGAATTGTTGTTTGGCTTAACACAAGTCCCATCGATAAACCCTAACTTGAGTTTTGCTCCTAAAGCCATTTTTATGTTACGACTCCGCCCAAAAAAATTGCTTCCATTGAAAGGAGTGTTGGTAAGAAGCATTCCTGGATGATCGGAGTTAGTTAAACTCAGAGGATCATTGATATTAGATGTAATTGCGGAATTAGGGCCAGATTGGCCGGAATTTGGATCGGGAACCGCCATTAAAACGATTCAAAACTCGAAACCCTAATTTGTTGATTATGGAGTATGAAATTGATCAGGATTTGATCGGAATATAAGGAAAGAACGAAATCAAATGAATTCGAAGATAGCCGTAATAAGCGATCGTTAATTGATCGGAAAATTGGCCGGAAAAGAAGAAGTTAGGGTTTCAGAGATCCATGTGCTCTGATACCATGAAGAAACGAGATTGAGAGTGAAAAATTATTCATTTCTTATTAATGAAGATTACAAGGAAAAATGAAATTATAATAAAATCTAAACTAATTTCTAACTATCTCTAACTATATATTCAAACTCAAATTTAACCGCCTCTAACAACCACATTTACAATATAGACCCTATATTTCTCATATTTACAGAATAAACCTTATATTTACATATATTCTACAAAACTCATTTTAATAGAAACTCATTTTGGAAAAACTAATGAGTTATCCGTCCAATGCGGCGGCGATAGCGGATGTAGCGGCGATGGGTGGCGGCAGTGGCGGTGACGATATTGATGTGGTTATTAATGTAAAAGTAATTGATGTAAAAGGGGCAGTATAGTTATTTTAAGTGCTGAAGGATGTATATTGTTTATAATTTTACTAAGGGTATTATTGATACATTAGGTAGAGATATTTAATTTGGTTAATAAAGGAGGGGGTATTTTAGGTATATAAAAGGCTCAAAAATTGGAAAAAAAAGAAAGAAGTTTATTTTATAAAGGAGTAAAAATTGGTATTTTTGATCCTGTGAACATTAATTTTACTCACATTAGGATTTGAACTTAAAACTTTAATTTTAAATCCTTTCAAATACCAATCCATTTATGTAACAAATATTTATAATCCAACTTTTGTTAATCCAAAATAAATGTCCATGTCAAAACTTTTAACCAATTGAAATAAGGTTATAAGTAAAATAAAACAATTATTAAAGTAAAACAAATATAACAATAAGTATCTCTTCACTGAAAAAGTGAAAATCACCAAACATTATGAAAATCATCGTGTATATATATACTTGTGTTTCGTGAATCTTCATACATCAATTTTATCCTGATCTAAGGGCCAAAATCTTGTCTTGTTTGTTTTACTTAAATACTTGTTTTACAATAGCCAACCTCATTGAAATAATTCTAAAAAGTAAATGTGTCACCTTATTCAACTCATATATTAACAGTAATTTTATAAAAATATATGTATGTTTGTTAAAAGCTTTGGACGCTCACCAATCACTCTTCAAGTACCTTCACACAACTCTTTACAGTAGAATAGATACAATAAGACTGAAAAGAATGGGGCGCTATGCCCCTCGGCATCGGCCCAAGATGCTTCGAAGACGCCGTGTACATCACGCCCCTTAGGCATCTTGGAGTGTGACATTCTTGCACAAGACGGGCGGAATGAATGTGTTATTCCAAAAAAAGAGCCAAGATGTCTCCAAGATGCCATGAACCCCCCCCCCCCCCCCCCCCCCCCCCTTTTCTCTTCATTTTTAGGCAGCATCTTGGAGTGCCATATGGCGCACGTCCCCCTCCTTCATTCCGCCTCATTCCTCTCAGCCTAATAGAAGTACCATTGACATTATTGTATATCCAAAGACACATATATGAACGGTGGTGGACTTTCAATATTCGATTCTCATAAGCCCTCTATCATTTTTCTTTCAACTTCCATACTAGAATTCTTAGCCTATATAATTACCTAATCTGTAGACTATACAAACTTGATCATCAAGCTAACTTACTCTTTCACTCATAATATGCCAACATATCAAATTAGCTACAACTATTTTAGATAATTAGCATTGCTTGTTACATATTCAATATTGTAAGTTGTTTAATTTAATTCGTAATCTTATGTGTTTACATATTAGTGATGTGCATGCACTAGTTGTTGCAACTCTATTTGTAGGCCCTTCTATGTTGGTACAACATTTGTTGTTTTGGCTTGCACATTTTTTTCTAACAAGAAAGGAGAACGTGCTGTGATAGTGACATCCAATTTTAGGATTGGCAAATAGATGGTTACGCTCCATATATACTTACAATCCAAATGATATATCCATTTTGATTAATTCTTGAGCAACCTATCAATTTACATTATAAATACATTTCCTATAGTCCAAAAAAGTTATAGCTAATATGCATTAAAATTACATCGATATCTATAAAATCGAAAAATATAGAAAGAACAGAAGAACCCGAAAAACCTGTAAGTATAAGTTATATAAGTCTCATCTTCCACATAAGAATCATGAAAAATTTTACATTATTTATTAGATCACACGTGTTTTAAGTTGTTTCACATATGAAAAGCCATATAAGCTAATATGAGAACTAAAAAACTTGTTAAAGATGTAAAATTACATATAATTTTATATGGTCACATGTGAATGAATTTGTTTATATGTACTTTTCAAATTTGAACATATCAAGTTATATGTAAATTTGCATGTTTTTAACAATATTTTTGTTCTCATATATGTGACTTCTCACATTTGACTGAACCTTGAAAACATGCGACATAATATATAATTTAGCGCTGGCAAAAAAATCCAGTGAAAAAAAGCCTCCTAAATGTAACCGAAGAACATATACTAGAGAGCTTGAAGAACGTCTCACCTAAACCTATTGATTCGTACAAATTTAATAATTTAATGAAGAGGGAGTTTGTGACAACCGCCAAAATTTCAGGTTGATTAATTTACTATTACGTGTACTATTAAATTTTTTTTTTTGTTGATCAAACAATATGAACAAACATTTTATGGCATAATAAACTGAACAAATAATTTTTGATAAATTATGGATAACTATTGCCAAGAACTCAAATAGTTATTTGAGAGTTGCTTGTAAATACTTTTTCATATTTATACTATCAATAACCGTATTTATGAATAGTACCGTATTTATGAATAGTAACCGTATATATGAATAATACCGTAATTGTGAATAGTACCGTATTTATGAATAGTAATCGTATATAGAAATTGTATTTATGAATAGTAATCGTATATAGAAATTGTATTTATGAATAGTAATCGTATCTAGAAATTGTATTTATGAATAGTAATCGTATCTAGAAATTGTATTTATGAATAGTAATCGTATCTAGAAATTGTATTTATGAATAGTAATCGTATCTAGAAATTGTATTTATGAATAGTAATCGTATCTAGAAATTGTATTTATGAATAGTAATCGTATCTAGAAATTGTATTTATGAATAGTAATCGTATCTAGAAATTGTATTTATGAATAGTAATCGTATCTAGAAATTGTATTTATGAATAGTAATCGTATCTAGAAATTGTATTTATGAATAGTACCGTATGAATAGTAATCGTATATAGAAATTGTATTTATGAATAGTAATCGTATATAGAAATTGTATTTATGAATAGTAATCGTATCTAGAAATTGTATTTATGAATAGTAATCGTATCTAGAAATTGTATTTATGAATAGTAATCGTATCTAGAAATTGTATTTATGAATAGTAATCGTATCTAGAAATTGTATTTATGAATAGTAATCGTATCTAGAAATTGTATTTATGAATAGTAATCGTATCTAGAAATTGTATTTATGAATAGTAATCGTATCTAGAAATTGTATTTATGAATAGTAATCGTATCTAGAAATTGTATTTATGAATAGTAATCGTATCTAGAAATTGTATTTATGAATAGTACCGTATCCATGAATAGTAATCGTATATAGAAATTGTATTTATGAATAGTAATCGTATCTAGAAATTGTATTTATGAATAGTAATCGTATCTAGAAATTGTATTTATGAATAGTAATCGTATCTAGAAATTGTATTTATGAATAGTAATCGTATCTAGAAATTGTATTTATGAATAGTAATCGTATCTAGAAATTGTATTTATGAATAGTAATCGTATCTAGAAATTGTATTTATGAATAGTAATCGTATCTAGAAATTGTATTTATGAATAGTAATCGTATCTAGAAATTGTATTTATGAATAGTAATCGTATCTAGAAATTGTATTTATGAATAGTAATCGTATCTAGAAATTGTATTTATGAATAGTAATCGTATCTAGAAATTGTATTTATGAATAGTAATCGTATCTAGAAATTGTATTTATGAATAGTAATCGTATCTAGAAATTGTATTTATGAATAGTAATCGTATCTAGAAATTGTATTTATGAATAGTAATCGTATCTAGAAATTGTATTTATGAATAGTAATCGTATCTAGAAATTGTATTTATGAATAGTAATCGTATCTAGAAATTGTATTTATGAATAGTAATCGTATCTAGAAATTGTATTTATGAATAGTAATCGTATCTAGAAATTGTATTTATGAATAGTAATCGTATCTAGAAATTGTATTTATGAATAGTAATCGTATCTAGAAATTGTATTTATGAATAGTAATCGTATCTAGAAATTGTATTTATGAATAGTAATCGTATCTAGAAATTGTATTTATGAATAGTAATCGTATCTAGAAATTGTATTTATGAATAGTAATCGTATCTAGAAATTGTATTTATGAATAGTAATCGTATCTAGAAATTGTATTTATGAATAGTAATCGTATCTAGAAATTGTATTTATGAATAGTAATCGTATCTAGAAATTGTATTTATGAATAGTAATCGTATCTAGAAATTGTATTTATGAATAGTAACTTCTAGAAATGTATATATGGTTGATTCTAAGTTGCTCTGTTCACTCAAAGTCCTCACTATCATGAACGATTAATTATGGAAACATAAACGTGGGTATATTGAATAGTACTATTGGGGTAGGCACCCCCATTCGTGTTGGTCATACCAACTGGATACGGATGCATTATATTTGGAAAGCTTAGGGTACCCTGAACAAGGTACCTACTCTGGAGGCAAATAAACACACACTTGTCTAGTTTCGGTTCATGAGCTTAGAACTTGATGTATACAGTATCTACTCTTATATTCTATTTGATCCATTGTGTGATCAAATAGTTACTTTAAATCTTGTGATTCATACTCTATATTTTAATTAAAAACATATGATACTCTTTGCTGATATTGAATCATAACTATTTGACATTGCGGTAAGGCAATGGTCACACTGAACTCTGGCATTTTGTGAAACTATATTTTCTATATGAAAAACTTATGGAACTCACCAACTTTATGTTGACGTATTTTAGCATGTATTCTCAGGTAACTAGACGATACTCTGTGTATGGGACTATTTTCCGCTGCATACAACATACTGGACCATGGCCTACCCTCAGACTCTAGTAAAGACAAGTCAATTTGCTAAAGTCTCTGTCTACTGTTTAATATTATTTAATATTAAATAATTGTTTTCAAGAATAATATCTTTCATAAATTGTAATATAAATTTGTGAACAATGCTTTTATATAAATGTATTTTAAAATGACAACGTTTTGTGTCGTTCAGTATATCTTGTGTTGTGAATCCATGTAAGTCATACCCCGTCTAGGGCGGGTGTGACAGATTGGTATCAGAGCCCAAGTTATAGTGAACTAGGTCTACTTGATTATATATGTTTAGAATATATAATTTAATGTATATTATATATATATATATATAGCAACAGAATAATGTCGGGATTCGTAGTGGAATACTTATCCGACCGTGAGGAAGAGATTATTTCCCGATCACCTCCACCTGTACTCGTATCTCCCGACTCTCCTCGACGCGTATTAGATCTGTCAAAGGAGGAGACCGGTCACTCTGGAGAAGAAGCTGATAACGCGCTTGTCCCTGGACCAAACACTACTGTCACCACTAATGCCCTCACTAGCACTACGCCTATTTTTACTTTTTCAAATCCATCTGGGGAAGGCCCTTCAAGCTCATCTCGATCTTTAATACGAAGGATCCGAACGCCTAGATATCCGATGTTTAACCACCCTCAGTCACGACGTGCTCGACTTACTCATCCTGAACCACCCACTCAGCGGCTGCGGAGATCTATTAATGCTATACCAAGATTCCTGGCGGAATGGAGATTTGAAGAAGGACTCCTTAACTCTGACCGGTTCAGAAAAGCCAACGGTCCAACCAATATTCCTGCATTAACTATGGAACCTTTGCATGACACTGTCCCTACATTGGTCCTACGCATAGTCCGAGCAGAAAAGTGTATTACGGAGTTAAGGGAAAGAACAAACATACTGCGGAGGAAGGTGGAAAATCAAGATAATATGATAGTCTCACTGGAAGGTGAGATGGAGGAAGCTCACTTCAGGATACATGGTCTTGAAGACACCGTGTTGGAACTACAGGAGAAGATAACAAGATTTGAAGCTATGTTTGAGGCTATATCGAGAGCCACTACTATAACCACATCTACTCTGTCACAGTAGATATTGTCTAGTTACTTACTATTTACGGCGTATATGTCGGGAAATGTAATTTTAGATAAAATAATGGATTCTTGAGATGTTTATATCTCAAAGTTTGTTATCCAATAAATCTACTATCTTTATCTTGATTTACACTTCTTTTAGTCATAACTATTGAATTGTGGTTATGGTATGATGTGGTAGTATCTCATCAATTTCTTTATTTATATTTAAGGATCCGGACGTCAAAAGAAGTACCAGAAATGAACGCAACAGATATTGCTAGAATTGTAGCAGAAAGTATAGCAGTAGCTTTTGCAACTCAAGCCGCCAACGGAAACAATAATCATGACAATAATGGTACACCTAGAGGTTGTACTTACAGAGAATTTCAACAATGTAAACCCATTATATACAATGGTACCGAAGGAGCAATTGCACTCATCCGATGGTTCGAGAAACTGGAGTCCATATTTCGTGTTAGTAACTGCGCTGAAGATAGTCGAGTAAAATATGCTACCTGCACACTACAAGATCAAGCTCTTACCTGGTGGAATGAGTACGCCACTACAGTAGGAATTGATGCAGCTTATGCAATGTCATGGGAAGATTTGAAGGAACGTATAAAAGCCAAGTATTGCCCGAGGAGCGAAATTCAGAAAATGGAGGTAGAATTTCATAATTTGAAGACGAAGGGATACGAAGTATCTGAATACACCAACCGCTTTCATGAGTTGGCACTTCTTTGCCCAACCATGGTTACACCCGATTATAAAAAGATTAAGCAGTACATTTCTGGACTTCCACCAAAGATTCAGGATTTGATCACTGCTACCGAAACCACTGACATCGAACATGCGGTTCGGTTGGCAAACAGTTTGGCTGACAAAGCAAAACTTCGTGCAAATACAGAAGGAAAGTCTGGTGATCAAAAAGGGTTCAATAAGAAAAGGAGATGGGAAGATAACTTTGGGAAGAATCAAGGGGATCAACAGACAAAGAGACCTGCTCAGACCTCAGGACCATCATCAAATAATAGTTATATAGGAACCAGGCCATATTGCAATAGGTGTACTTTACATCACACCGGTCTTTGCACAGTACAATGCAATAATTGCAAGAAAATTGGTCATCTGGCCAAGAACTGTAGAATCCCTAATCCAACTGTCAACAATGGAACAAAATAAGATGTTATGAGTGTGGTGAAGAAGGACATTTCAGGAATAAATGTCCAAAGCTGAGAAACAACAACAACAACAACAACAACAATCGAAACAACAACAACAACAACAACAACAACTACTACAACAATAACAATCGAAACAACAACAACAATCGAAACAACAACAGCAGCAACAACCACAACAATAACAATCGAAACAACAACAACAACGAACAACAACAATAACAAGGAAACAACAACAAAAACAACCACAACAACAACAATCGAAACAACAACAACAACAACAACCACAACAATAACAATCGAAACAACAACAGCAGCAACAACCACAACAACAACAACAACAACAACAACAACAACAACAATGCTCGAGGAAGGGCATTCATGATCAATGTGGGAGAAGCCCGCCAAGACCCAAACATCGTCACGGGTTTGTTTCATCTGAATAATCATTGTGTCTCTGCTTTATTTGATCCTGGTGCCGATAGAAGTTTTGTGTCAAATAAAATTATTCACCTGCTTTCAATTATACCTACCCCATTAGATGCTAAGTATTCTGTAGAATTAGCAAATGGTAAAATGATCGAAGTCGAAAGCATAATCCAAGGTTGTACCTTAGAATTAGCAAAAGAATTATTTTCTATAGATCTAATACCATTCGAAATAGGAAGCTTTGATATTATCATTGGTATGGACTGGTTGTCTAAAAACCAAGCAGAAATAGTTTGTCACGAAAAAGTTGTTCGAATTCCAATTGCAAACGGTGAGAAGTTGATTATCCAAGGCGATAAGAATGGAGTACGATGTAACATTATATCTTGCATGAAGACTCAGAAGTATCTCAGAAAGGGATACCAGGCAATCCTAGCCCATATATCGGAGAAAAAGACTCCGGAGAAACGGCTTGAAGACATACCCATCGTACGAGATTTTCCAGAAGTCTTTCCTGAAGACTTGCCTGGTCTTCCACCAATCCGGCAGGTGGAATTCAAAATAGACTTAGTACCTGGTGCTGCACCAGTGGCACGAGCACCATATCGATTAGCTCCTTCCGAAATGAAAGAACTTGCAAGTCAATTGCAAGAACTTTTAGAGAAAGGATTCATTCGACCGAGTTCCTCACCTTGGGGAGCTCCAGTCTTGTTCGTCAAGAAGAAAGACGGATCTTTTCGCATGTGTATAGATTATAGGGAGTTGAATAAGTTGACGGTTAAAAACCGGTACCCACTTCCTAGGATCGATGACCTGTTTGATCAATTACAAGGGTCGAGTTGCTACTCAAAAATCGATCTTAGATCCGGTTACCATCAGCTTAGAGTTTCAGAGGAAGACATTCCCAAGACGGCGTTTAGAACCCGCTATGGCCATTACGAGTTTCAAGTGATGCCATTTGGTTTGACGAATGCACCCGCAGTTTTCATGGACCTCATGAACCGTGTGTGCAAACCATATTTAGATAAGTTTGTTATCGTATTCATAGATGACATTCTAATCTATTCTAAAACCAAGGAAGAGCACGAGGTACATCTGAAGAAAATTTTGGAACTACTCAAGAAGGAAGAATTGTACGTAAAGTTTTCAAAATGCGAATTCTGGATTCGTACAGTACAATTCTTAGGCCATGTCATTGATAGTCAAGGAATTCATGTAGATCCTGCCAAGATCGTGGCTATTAAGAACTGGGAAGCACCGAAAACACCAACAGAAATACGACAATTTTTAGGTCTTGCTGGCTATTATAGAAGATTCATCGAGAATTTTTCTAAGATAGCCCAACCTTTAACGTCGTTGACTCAAAAAGACAAGAAGTTTGCCTGGGAAGATAAACAAGAAAAAGCATTTCAACTGCTGAAGGAGAAGCTCTGTAGTGCTCCGATTTTGTCACTACCCGAAGGAACGGATAATTTTGTGGTATATTGCGACGCATCTCATCAAGGATTGGGATATGTTTTGATGCAGAAAGATAAGGTGATAGCCTATGCCTCGCGTCAACTTAAGGTGCACGAGAAGAACTACACGACTCATGATCTTGAACTAGGAGCTGTAATATTCGCTCTAAAGATTTGGAGACACTATTTATATGGTACAAAGTGTACTTATATTCACCGACCATAAAAGTCTCCAACATATTTTTGACCAGAAAGATTTGAACATGAGGCAACGTAGATGGGTGGAATTGCTCAATGATTACGATTGTGAAATTCGTTATCATCCGGGCAAAGCAAACATTGTTGCAGATGCTTTAAGTCGTAAAGAAAGAGTAAAGCCACTTCGAGTACGAGCTTTAAGTATGACCATTCATACTTATCTTACTTCCCAAATTCGTGAAGCTCAACTTGAAGCATTAAAGAAAGACAATCTCAAAGAAGAAGCTTTGAGGGGGATGGAAGAGCAATTTGAAGTTAGACCCGATGGAACCCGGTATTTTTCTAACCGGATTTGGCTACCAAGCTATGGAGATTTAAGAAACTTGGTGATGAACGAATCACACAAGTCAAGATATTCGATACATCCTGGATCAGATAAGATGTATCATGGACTAAAAGAATTATACTGGTGGCCTAACATGAAAGCTGACATAGCCACCTATGTTAGCAAATGTCTAACATGCTCAAAGGTGAAGGCAGAGCATCAAAAGCCATCTGGATTGCTACAACAACCAGAGATTCCCCAGTGGAAGTGGGAATGTATAGCCATGGACTTTATCACAAAGTTACCGAAGACTGCTAATGGTTGTGATACGATATGGGTAATTATAGACCGACTCACTAAGTCTGCACATTTCTTGCCCATAAAAGAGACTGATAAAACGAGCAAGCTGGCTAGATTGTACATAAAGGAAGTAGTATCACGACATGGAATACCTATTTCGATTATTTCTGATAGGGATAGTCATTTTACTTCCAGATTTTGGCAGACACTACAGAAAGCTTTAGGTACACGGTTAGATATGAGCACTGCATACCACCCGCAGACCAATGGTCAAAGTGAAAGGACCATTCAAACGCTTGAAGACATGTTGCGCGCTTGCATAGTTGATTTTGGGAATGGTTGGGAAAAACACTTGCCTTTGTGTGAATTCTCATACAACAACAGTTACCACACTAGCATCAAGGCTGCACCATTTGAGGCACTGTATGGGAGAAAATGTCGTTCACCCATCTGTTGGGTTGAATTAGGTGACAAAATTCCAGTAAAGAAAAACAGTCCAATTACAGGTCCCGAGCTCATTCATGAGACTACTGAGAAGATCGTACAGATACAAAACCGATTAAAGGCAGCACGAGATCGTCAAAAGAACTATGCTGATATAAGAAGAAAGCCTTTGGAATTTCAAGTAGGAGACAAGATTATGCTGAAAGTATCTCCTTGGAAAGGAGCCATCCGTTTTGGAAAACGAAGTAAGCTAAATCCTAGGTTTATTGGACCTTTCGAAATACTAGAAAGAATTGGTCCAGTAGCTTATAGGCTTAGACTGCCACAAGAACTTAGCCGTATACACGATGTGTTTCATGTCTCAAACTTGAAAAAGTGTTTGTCTGACGAAACACAAATTATTCCACTGGAAGAACTTCGAATGGATGACAAGCTGCACTTTGTTGAAGAACCAGTAGAGATTATGGATAGAGCGCCAAGCAGTTGAAACAGAGTCGAATTCCTATTGTCAAAGTCCGATGGAATTCAAAGCGAGGTCCTGAGTTTACATGGGAACGTGAGGATCAAATGAAACAAAAGTATCCTCACTTGTTCGAAAAAGCCCTACATTCCGACCACACGCGCTAAATTTCGGGACGAAATTTAAATAACTGGGGGAGAATGTGACAACCGCCAAAATTTCAGGTTGATTAATTTACTATTACGTGTACTATTTAATTTTTTTTTTGTTGATCAAACAATATGAACAAACATTTTATGGCATAATAAACTGAACAAATAATTTTTGATAAATTATGGATAACTATTGCCAAGAACTCAAATAGTTATTTGAGAGTTGCTTGTAAATACTTTTTCATATTTATACTATCAATAACCGTATTTATGAATAGTACGTCGTATTCATGAATAGTAATCGTATATAGAAATTGTATTTATGAATAGTAATCGTATATAGAAATTGTATTTATGAATAGTAATCGTATCTAGAAATTGTATTTATGAATAGTAATCGTATCTAGAAATTGTATTTATGAATAGTGATCGTGAATAGTGACTGTGAATAATAACGGTAAATAGTAAAAAGTAAATTTTAAATAGTAAAGGTAAAAGTAAATTGTAAATAGTAAAGGTAGAAAGTAAATTGTAAAAAGGGTAATAAAATAAAATAATATAAAGGCGGGACCCACGTCAAATAATTCTACGTTGAATCTGATTTCCGAATAATTTCAAAAGTAAATAGTGCTGAATAGTAAACATCGCTTTCATACTTTATTCTTATAATATAAACGTCCAAAACCCGCTCACATGGGTTAGTTGAGTAAAAATTATTAAAATGAAAGTTGTAGATCTTAATTTTCTGATCTTATAGAAACTTGAATTTTCTCAATAGGAGCCCGTATGCATAATTTAGGATTAAAACAATGTATAAATATATACTACTAGTATAAAAGAAATCTATCATTAGAAAAGTCCAAGAGGTAGTGGGAAACACACTTTTATCTACTTTATAATTTAAAATTCATAAATTATGAATCACGGGTTTAGTTCACTAAAGATATGGACAAAAAGAATACTATATATATACATACCCCTTATTCATGATTAACTTTATAATATAATAATAATATATATAATATAATATAATAATATTATATATAAACGAGTAATTGAAATCTTCGTTGAAGATTGAGTCTGCGTTTCTTTTTCTAAATCGATGGCTAATTTTATTAATATAATAATCAAACGAATGAATTCGTTCGTCTATAAATAGCAGACGATATTAAACTTTAAAACACACACCACTACATATTCTCTTCTAAATACTCTCTGGTATAACTATACAAGGCTTATTTCATCTACTTGATTTCTGCTATTATTACTAAGGTGAGTCTTCATACTCCCCTTTTCAATTATTTATACATTTATTTGGGGACTGAGATACATGCAATAAAACTACTTGTTATACTTATGTGTATATTTTCAAAGTTATATACTTATATGTATATTTACAAAATTATATATATATATATTATATATATTTGTATACTATTTTTTTTGATGTATGGACAAAAAGAATATCTATATATATACATACCCCTTATTCATGATTAACTTTATAATATAATAATAATATAATATAATAATATTATATATAAACGAGTAATTGAAATCTTCGTTGAAGATTGAGTCTGCGTTTCTTTTTCTAAATCGATGGCTAATTTTATTAATATAATAATCAAACGAATGAATTCGTTCGTCTATAAATAGCAGACGATATTAAACTTTAAAACACACACCACTACATATTCTCTTCTAAATACTCTCTGGTATAACTATACAAGGCTTATTTCATCTACTTGATTTCTGCTATTATTACTAAGGTGAGTCTTCATACTCCCCTTTTCAATTATTTATACATTTATTTGGGGACTGAGATACATGCAATAAAACTACTTGTTATACTTATATGTATATTTTCAAAGTTATATACTTATATGTATATTTACAAAATTATATATATATATATTATATATATTTTGTAACTCCACTTTATTTATTTTACCTTCGGGTAAAATACAAACTCTTTACTGTTATGATGAACACAAGTATTCCAGAAATGTATATATGGTTGATTCTAAGTTGCTCTGTTCACTCAAAGTCCTCACTATCATGAACGATTAATTATGGAAACATAAATGTGGGTATATTGAATAGTACTATTGGGGTAGGCACCCCCATTCGTGTTGGTCATACCAACTGGATACGGATGCATTATATTTGGAAAGCTTAGGGTACCCTGAACAAGGTACCTACTCTGGAGGCAAATAAACACACACTTGTCTAGTTTCGGTTCATGAGCTTAGAACTTGATGTATACAGTATCTACTCTTATATTCTATTTGATCCATTGTGTGATCAAATAGTTACTTTAAATCTTGTGGTTCATACTCTATATTTTAATTAAAAACATATGATACTCTTTGCTGATATTGTATCATAACTATTTGACATTGCGGTAAGGCAATGGTCACACTGAACTCTGGCATTTTGTGAACTATATTTTCTATATGAAAAACTTATGGAACTCACCAACTTTATGTTGACGTATTTTAGCATGTATTCTCAGGTAACTAGACGATACTCTGTGTATGGGACTATTTTCCGCTGCATACAACATACTGGACCATGGCCTACCCTCAGACTCTAGTAAAGACAAGTCAATTTGCTAAAGTCTCTGTCTACTGTTTAATATTGTTTAATATTAAATAATTGTTTTCAAGAATAATATCTTTCATAAATTGTAATATAAATTTGTGAACAATGCTTTTATATAAATGTATTTTAAAACAACAACGTTTTGTGTCGTTCAGTATATCTTGTGTTGTGAATCCATGTAAATCATACCCCGTCTAGGGCGGGTGTGACAGAGTTATCCACTGTTTTGCTTAAGTATGCAGCTAGTATTTTAAGACGACTTTTGATCAAACTTTATATCATAATAATCACAAATAATATATGTTCCTATGGATTAAGAAGAAACATCTAAATATGAATGTTAATGTTACTTAGTTGGTGTATTATAACATCAACCCAATATTAGGTTGAGTTACTTTCTCAATTAGTGGATCTATATATGTGTGTCCACAAGTTAATAAAAGTCCATATATAATTTATTTATAATTGTATAAATAAATCTAGCTATGGTTATTCCAATTCTTGATGTTGATATCCACTTCACCGGTCTCACAAATATATGCATAATTGCATCTCCATTTTCATTCATTCTTTTAAGAATGCGTACATCATTAACCGAACACTTTGTTTATTTTGCTTTTATGTTTATTCTAGATCTATATAATTCTATGGTATAGTACCTAGATTTCATATACCATCCCTGCTCACTGAATCACCCAATTCATGATACTATTAATATTAATATTAATATTAATTAATATTAATATTAATATTAATATTAATTTAGGTAGCTTAGCTTTTTCAATGGGCTTAGTTTTGTTATTTTTTATGGTGTAAAGCTTGATCCAGAAAAAGTCAAAAACAAGATAACATAATTCGTTCATATTTGAATATGGCTATTGGTTAGTGATAGTCGTAAGCACTTTTAAGAGGAGAGGTAGATATTTGTGTCACATAATTTGATAAATTTATTACGTATAACTATGTATTGAAAACTTGTACAACATGCTATAAAACTTATACATTATTAATTTATCAAGTTATATGATATGAATATCATCTCCCTTTTTAGGGGAGGGGTCAAAAATTCAAGAACTAATATGTAAGTTAGCATATAAGATTGAAGAACTAATATGTAATATAGCTAAAAAATATTACAGCAGTTTGGCTTTTAAAAATGAGTAATACGCTTTGACCCCCAATATAATTGTGTGAGTTGAACCGATGGTGATAACTACATGAAGGAGAAGCTAGCTAACACGAATAGTCAATACTAAATTTGTGATTTTTAAAGTGTCTTTTATGTTCTCGTAACATTT
This sequence comes from Erigeron breviscapus, assembly GCA_034093135.1. NCBI lineage: Eukaryota > Viridiplantae > Streptophyta > Magnoliopsida > Asterales > Asteraceae > Erigeron > Erigeron breviscapus. The sequence goes on along the minus strand of CM067173.1, from coordinate 41,723,761 downwards.
AAATTTATTCTTTTTACCCAAAAATGAACGTATATGTATATGATGTATTGTCTATTTGTCTGTATAAAAAAAAGAATATGATAGAAGAAGAGAAAACAAGCAAAGAATATATTCACATCTTCACAAGCTTTAGTTTTGATGATAAAAAGAGAAAACACATTTGTCCACTAAGAGCAAAAGAATCAAATATTGAAACTCAACGAAAAGGATGTCTTACAACCGTTACATGCAATAGAATCCATTCCTTCTCTTTTCAGTATCTAAACATAAAAAGAGACGAATATATTGTATGTGCATGGATCTAACTATGATCTTAAAGAAATTTTGTTTACACATTATACTAAACAACTACATTTTGTATACTAGCACGGTACTCGCGCAATACGACGGTGTTCAATTCGTGGCGGCGATGGTGTAGTGGTGGGAATGACTGTTGGCGGTAGAAACTGCGTCGAGTGGTGTAGATAATTAATGTAAAAGTAATTGATGTAAAAGGTTAATGAAGATAATTTAAAAGATAAATGACTGATAGTGTAATATAATCATTAAGAGTATTTTAGACATTTTCCTATATAACTTTCAACATAGGAGCTATTTTTTTATAAGATAGTATAGATATATTTATGGACTAGATACATGGTTGCCTCCGGACTTGTTGGTCTACACGTGTTACTCAGTTTGATTGAAATTCGGGCAATTATGTTATTTCTACATGATGATATCAATTGTTCGATCTTTGTAGTTGACACCACACTATTTTATTTTATTTTTGCCGTTCAATCGACTTGATTTATCTCTCATATGTTAGGCCTAAAGCAGTTTGACATGAACCAGTCAGAATGTCCGAAAATACACCTTTCGTCCTTTCCATACAGACATTGCCTCATATTTCTTTCCTTAATTACTTTTGAAAAATGTTAATTAGGATTGTAGTTGTGCATAAGAATATTGTACCTTACATATCAAAAATTCACCCTTGAATTTTATGTAAAGTATCAGTGGCGGAGCCAGAATTTTTATCCTGGGTTCGCCGAACAATTTTCATGATACTAATAAGTGTAAAGTTAAACTACAAATTTCAATTACTCTAGTCTGGGGTTGCCAATTACCTTAAAACTGATTAAATACCTAGAAATAGTACTAGAAATATAGAGTTTTAAAGAAATTGTGGGGTTGTCATGGCCACCCGTGGCCACCATATAACTTCTCCACTGTTAAGTATACAATTGTTTTATGCATCTTACCTACAGTCTTAGAACTGTATTTAACAAAACCCTTTATCATATGTTTAGTCAAGTTACCCTTGATTAAAAAAACACATAGTAGTAAACTGAATAAAAGTCTAAAAGTCTACTTTGAGTGCTCTTCCCACCAAAATAAAAGTCTAAAAGTCTACTTTGAGTGCTCTTCCACCAAAATAAAAGTCTAAAATCTACTTTGAGTGCTCTTCCACCTGAATAAAAGTCTAAAAGTCTACTTTGAGTGCTCTTCCCACCAAAATAAAAGTCTAAAAGAAATATAAAAGTCACTATAAATTCAATTATAATAAGTGGTTGCTCAATCCTCTTAATAACTTTATAGTTAGAGAATGGTTGAGTCAACTTACTCCAATACCAAAAGGTCACAACAATTATTTCACTTCACTTTGGTAAATTTATATATGATGAAGAATAAAAAAGTTTGTTTTTTTCTTTCTTTCAAATATAAGAGTTTTATTTAATGGCAAGTATCAGAAAGATTCCAAGCAAAATTTTTACAGGAGTCAACTACTTGACAAGTATTAAAAACTATAAAGATTAGCAGAGCAGAAACTCAAGCATATGTAGAAAATATTGACTAGGTCCAAAAGCATGGGATCGAATGGGCTGTGAAAAACCAGGCTCAAATAATATAGATCTAGCAAAGCTTGGCCCAACAGAGCATGGGATCCAAGTTTTTCTGTACGACCCATTTTTTTTATTTTAATTATAAAAAAAAAGTTGTTAAGAGCTCTGATGTTCTTAGTTATTTGGTTTTCAATAAGAAATATAATTTTTCAACAATGATATCCAATCTTGTGATTTGTGAAAGCATATAGGAAAGATAGACTGTCTACTTAATTAATTAGTGCAGCGTAGAGTTGGGCAAAGCCAGAGTTGGCCTTTTGATACGATTAGCCCCTTTATAAAAGGATCAATCTTAATGAAGCTCTTCCTTGTCCAGCCTAAAATTGGGTTCTATTTGCGGGCTGTTTTGGGCCTTTTGGCCATGTGGATCAATTTTGTTTAGGTTCCAAACGAGGTTACGATAGAGGTGCAAAAATAGGTTAACCGGTTCCGGTTATTTTTTTTAGTAACCGAAACCGGTTATTTTTTTTAAAAAAAACGGTTATTTTTTAGTAACCGAAACCGGTTATTTTTTTTAAAAAAAAAATCGATTACGGTTAACCTATATCGGTTAATAACCGGTTAGTATATTAAAAACTATAAAAAGATTAGCAGAAGCAGAAACTCAAGCATATGTAGATTCTGATTTCCAAGCATATGTAGAAAATATTGACTAGGTCCAAAAGCATGGGATCGAATGGGCTGTGAAAAACCAGGCTCAAATAATATAGATCTAGCAAAGCTTGGCCCAACAGAGCATGGGATCCAAGTTTTTCTGTACGACCCATTTTTTTTATTTTAATTATAAAAAAAAAGTTGTTAAGAGCTCTGATGTTCTTAGTTATTTGGTTTTCAATAAGAAATATAATTTTTCAACAATGATATCCAATCTTGTGATTTGTGAAAGCATATAGGAAAGATAGACTGTCTACTTAATTAATTAGTGCAGCGTAGAGTTGGGCAAAGCCAGAGTTGGCCTTTTGATACGATTAGCCCCTTTATAAAAGGATCAATCTTAATGAAGCTCTTCCTTGTCCAGCCTAAAATTGGGTTCTATTTGCGGGCTGTTTTGGGCCTTTTGGCCATGTGGATCAATTTTGTTTAGGTTCCAAACGAGGTTACGATAGAGGTGCAAAAATAGGTTAACCGGTTCCGGTTATTTTTTTTAGTAACCGAAACCGGTTATTTTTTTTAAAAAAATAATCGATTACGGTTAACCTATATCGGTTAATAACCGGTTAGTATATGAAAAAACCTTAACCGGGGTAACCGATTATGGTTAAAAAAAATCGGTTAACCGAAATAGGTTAACCTATTTTCGGTTATTATTAACTGCAGCAGAAACTATAAACAAAAATGGACAAGAAATTGCTGCTGCTGATTTCCATTCAAATGTAAAACACACAGCAGTAACCAAAAAATTACATTATGAAACTACTAGCTAATAAAATAAATAATTTGAAAAGTTAATGAAGAAAGTAAACACTAAAGATTATAAAGGAAATCACATATACCTGTATATATATGGCCCAAACTTAATACCAAAAGTATATCCAATGAACTAAACAAAATCGAATGGCTGCAAAATAATTTTAACAGAAACAATAAGACCTACGCATTACAGAAACAATGGAAACATTCAGAGACCAAAAACATTAAACAGAATACTAGCAACATTAAACAAGACAGAAGACTAAACATAGACAGAAGACAGAAACAATAAACAGAAAGCTAATTGATCCCAAAAAAACCATAGCAGCAGTAGCAAACTAAACAGAATAAGGGTTTCAGGTTTTTAGGTTTTTAGATTGTGTCGTGTGTGTGACTGTGTGGTGTTGATATATATAAATATTATATAAATATTATTATTAATATATAGGTTAACCGGTTATAGGTTAATTTTACTAAAAAAAACCGGTTAATGGTTAACCGGTTAATAACCGGTTCTTGTTTTGAAAGTGATGATCGGTTACTAACCTACGGTTTATAATAACCTATAACCGGTACAGTACAAATCGGTTAGTAACCGGTTAGGTTAACCGGTTTTTGAACGGGTCGGTTAGGTTAACCGATTTTTTTGTGCACCTCTAGGTTACGAGGTTGATCTTTTATTTTTTGTCCTGAACATATTTTCTGTTACCAAATAATGATATTTTTCTTTAAGTAACACTGCAAATTAAAGGTTAAAAAAAAAGTAAATGGGTAGGAACCTTTTGGTTTCATGTATCTTCCTCGTATTTAGAGCGCACACCGCTAGAACTCATGTCTGTTAACTCATCATTGTCACACATGCAAATTAAAGGTAGTTAACAGTATAATGTGTATATTTGTTTCAATGCAGTTTCCCACATAATAAATCAGCCAAAGACAATTAAAAGTCATTGATATACATGTAGAGCGTTGATTCTATAATATACGTATGGACACTTTGAAAATTATAACAGATTTTGGTACTTCTGATTATATGTATAATCCATGGAAAATAAAACTAACAGATAATAACCAACAATAAAAATAATTACGGGTTTAGTTTGGGCTTTAACCCCATGCCATACTAAAGATCAGTAACTATATGTATAACCCATGGAAAATAAAACTAACAGATAATTACCAACAATAAAAATTGATTGTGCACCAAACCGAGATTAGGTTTAGAGAAAGGGTGATGGGTGTTTTTGGTTGTTTGTTGGCGATTCCCAAAAGGTAGAGTTGATCTCTTTACGCCAATCAAATATGATTTGATTGTTTAGCCGATTTGTGATCGCGCTATTGTGTTTTGGGTTTGATCTTGTTTTATCGTATGTTGTGATGAGAGTAAGCCGATTGTTATCGTTGATTATAAGTGGACTTTGACGGCCGGCTGATCGTGTTGAATTGATGAGTATCGTATGTGTGTGTTTTTTCGAGAAGAGGAGAGAATCCCCTTGATATGTCTTACGCCTCTCTTTTTATAAGAGATGCTCGACTTGAAGAGAAAGCCAAGATCTAGGGTTTCCATGATAAAAGGCCAGGGGTATAATATCCATAATTATCGGCCCAATTTGATAAAACAAATCCCGACTTTATAGGGGAACAATTCTTATCTTTTCCATCTTCTGCGCAATCCTTCGTTACAGACAGTCTTCGTATTGTACTGTGCTACTGTTCCCTCTTCGTACCGTAGGAGGGATATGTCATCAAAAATAATTACGAGTTTAGTTTGGGCTTTAACCGCATGCCATACTAAAGATCATGTCGGGTTAGTTCAGACTAATTATAAACTGATATATAGACTGGCCTGGACTTGGTCAAGCGCAATTGAATGAAGCTCAAGTTTCATCACACCAAACCAAAATTGAGTTTCGAGGTTAGTCTAATGATCTCTAGCGGTGGGAATTGAATGAACCATATCCCAGGGTATACACATTAATCTATTTTTGGTAATGTACTTTTCGTACTTTTAATGTGAAAAAAGATATCCCCTTTAATCCTTAATAATGAACAAGAAAGCAATATAATATGAACTAGTTCGATCCCAAAAAAGAAGGAAAACAAGAGTCACCCCTTTCTCCAACTTGTTAACCCATATTCTATCTATCAACGGTCATGCGACTAAAAAGAAAAAAATTATACTTTAGATAATAATAATAGTTTTTTTATTCGAACGGCGAGTTACTAGTTAGCAGTTAGCATTCGAGACATCACAGTGACATCTAATTAGGCAGTACGCCTTGAACCACGCATGCCTGGAATGAAACCCAAAACTCTCGAAAAACCTCACCTAGTAATCCACTTAATAGTTAACACATATGTAAAAAAAGAAGAAGATTGGTTGGAATTAATTTTAATGTGAGTATATGTATATACAATATACGTATATACTTTATATTACTAGCACGGTATCTTGCGCAATGCAAGTGTGCTGATGGCGATTGGTAATGGTGGTGATGGCGATGAGTAGTGTAGTTAATTAATATAAGAAGTTAGTGGAAATATTTTATAAAAAAATACTTTTACCACAAATATACTTTATTGATTTGTACTACCTTAGTACCTTAGAAGCTTCCCAATGGGTTCGTCCCTGAGTTCGTTCGAGGTGGACGGACGAGTCCACACCATTGGGTGGGACTCCACACCATTGGGTGGGACTCGTCCCACACTCGTTCGATGCATCCGTCCATCCAATTTGTTCTTCAAGGGACGAGTTATGTTTGAGTGTTTGGTTTATTAATATTTTTTTGTGTGAATCTAACGGTTACTTTAGGAAGAAGACAATAATGGCAAAACAGGTCCCTGTAACGACAGAATTGACCAAAACTAGTTTTAAAAAGTGACAGTTTTAGTCCTTAACGACTAGTTTTTCAAAATTCATATATATACACCTCCATTGAAGCACTAGAACACACCACTCTTTCATTATTCAGATATATTAACACATACCAATCCATTTTAACAACAAATCATGTCAAACTTCAACAATCAAAGAGCCGACGATTTCTTTAACGCTTTGAACGATGTGAATCAATCGTTCTCGAACCAACCACCACCCCAACCGTTCATTCCACATCCAAATGACCCCCGTTTTCAACAATTTATGGCAGCTTATTATGCTCAACTTGCCTCTCCACAACCCCCTAATTTCTACCATGGGGGGTCATCGTCGGCAGGAGGTTTTCAACAACCCGATCAACAATCCTTTCCCACACCACCATCTGTCCCCACACCCGAATCTGTTCCCACACCCCAATCCATTCCTGAAACACAACCAAAGGGTAGAAGGGTCAAAACCATGGCCAAACGCACGAAGAAAGACAAACAACCAAAAGAACCTGCTGGAAACTCGTCACATTGGACCGAGTTGGAAATGAAAGTTCTCACAGAGTGTTGGGTCGATGCTTCAGAGGATCCAATACACGGCAAAGACCAATCGGGCGATTCTTTTTGGGGGAGAATCATAGATAACTACAATGCAAGATTCCCCAACAACCAAAGAAGAGCCAATCAGATTAGTGGCAAGTGGAGAAAGATCAAAACAAATGTTTCAAAGTTCAATGCAATTTGGAAAAGTTATGATGGGCACCGGATTAGTGGGGAGAACGATGCCCAAGTCATGGAAAAGCGCGTTCAGAGTACTTTTCTCAAACCAAAACTCAGTTTACCATGTACGAGTGTTGGTTGCTTGTGAAAGATAGGCCAAAGTTCTTCGCTCCATCCGCTCATGATGTTCTGGGGCGAAGCATGCATAAAAGGAAAAACCTTGTTAATGTTGTTGATAGTGAAGAGGATGAGGAGACCCAATACGAGCCCGTGGACCTTGATGAGAACGACCTTTTCGGTCCGGATACGTATACGCGCCCCCTACTAAGTCAAAGGCTTCACGAACCTCTGCGTCTTCCGATGCGGGGTCTTCTCGTTCTCTAGCTTCCGACCTAGCCGTCCGACTCGACAGACTTGGGTGTAAAAAGGAGGTAGTGTTGGATGAACAACAACAATCTTTGGCGGCCATTCGTGAGGACGAATGAAGAAAGGAAGCGCACCATGTATTCGGCTCTTTCGTTCATGGGCCAAACAGAGTGTGACGAGGAGGAGAAGAGGTTCATCAAGGAAGCCAAGACAAAACTGATGGCGGAGTACAAAGACTTCCTTTTCGGCGACAACGACAATTAGTTTAGCTTTAGTTTAGTTTTTAAAAATAAAAATGTTTTTTTTTTCATTTTTAGGTTGTGTGTTTTTTTTAATTGTACTTTGTTTTTTTTTATGTTCTAAATGTATTTTTATTTTTAATGAAGTTATGTGTTTTATTTAAAATTTGTGTTAATGGAGTAAAATGTGTTTTATTTATATTATGGAGGGTTGAAAGTGTAAAGTTTAGATAAAAAGTAGAATTAAATAATTGGTGGGTCCAAGACTAGTCCTTGAGGGATGAGTGTATTGAGTATGTTTTGGGGGGATTAGTCATTGGAGTGTTTTTTGCTGATGTGACGCTGACAGGGACTAGTACTTGACGGATGAGTTTAAGGTATTGGGTAGCCTCTTATATCTCTATCTCTACTACATTATAAAGCATTTGTTCCCGCCAAATTTTTTCAACTTTCAACATTTATCTCTCTCTCTTCAAATCTCAACCACTCATTTTTTTCTCTCTCCTCTATAAATCATTTTATTCATCTAATTCATTCAAAATCTTTTATCTCAAAAACCGTACATCGATAAATTATAAAAATTATATGGGTGTTCTTAAAATTCATGCTCTTTCATTAGAGAGGTCATTCGATATACTTTCGACGAATTTTTAAATCCGAGGGCGGAGCCCGTACGGCTAAGGCATTTGGCTATCACACTCTATGACCTATCACCCCCACCATATCACCGCCGATACTTTCTCTATGGTAGATTTTTTAGAAAAATAGATGATATTCATATTATTTCGTTACAGCATAACAAGTTAATTAATGCAAATGTATAAAACAAAACTGATACGATATCATCACCTCTTTTATAAGAAAAAAAGTGTTACTAAAGTAATCTCAACCCTCAAAACGAATTAGACTGAGCTGGCGAAAAGAACACAATAACTAACATTACTGACTGACTGCGTGTCGGATTTCGGGAATCACACCAAACACACCCCCACCCCTCCTTCACACCATATATCACTCACTCACTCACACTATATATCTATATCTCTCTCTATATATACATATATTTTTCCATTTACATAATACATTAACATAAATTCACCAGCATTTTAATTTATTACAAAAAAAAAATGGGGAATTGCGGCACTCGCGAAGAATCCGCTGTTGCTACCAATGCTCATAACCATAATCATCAAGGTATGTATATATATATACACACATAAACTGTTGTTTGATAGATCTAGGGCTCACATTTTCATTTTTCATTTCATAATTGATTGTTAGAATTTAGCACTTATTTTATCTTATGTGTTTATAATTTGATTAAGTAATTTTTTTTTTAATTTCATTTCGCGGCTTTGGTTAACAAGCAGAAAAGAAATTTTTTTTTTTTTTTTTTGCCTATTAACTTTAACCGAACTGTAGGACTATATTTAGCGAAATTCTTATTTATTTTATAAAATGTATGTAATATACTATTATGTGTACAATTTTACACCATAGCGAACTACATTTGTTATTTGTATGTATGAAATGATAGAAATGTTAAGTTTCGATTGTTCGGTGTATCTGAGTTTTGATGACTTGTGAACCGATTATGAAGTGGCTCGTGTTTTGATGACGTGACAAGTTATATGGTTGTCACGTTAGTAAAAAATAAAAATACTGGTTATCGGTGACATCTCACACATTTTTAATTATATGCGGTTTGTAATGATTATCGTTTTTTGGAGATTTTTGGTTTTACTTGTCGTCCTATTCACAATTTAACCTGCATTTGTGTTTGTAATTGATTAATGATAACTAAACTATGTTTAATTGAAATTAACGTGCAGGTAATCAGTTAAAAGCGAACTCTGGTAAAAGTCAGGGTTTGGAGAAGAAATATAGTCGGTCTAATTCAAATATGAGTGATCCGTACACACCTCGTAACAATGTGAACATTATCGAGGATTTGAGAAATAATTCTTTGTTGTATACTCATGTTATCGCGTTCACGTTGTTTGAGCTTGAAACCATTACTAAGAGCTTTAGGTCTGATTACATTTTGGGGCAAGGTGGTTTTGGAACTGTTTATAAAGGTTATATAGATGAGAATGTGAGAGTTGGTCTTAAGTCTCTGCCGGTTGCTGTTAAGGTTCTGAATAAGGAAGGTCTTCAAGGCCACAGAGAATGGCTTGTGAGTGCCAATAGCTTTTGTATCAAATTTCTTTGTATTTTCCTTTTTGTTTCACTTTTTTACTTTTGTGTATTATATGTTTTGACGGATATGTAGAACTGAATGTGTCTTGTGTCATTGTATTGCAGACAGAAGTTAATTTCCTTGGTCAGCTCAGACATCCGAATTTGGTGAAGTTAATAGGATATTGTTGTGAGGATGATCACAGGTTGCTTGTCTATGAGTTCATGTTTCGGGGAAGCCTCGAGAATCACTTGTTTCGTAGTATGCACTCTTGTTCATTTCCTATGCCTTTTTTTGTTTTACTTAACTAGTTATTATTGTTCTTCCTTTCATGCCAGTATTAATACATGTTTCAATATGGTAAACAATACTAATTGTTATATGATAGTATTGTGATTGTAGTCATGATAGAAGTAAGACCTGAGTAAGAGAGACTCACACTTGACCTAGTAGTAGCGCCGCATTCCTTCTAATTCTTAGCATTAGAGACTCATGTTTTAGTTAACCTTGACCGAATACCCTTGTCATTTGTACATATAAAATATCTGATTATCCAATGCATAGTGATTTTCTGTAAGACAATGACTGGAATAACTCTGTTCATACACATATACCTATCAGGCCTTTTTAAATTACTGTAAATATGTGTTTTATACTAGAAAGCGTTCTTTCTTGATGGGCTTTTTAGATCACGGAGGTGACATTAATTTGTTGTCTTAAACTTATGGAAGAACTGATAAGCTAAACAACTTTGTTGTTGAGTTCTGTGCCAAACCATATGCAAAAGTGTACAAGTTTGGAGTACACTATCATTGCTTAGCTAAAAAAAATGGAAAAACTATTGATGTCAGTTGATATCGAAAATTTGCAAATTGACATTCTTAGATTGTAATGCCATGCACATTGTTAGCATATAATCTTTTGCCGTCAAACATGTTAACCGTCATCTAATCCTCTTTGTCCTCAAGCGCTAGATAAATTATTGTATACTCTTTTTGTCCCGTGCTATCATCATGATTTGATATTTCTTTTTCATCCAACATTATCATCTACAGTAACCTTTTTGCATCATTCATCTGACCTAATATCAGCTTAGGCTGTTCCATATTTAAGATATATATCTGGTAATTGTTTCTATGTAATGTTGAACACAGTCTAGCTCGATTATTGACTTTTAGTTGAAGAGCCCAACGCTTCCATTGTTTACCTAGATTATTGACTACTAGCTATTGTACAGAAACTTTATGAGGTGGAATTAAGTCCCAATCCCCCACCCAATAAAATAAAAAAACTATAAAAAATGGTAATGAATATGGAACCTTTTAACAAGAAATAGGTGCAGTATTAACAGGATAGATGCAGCAAAGATAATACGGGTCACCAAACTACTAAATACCTTTCCTGAAGGTAAACCTTTACCTTGTTTCCATCTTCCCTACGCAACAAAATAGGTTTTTAAGAATAATATATTTAGCCTTGTTATTATCAAGAATATCTTAATACTATAGTAACACCATATATTCCTTTTTTTCATACCATCATACTTTATTGTTTTCCTTGTCGATGCTATAATTATTCAACTAGTTTCTTTGTTTGAATCTAATTGCGGATCCTAGTAAGTCCAACATCATGTGATCCTAGATCCTTATTCATTTTCGCATATTTTACAGAAGCATCTGTACCATTACCATGGTCAACAAGAATGATGATTGCTTATGGCGCAGCAAAAGGTCTTGCCTTTCTACACAATGCTGAGCGACCTGTAATTTATAGGGACTTCAAAACTTCAAACATATTATTGGATTCGGTATGTTTATGTGTCCATCTATGTTTTTCCTAGACTTTGGTTCTTCTGTTTTACATCAAATGTTTCAAGAAGACAAGAAGTTATAATGTTGGTAACATGTGTGAACCAGGATTATACAGCTAAGCTATCTGATTTTGGGCTTGCAAAAGCTGGTCCTCAAGGAGATCAGACCCATGTATCTACTAGGGTTATGGGTACCTATGGTTATGCTGCTCCTGAATATGTTATGACTGGTATAAATTTTAACGTTGATGTTTGTATGTCCTTACTTCGGCAATATGCTATTTACATTTGCTCATATATTTATTCAGTAAAATAATAGTCAATCAAATAACTGCTATCTGAGTAACTTCCTCATAAATGTATGATTTTAAACACAAAATGGGACAATAAAAGCAAATCATGATAGTAATGGTTGAGAGAAGCAGGTTTCTGTGTGGTTTGTTAGTTTATATTAATATAATTGATAATTGATGCTTAAGGAAATTTATAGGAAATTTATCCTAGTTATATGTGAAGAATATACCGTTAGTAAAGTTTTCCTTTATGATTGATCATGGTATATTACACCATTATTTTGATTAGTTAATAAAGACATCTTTAATATCACACTTAAGCAAAAAAGTCATTTACGTTAGAAACTTAGAATGTAGATACTTATCATAGATGAAATTACCATCATAAGTAATGGATAGCAGATTGCGTCATAGATTACAAGTGTAAACATTAAGTTCCAGTGTTCAAATATGTAAACGAAATTAAAAGGTTCAACCAACTGGATTTTATTTATTCACACGATTGTTATACTCTTAGTTAAGAGGGGAGATTTCATTCCTTTTATGCGAGGCGGGGTAGTTTGGGTTATCCTTTGTGGCTAACAGTCTAACACTTAAAACTTAGAAAAAACCAAACCAAAAAAGAAATTGGTCAAATGGCTAAAAAATGCCGATGACATAAACATGTGTTTGTATTACAGCCTCCTAAATTGCTTTATTCCTAAAATTTAGATTGCTATTACAATGAAAATTGTTGGAATCACAATTAAGGTATTAACTATTTATGAAACTGGAAAATGGTCCAAAATAAATCGTCACCAAGTCAACCGACTGCAACTTAACCCTCTATAAAAATGTTCCTGTTCGACGTGAATTCTTTTCACTCGTGACCCAATATATACTCTTTCTACCTACTTAAATGCTCTTTTAAAAGTTCATTGTAAATTTTGACCAATTTATTGCTTCTCTTATCGTACATGCATATGCTGTTTAATATAAACCTGACACAGGATTCTGGTATGCTGAACAGGACATCTTACTGTAAGGAGTGATGTTTACAGCTTCGGGGTCGTTCTTTTGGAGTTGTTGACAGGAAGGAAGTCAGTGGACAAGACAAGACCAAGCAAAGAACAGAGTTTGGTGGACTGGGCTCGGCCCAAACTTAAGGACAAGAACAAAATGCTGCTAATTATGGACCCGAGACTAGAAGATCAATACTCACTTAGGGCAGCTCAGAAAGCTTGCAGTTTGGCTTATTATTGCTTAAGCAGCAATGCAAAAGCAAGACCATTAATGACTGATGTCGTTGAGACTTTAGAGCCTCTACAAAATAGCAGTAGCTCAGTTCCATTATCGCCCCTGATCCGTGGCGGCAGTGGTGGTCACTCAGATTTCCAGGCAGGTCATAGGTTTGTTCGAACGGTAGGAAGTGGTGGCGGATGTCGATCAAGAAACCCAAGCCGGTCTCCTGGAATTCCCGCAGCCTGTCGGGTTAGATGAGGAATATGAAGCACAAGTTAGTTTTGCTTTGTTGAATTATTTAGGGGAAGGAGGTGAGTTTACTTGCTGCATACATACATTTTAGTTGCAAGTTTGTAGATATTCTCATCATCTTGTGCAGGTTTTTAGTTTGTCAACCTGTGTACTTTTGTCAAAATTTTAGACCAGGTGGCTTACTAGCAGTTTCTTTTTTGTTTATTTTAACTTCATTGGAGGAAAATTAGTTGATCACAGTGTGATAATGGTGGGTAATTATTTAAACCTTGAATTTAATTTTGAATTCTGCTTAGATGGAATGTTATAATGATGTGGCATGGATTAAATGCATTATGTGTTGGATATATTTTTATATTTAGAATTTTAAAAGATTGTTTTTACAGGGAATGATATGGTCATTGGCCAAATTTACCATTATTCTGCTTAGCTAGTCAAAGGATAAAAAAAGGTTTTTGCTAGTATAATTCGCTATAATATGCATAAAAACATTAGTGTACATAAAAAATAACACACTCTTAACAAATTCCTTATAATATTAAGTAGAGTTTCGTTAATGACAGCTTTTAAGTTAAGTGTCATTGCTTGTATAAATTGGTGTGCGTAAGATTCAAATCATCAACCATCTAATTTATTAAGCCTTTAACAGTATGGTATCGATAATACTGAAGACACTAACATTAATAATTAGCAAAACCCTATTTTATATAATCTCTTACCAAACTAATTTAGCTTTTTATGATCACAACATTTGAATTTGTCATGTGAGCATCTAAAAATCAGGTTGCATGCTAAAATCATGAAAAATGGGAAAGTAGTTTACCATTTGATGAGTTTGAGCTTATAAAAATATTAAAGGGATGGCATCCCACCTCCCACTTCCTTTTTCACCACTCACTTCTAACCAATCACATTATGCCACCTCAACTCCACCACTCACTCACCACTCATCCAAATTTTGTTGGCATCCGACCACTCACTTCACCACTCACTACAATTTAAAAAAAGTAAACTTAAAAACAAAAAAAAAGTTAAATCACATGATGGTGATTGGTAGAAAGTGGATTATGGAGTGCGTGGTCTGACCACTCAATTTGACGCCACCACTCGTGGTAGAAGGTTGGCGGCGGTGTTCCAACGTGGTGCCACGCTCACCACTCGTCCATAATCCATCCAATGCCAGCCCCCTAAATTCAAGCTCTGATAAGTCTTAAAACATGTTGTCAAACATAAATGAAGTGCCACCTAATTTGATCTTTCTTTACATAAAATAAGTAGAGGCTTAATTCTGATACATGAATGAGAATCTTTATGCATTCTGCGGCTCTGCCCAAGATCAAACAAGTACAATAAGGAATCCTAATATCTATATCTATACTATATTATAAAGCAAATCTCCTTTTGAGTTTCAACATTGAACTTAAATTTCATTATTGATTTTAAGTTTCAACAATTCATCAAAACTACATTACATCAATAACCTAAACTACTCGCCGCCACCGCCACCGTCAACGCCGCCATCACCAACGCATTTACTGGCATTAATTTTATTAAAATTAAGAACTAGTAAAGGTGTTGGAGCAATTATACAAACAAGGGAAAAGAACATGAAGTCCAAGGATATCAAACCTAAACTAACATAATTTTTCCTACTCAAAACCCAAAGAAAAAGAAAGGAGTTCTATTTCATCACCAAGAGTGTCTGTTTGAGTCTTAGAAGAGCTGAAATAAACCTCATTTTTATGTCGTCGCCAAGGTCAGCTATCTTCCTCATGGGTCGGGGGTGGGGGAAGTAAATGGTAATCAAAGATGTGTTTGGAAGTGGATTCTCACATCTCTTGATTGTCACTTGTTAAGAAGGTTTTAAAGAAGATATGTTAAATAGAACGTACACAGCCTGGTATCTATTAAGAAGGATAGACTCAAGATAATTAAAGTACTTTAAAGTGATTTGAAGTGCTGTATGTTATTATGGAAATTATGCTATTCATATTATGAATTTTATAATAACAGCTATTTTATGCACGTTAATTGAAAAAATTATATACATTTTATTCAAATCGACCTGTTTTAGCTCACAGGTAAATTTACCCAATTTGACACATTGTTCAACCTATCTGACCCTCCAATTTTGCCAAATGTCATAAAGATTGATATCGTTACCAGTAAAGAGTAGCACAAACTTATAATGGCAGAAGTTGCCTAATTATCATACTCATTAAAAGACATTAATAACATGAAGACATAGGTTTATTTGGTTAATGCTATTACAAAAACAACACTTTTCCCCCTGAATAATAAAAGTTGAATGTTCCAAAAAAAAAAATATTACAAAAACAACACCACGGTGGGGATTAAAAAACAAATTTTTAGCCCCATGAGAACACCTTAAATAAATCTACATAAATCCTAGATGCAGTTAAGTCAAGCTTCAACTGCCAATCTCCTAACAGCAAGAAAACAAAATTGTATCGGCGAGATGAGCTTTTCACTACTCAGCTACATACAGATCTTTTAAAATCCGATTTTCATGTGTATGTTTATATCAATCGCCCGCCACATAACTCTTAGCCTCATAGTACCTTCTCTCACTTTCTCCCTTCCTTTCGTTACGTTTCTGAACCACCAAAAAAAGAGATAAGTACACAGCATAAACCAATTCAAACTTTTATAACTCTTGGATGAGCTTTTTGAAACTAATATTCAAATAATCAGATGCAAGCCTTGTAGGTTACAGTATATGAAACATGCTGCCGTTATTTGAAGGCATGGCAATTTTTAAATTGCTTGCTAAATTCAAATGTAATGATAAAACGACCAATTATATATATTATCAGATATCTAACTATAATTTTGTGATATACTCTAGAACTTTTTAACATATATAATTCCAACTATTATCTCTTTCTTAATACTTTAACAATCAGAAATGCAGATGTGAAGTATTTAAATAAGGTAAAAAGATAAATTGCCCTTGAAGGAATCAGTGCAGCGAATATGGAATTTGATTATTTGACCCGCAAAATATTGGATGATCACGATCAGTAGACTTTTCTCCGGACAGTTAAAAAAGATTATCATGAATTCAAGTGGGCAATAATTAGATAAATCAAATTGATATCGCACATGGCACACCCAAACTCCCACAAAAATAAGAGTTGTAAGCTCAGTCTCCTGAAATCACTGCAAGGTATACCAGTGACAGAGGACTAAGGTTGCTTTAAATAAGGTTTTGAGGAACATTTTTCGTGATTAAAATGATTATGGAAAAGCATTTCATGGGAAGTAAAAGAACCTGATAAGCCTCGTGATTAGATACAATTCTCTTTATAATTGTGCTAGTAGTGATGTCCAGAGGACTTTCCAACACTTTGAATATATCCATACTTCTTGGAACATCATATGGATCGCGATTATCCTGTGAGGTGAGCCACAGATTGTCAATGTAGAAGAGCAAGAAAATGTATGAAACAAAAACAAGACAATGCTATCAATTATAAACTTAAGCATACCTTTTCAAAATCATCATCTTCTGCCACCGTCCCATGGACAACCAAAGAGATATTAAAGGTTGTGATCTGCATCATTTGATTTAGAATATCAGTTGTCAAAACTTCATTATTAGACAAAGCTGAACCCCCCCAGCGACCGGTCCCACAGCCAACACGAGAGAAGGTAAAGCGCGTAACACTGGTTAAAGGAGCATCAGCCGGGATTTGACCTCTGGCCTCCTCTTTTATGTTACCTGCCCCCACCACTAGGAATTTTTTAACTACTAATACCTAATACCCACAAACTGAGGGAAGTGAAAATCAATCTATAAACTACAATCTTGCAGTTGGTTACACACCAAAAAACATAAGGAGGCGAAAAGGGTAACGGAAATCAACATCATTATATCAATAAGTGATAATGTGACCTTGTAGTGATGCAAATCAACTGATATTATATCTTTTTAATGAAGCAAGCAAAAAACATCGGAGTACCATATATATGCGTAAAGGTATGGGCCTAAAAGTATATCTGATCCAGTCATTACACATGGTTTATGTTTTTTTCTCCCCTCATCAGGCATATCTTTTAGCAAGTGATTAATACACATGAATCATTTTTCAAACTTCAAATTATGATGTCACTCACCATATCCTTCGAAACCTCCCATGGAGCACCAATAATCACCTCATCCACATACCGACATGCCAAAACACTTAGGCTCCGTTCATGGAGATTCATGATTGGACGGTGCGCTCCTCTATTGGCACTGAAGCAGCAATTAAACAACAAAAAAAGATATGAATCATCAGTAAGTTATAAAACTATCAAGAAAAAAGGTGACAAGACGGGTTATGGATCAGAACAGCTTCTGGGTTAAAAAGGGTTGCGTCAAGTAGGGTTAATCCACAAAAAGTTTTTGAGTATTTCGTCCATTCTTTTTAAAAGTTGTAAATGTAATGTGCCATTATATTCTATTATCATGTTTGGCTTGCAGAAATGACACAAGTTTTAAATGCGTTGTTTGGCATACTTGAGTAGATACCTTAACTGAAGTAATTTGGTAAACAAGAAATAAAATTGTTCTTACATGAAAAAAGCTTCAGATGTAGAGTTACTCAATATTTTAAAGTTTCTTCAGACATGTTCTTTTTAATAATGTTGAAACTTTATTATACAATGTACTCCATTTAGTTATAGGAAAAAGCATTCTTTATCTGCCACTTTTCGTAAATACTATTTTCCACTTTAGCATTAATTTTCATACCATCTGTAGATAAAGTGTTATTTCCTTCAGTTGTGACATAATTTAACCAAAATAATTGATCCTCCTATTTACAATTAAAAAAAGAGTTAAATAAAGGATCACCAAATATAAACTATTCTTACTGCATCATAATTATCCAACACCACATGTTTCACCCACATATCCATTCCCTGAATACAAACCCTATACTTTAGCTCATTTCTATTTTTCTGAACTTCATCGGTACGTATGGTAGGTCCTGAGACTTGTTTCATTTTTAGGCCTAAACATTGGTAACATTTGTATGCTTGGTAACAACTGAGAGACTGTGTAATAATCAATACTTTGTACACCGTATTACGAAGTATCATTATTATTACTACTTTATTAGCTATTACCTCACAGTTTGATCTGTGTGAATCCCAACAAGTAAAAAATCTCCAAGCCCACGAGCAAGTCTTAAGATCTGTGAAAAGACGTAACCGAAGGGTTTAAGAACCTAAAACCACTAATTTTAAATTACTTACATAAACTACAGTTATGAGCCTACCTCCACATGTCCAGCATGGAATAGATCAAATGCACCATCTATATATACTATGCGAGAATTAGGTCCAGCTGCCTGAATAAACAGCAGTATGAGCATGATTATGTGATAACTTATAAACAAAAACATATCCATCATCTAATACGCATTAACATTTAGCACCTTTTCATTAGAAAATTGAACAATCCTACGAGATGTTGGAAGAAAATGAGACACACGAGTTCCGCTACCAGAGCCACCATCATCATACTTCTGGTTGTGGCCAGAG
This sequence comes from Erigeron breviscapus, assembly GCA_034093135.1. Taxonomy (NCBI): domain Eukaryota; kingdom Viridiplantae; phylum Streptophyta; class Magnoliopsida; order Asterales; family Asteraceae; genus Erigeron; species Erigeron breviscapus. Next base: position 41,704,967 of record CM067173.1, on the reverse strand, counting down.
CTAAATTGTCTTTGCAAAGAAGCATGACTTGGACTCTCGCAACTGGTCCTCTCCCTTACACAAAGAAGCATCCGTCCTATATTTGTCACATTCCCAAACAATTCAAAAAAATAAACGGTTGAAGATGAGTCATTTGTTTCAGAACTTGGGCAATGTGTCAAAATGGATTCACATGAAACCCAATAATTTTAAGAGCCGGTCAAAAAGGCTCAGATAAAGTTAGCCCGATCCGCAAACACTTTCATAGTCCATTTTGTTGACTTATTAGATAGCTATGTGTCATATTTGGTTAAAAATAATATTATTTATTGCAAAATGAGCACCTCTATCTAATGAAGCCATTTAGACGGTTTTATGCATTTGAATGCACCTCCAATGAGTTTTGAACACTTTCCTAGTAATTGGATATTCTAGTTTAACCCAGATACCCAATTGATCCATTAGAGATGAAACATAACACAGATCAACTAAGTTATAAATAAAGAGACACCTCTACTTAAATTTCACCAGCAAGAAAACTCCAATTCCTTATTGCCGAACAGGAAGACCTTATTCAAGGGTCCCATTTTCTCCAACGTTTGCATGACATAAAGTGCAAGTCATTTGCATTATGATATTTCTTGAATATAATCAGATTCTAATCTATAAACCTAGGTATTAAAATAAAGAATAATGTATACCAACAATGTCTGTGCTTGATACACCTTCTGTTCGCTTAATCTGCTTATAGCGGCCAGCTTTTTTTGCAAGGGCATATGCATCAGTTCCATCAGGGAGAATGCATGGATCATCTCCATGAATAATATAATCTATATTATATTCATCAAACAGCTTCCTCATGAACTCTTCAGTTATAGCATAAGGTGCATCAGGGATAACTTCATCAACCCACTTCACAGCACTCACCATAAGCATCCTGATACAAGGAAAAAGTGAAACACTATTCGTGATACTATAATCAATATAACCATTTATAGTTTTTACATACCGATGTGCATACTACTAATTTCTCTATATTTCTTTAAGAGATTCAGGGGTACTATAGCACGTAAATAGAGATTTTGATAGCAGAAAAGAAAAAATAAAACCATAAGAACCACAATGGAAAGGCACAACACAGAGTTGTAAAGCAAATAACCTTTTTGTAGTTCAATAGGCAAGAACATTAATGATTTAAGGTAGGTGTTGTGATGAGCACCATCAGCCCTTTTTGCTAGTATATTACGCCTCTGCCGCCCATTTTACACTGTCATTTTGGTATTAGTCAACCAAACCCATGGTATTTGTCTATGTGCATTGTCAATAGTCACAACTAAAACTTTAACACCTATCACACTTCATCAAACTCGAAACTCTAATCCTAGATTCCTAGCCTTGCCAAATTAGGCCACATGAGCACATCATCAAACATTGATCCTAGCGGTCTAGCCTCACCAAATGATGAGATTTAAGCATATCATTAAGCACCAACCGAGCCTTACCTAGTTAGGCCACATTGACACAACAGTACTCTTAGCCCTAAAATCTCATCCGGACAAGAAAGGTGTATTGGTGTTTCTACATCACAGTCTTTAATCACGTGACATTCAGCCTGTAGGTAGCAAAGATAGCATTAATAAAGCCTCATCAGCTTGTGTCTAATCATATTCTAGCTTTCCTAAAAGTTTCCTAGCCCATATCATTTCACGACACAGTCTCTGTTGTTTACAGCCCTGTACTTCGATTACAAGATGATGTGGTGTTTCTTACTTTTCCAAGATACTTTTTTTTTTTGAACGGCATTCTATTCTACTCCTATTCTTAAATTACACGTATGCCTGGAAACCAGGAATCTCGAAAACCCCTATTAATCCACCCCCACAAATGTGAGAAGTGGGACTCGAACCCAGGTGGATCCTCCCAAGGTCAAAGACCTTACCAATGAAATACAAAATACTAGATTACCCCCGACAAATACAAAATTCTGCATAGTTGATCTCCTGAATGAAATATGCCAGATATCCTAACATCTTTTTCCTCAATACATGCACCTACTAAGCGGTATCTTGCCATCTTGAAATTCATCCTAATCTGAATAAAGTATCCCTAAGCCTGGCGTATGCGTCTAAATACCTTAAAGGGCAATCGATACCTTGTAAAGGGCAATCATGAACCAGTACAAGATACCAAAAGGGAATGATATATCCTATCCCGTAACTGCTAGATACTTCAACTTCCCGACTTGTATATCACTGCAAAAAGTTATCCTAAAGTAAGCATGTAAAACTATGAAGTAGATTGATACCTAAAAACATGAATAACTGAACACGAACCACGATCATGCAGAGGTAGAACCTACTCATTTCTTGCCTAGATAAGAAGTGGGTGTGTTAGAGCTTTACGAATAGCTCAAAACTAATAAACCTAGAACCTACCCCTCACCTCAAACATTATAAGAGGATGTGCTTATCTTACATCATATCGCTAAGCAGGAAATCAGTATAAAATGTTGTCATTTACTAAAATTAAATAGCTATGGAGTAGCACACTTGCATAAACATAAACCCCTAAAGTTCAAAGTCTTAATCATAATGTCAAACATATTCCAATAGTATTTGAGATCTGTAAACACACTACTTACATGTTTAAGTTCAAGTTTAACCTACTCTTTCTACTCTACTAAATGTATCTAAATTAAACAAAAGTACAACATGTCATCAAATATACACTAGCTCAAGCTCCATAAACTCGTCTCATAGCTCAAGCTCAATAAACTCATCTCATAGCTCCATCTCGAATTAGCTTAAAAATGATAACAGATGGACCTACTATATAGCTCATAAAACACAATTAACCGATGTTTGTTCATATTAATTAGCTCATCCGCCTTAAAATAACTAAACTGCTTTCAAAAATATTAGACTTTTTAAGCTTGGCTCATAAAACTAACCTAGCAACGTGCGCTAATATAAATTAATTAATTAAACACTTAACATTTTCATAAATCTCAATATCAAACCAAATATTGAACTTTTGAGCTCTGCTGGTGAAACTAAATCTCAATATCAAACCAAATATTGAACTTTTGAGCTCTGCTGGTGAAACTAAGCGGCAACTTTTATCTCGGCTCAATCTACACAAACTCTTCATTTCTAAACTCGATAACTCACCTAAGCTATAACCTAAAATCTAGAGATCAAAATCAACATTTTCACACATCTCAAAACTATAATTCTACAAAAAGGCATTACATCACATTTCACCTAATTTTTACCAACATTAATCTCATATATAACCTAATTTCATAAGAAACATTATATATATAATCATGAAAATAACTAATATATATATATATATATAAACCTTTCATGAAGAGGTGTAACAGGAGGTCCTTTATTAGCAGTAATTTCAGAATCACTAACAACACCAACAATTAATTGATCTCCAAGTGCACGCGCTTGTCTTAGCGCGTTACAATGTCCATAATGCATCATATCAAAACAACCGTCCATATACACGCGTATCGGCCTTTTCTTCTTCTTTTTTCCTATTATGTTTATTTCCGGCCAACCGGCGCGTAACGCCACCGCCAATGATATCCCGGTCACTAATCCTCCGATCAACCATGTCGTTAGAAACCGTTTCGAGTTTTCTACACCACCATCTGAAACCATTTTTTGTTTCTATTCAGAGATAGAGATAATTTCTGTATCTATCTGTTTTTTGTTATGTATCTGTAGTTGTTTCTATTTTCTCTTTTTAGTTTGTGGTTTGGCTTTATTTTTTTATTCTTTTAACTTTTGTATTTCTTTTTGTTATATTCTCTTTGCTTTTGGATATATGCCCAAAATGTATGTAAAGTGTTTTTTTTATTAAGTTTAAAGATTCACATATCCTTTTGAAAATCAAGGTAATTAAAGTTGGTCTAGCTTTTAAATTGAACAAAATATTTATTATTTTTATTTCTTACCTAAGTATGTGTCAATATAGGTGTATAAAATTTTTCTGGTTTCCAACAAAAATTAAAATTAAATTTAAATTTAAATAAGATATACTGTTTTCCACTATTGAATGACGCCAAACATTTTTTTGGCATTTTTAACCATACATGGGATATGTTGTGAGGATATCATTCCTGTTTTAATTATCATAACATATATTGAAAGGTTATAAAGACACTAATCACTTTTTACCTGTAGTGTATCACACTAATATTTACTGTACTACACAAAATTAAAAAAACAGAACCTCTCACAAACAAGCATGATAATCACCACATTGGCGATCACCACACAGACGCCAAAGTGGCACACGTGAAAGTCTCCCTCGAGGCATGATGGAGTATCCAAAGCGTGGGCAAGGTGCAAAGAAACATAAAGAAGGCATCAATTCTGAACCAAAAATTCCGGTTTAATGAACTTAAACAATAATAACTAAAAGCCCTTGAAGGTGAAAAGCTTGCATCTTCTAAAGTAAGTAACTGAATTATTAGCTATCCCTTTATCACCATATCCCTAATAACATATGAATACACACAGACTCTAGCGAAATAAATACTATAACAATCGTGAAAAACAAAAAAAGAAAAGAATGCAGGGTAATCGTTTGCCTGCCTACTTTTACACCAAACAAAAAAAGGTAGAAAGCAGTTCTTCGTTTTTTTCAACCCCAACTGCAATATCTTGACCATGAACAGATGAAGAAACTGGACCAATTGTAGTCCAAATTACTAGAAATAAACGCAGATTCATCATTTGCAGATCCTTTCCCTCTGGAAACCAAGTCCAGAAAAACTTTGCTCTTCCATTTTAAGAATTGTAAACATCATATTTTAGTAATTACGGATTCACATTGCAATCAGTCAAGAAATGATTATCAAGGTTCAGATACTTTCTCCAATGAACTTTATACGGTGAAATGCCGAGTTCAAGCCAGGGTTTCATGTTGCCATTGAAGTGTAATACAGCTGCTTTGTTAATAGCTTCTTTACTAATACCATAATTATGACCCAATCCAGACAACACCCACGTGTTATCAAGAGCAACAAGTAACCCTTGAAATGTGAGCATTGCTGCTCGTATTGTAGTTGCTTCGTTCGGTTTCTGTTCACAAATGAAAGGTGCCAATCAGTCAATGCATATTCTTAGCACACGATATAGCCAATAGAGGTGGCTAATTTGACCATTCCAATTATAAATGGGTCGATAGGGGTTATCTTTATCCCTAACTGTTCCAACTTCCAATTCCAACAAGTAAAAATAAGAAAACAAATATTAAACGTAATGTGTCGAATGGATCAAGATTTAACCAAACTGTAGCTTAATGTAGAACAATATCAAACCTCCTACTCATTTAATTCAAATTATAAATGTAACAAATTAGGTGGGGCATGCAAATGGATCAAACATACCAGCGGGCTCATAACATTTTTGGTCAAAAACTTTCTGAATTTTTATGAACTAATGATTAAAAAAAAAACTCTTATTTCAATAATAATCAGACGAGTTATATAAAATGATTAAGGTTCATAGATTCAAAAGACACTCGAGGCAACTTTTAACCTGTTTGACGCATTGTCCTTTGTGGCTACTTTTGTGCATTTTTTCCATCCATTAAAAAATAAAATATAACCCAAATCGACTTATTTACAAGTGTATGACCAAAATGGCCTCCTCTAACTATAAACAAGCTTATCCATAATTAGTGAAAGAGTAATTAAAGAAACAATTCCGAAGATACTTTTGCTTTTTTTGTCTATTTGACCCACAAAGATAAAACAAACCCTAAATCAACCCATTTATAAGTATATGGGCCCAAATGGCAACCTCAAATTATGAACAAGTATCTGTGATATGTGCAAGAGTAAATAACGAAATAAGTCAGAAGTTAACTCACCTGTTGCACCAAGCTTTGATAATTTCTAGTCACATCTCGTTCCTTCCACCGAACCAAATCGATAATGTTTAACCCTGACATCCATGTACAGGAATTTGCATCATAATTTTCCTTCCCCATATAACCTTTAAGTGCACCCAATTTCACAGTGCACAACTGCAACGCACCAATAACTTTCCCATTCATGTCAAGACTCCACAACTCTGACAAATCACGCTGGACAACAATGTCATCATCAAGAACAACAATTTTCTTCAACGTTGGGAATATCTTAGGAAGTGCATAGTGCCAATGAGAAAACACTGAGATGTATTCAGTTCTACTTTCAGAAGCAGATAGAAAAGAGACACGTAATTCTTGGGGCATTGACAAATGAGAAAACAGATGGCCTTCTATGTTGAGATCTTCAATGTTCAACACTTGAACTGTCACATCTTTGTAAGAATTGGTATAGAACCACATTTTCATGGAAAAGAAACTCTGCTTATCTGTCAATACATGAAACACCTGCTTCCTGCTGGCCTGAAAATAATACTAATGAGTCCCTCATATAGAAAGATATTTCTTAGTAGAGGTGGCCACTTCAACCAATTTACTTCTGAATGTATCAATGTGGGGAATATTTATAGCCAATAGCTTAAATCATTTATTCAAATTTTGCAACCATATTGACACGGTGACTATTTATTAACCTTAGAGAAATAGTGTTCCTGGTCAACCCGGCCCAACCTGTTTTCACCCGTTACCTAACCTGGCCTGCCTACTTTGCCACCTGTTATAAGTTAATGAAAGAAAAAGTTGTTTGCGAACATACTCTTGCATTCATTACAGTCGAATTGATTACTACAGAAGACGCAAGCACGTTGCTGGAAAACATAACATAGTGATGCAGGGTCGGATTCAACAAACTCTCTGACTGATCAGCATCAAGAGGAGTAGCTTTAAAATACTCGACAGTTAGTCGCATTGACAGGCAATGGAGACTCTTTGGGGTAGTTTGGACTGCAAGTTGGTAAAGAAAAGCACTCTGCTTCATATGGAAGTTGGCTTCATCTTCTGTAAGATCAACCAACTGTCTTAATTTTTTGTCAACATTGTTACACTCAACTATAGCTAATTTTGCTTTGGCAATTGTAGCTTCCATCTTTTGCAACTTCTTCTCGACCCTGACAACACCCACAACCTTATTTATGATGTCTATGGATATTATAACATACAAATACAATATTACAAGGTGGTAACAACAGGGTAAGATAAAAAAGGAGACACTAGTCTTAACAACTTACTGGGGAGGAAGATCTGGATCAGAGGAACTTTCGCTGAGGATTCGCTCAAATTCTTGAATATTTTGCTTCATTTCTTGCGTAAATTGGTCAAGGTGTGGAACCTTTGCAATACTGGGATAGTATGCCCGAGCCACGTAAAGCTGGTCTTTCATTTTTCTCACTAAATAATCTTTCATTTTTTCCCTGTGTTGTCGACGCCATAAGCAATAGCTTCCAAATTTTAATTCACACATTTTATCACTCTCAACAATGACTTGAAGAGCTTTAAAGTCTTCAGGTGGGGAACTAGGGGGTGGCTTTATTACTGGTTTAGGCACAACAAAACCTGCAGATATTTCAAAGATGCATAAACAGCGATGTCTATGGTGTCAGAAAAGCCTTGAAGAACCAAAATGATTGAGAAAGATATAATGAACACATTCTAGAAACAATTATCTACCAGTAGTTTTGTTTTCAGCTTCCTTGACAGAATCCCTTATAAAACCCTAATAAAAGAAACATGCATGACAGTGAGATAAACAAGAATCGGTAAATGTAGCACAGGCATACGCATCTGTGCCCCTATTAAAAGTAAGCATATACGCAAATAAATATAACTAAATAAAAAGTAAGTTTAAAGCCATAAAGGTCAGGTCATGCAAGAACTTTCAAAATGTCAAACATATGTACAAAAAATAACAACAAATCAGTCGGAGATTTTTGATCCATAAGAGGGTCCACTTACAACTAACCAATGTCACGGAGGTAAGAACATAGGTGGCTCTTTAGATCTGGAACTGGGAAAACTATGGTGGATAAATCATCACATCAAAAAAAACATAAGATCTATTGAGCATCAGACACAAGCTCAAACTAAGGCATCAGACTAAGAAGATTGAACCACCTAATAAAATATGGAAGAACTCACGGATGCTGTTATTTACCTAGCATTATACTACAATCCCTCGTAAGCTTGAGGATTAAAGCGGCAGATTGATCGTACAATCATAATGTAAAACAGTAAAAGAGAACAAATTGATATCACTTATAAGTTATAATTTGTTTGGCATGACATAATATCTTGCTAATTGCTGACATATTTTTTTTTTTTTGGAACAACAATTTATTAAATATAAAAGCTAAGCTAAGTGGTTGAAAAGGATTCAACCATTAGCAAAAATGAGTGAAATTACATAGCAAGAAGTGGATTTTTCAGCCACTCAGTCCATGAGATATGACACTTACTACATCTACTAGAATACCATAAGAAAGAATATGAAACAATAGAATAAAAAAGAAATCGTTTTTTGAATTTTCCGGGTGAGAAGACCTCTCCATTACGATACTTCCAAATCATCCACCACGTGCAAAAAGTAACAAGTTCGACTATGTTCTTTTTCGCAACAACCAGCCGCAATCCATCAATCTTTTGGAGCCACTCTGAAGGGGAAACATAAGTGAACGATCCTAAGTCAAGCCACTTCATAATCAAATTCCAGAGATTACAAGTAGCCGGGCAAAATTGAAATGTATGATTTATGTCTTCAACAGCATTAGAACAAATCGGACAAAGGAGGCAAGGAATGTCAATTCCTTTTTTGGACAGATTACTTCTCGTTGGTAACAGGTCAAGTAAAAGTCTCCAAACATGGATGTTTACTTTTCGAGGAACGTGCTTGTTACTACAATTTCATGAGTAAAAATCTAAAGTCACGCATTAATTGTACAGCAATAGCTTGATGATGCAAAATGATATATATTTTTCCCACTAATGCTTTGTCTACCAGACTGTCACAATATATTTGCTAGTTGCTGACATAACCTCTAGTCAACTTCATAGTTATCCCAGGTTGAGCGTATGGAAAACACAACCAAGCACGGGGTAAAAGTAAAGTTAGGAGCTGCAAACCTAAAGGTCCTAAATAGTCCTAGTTACATAACTATTTTGGATCTTTTCTTAGAAATGTATGTTAGCCAATGATAAGGCAACAAGCATCTAAACAACCATCATAAAACCACAGGTAGCAATAAATTTCCAGTTTAGAAGTTATTCAGCTATATGATAGGACAGGACATAATATTAAAGTTTATGTGCTTAACACTTGCTTTGAATAACCATGCTTAAGAATACCACTAGCCCTTAAGCAAAAAACTTGGCATTTTAGCATGATTATTAATATCTACAATAAGGCAGGCATAGGTGTATTGCCTACAGCTTAATACTAATAGTACAAAAGTTGAGTCTTAACCATCAAAGCAGTATGCAATGAACCTTTGGAAGAGTCGGTCCAAGATTTTTCAAAAGTCCATCTACACGTGATGATAGCTCTCCCTGCACATATACATAACTAGTCTTAATACCCGTACGATATACGGATTGACTTACTTAGATTTTCGTTGAAACTGAAAGTAGGAATGACGATGGAATTTGATAGCTATGGTAACAATGAATATAATAGGATTTTAATATAAGAGTGTTAACTATATTACCCTATTAGGAATCTATATCTATATATATGTTAATTAAATTACTAATTATTTATGGTATCTAAATAATATGATTCTTAAATATAGATTAAAAGGGACACGTGTCATTTAAATAAATCGCCACTTGTCGATCAAAGGATGCCTATTTGTAGATGGTAGATGTAAGTATTCGAAGAAATACATCATCTTACTTCTTAAAGCCATATGATAACTAAAGTTAAATTTGTAAATGTTAATTTAACAAATGTGAGAGCAAAACATTACTTTAACTGACGGTGAATCATCTAAAGTAGCATCATTTCTTGATGAAGCAGAACCCCTTCGCTCAGTAGCATACCCTGTCAAATGAACCCACATCCAATTAATTCATTCTAAATTTATACTCACAATGTACACTCTAAACATTACAAATCTAAACCACGATAACTTGCTCCACTAAAACGAAACAAAAACTAAAAACCTATGTCAAATACCTAATCAAATGCAATAAAAAAAAAGAAGATTCATACATAAACAAAGTATTAAACTTACAGAATCACAGTCTGATTATGCATTCATACTATATTGAAATCGAGTGTGTACACATGCACAGACACAGGCACATATATAATTGATGAATAAATTGTAACAGTTTAGATCTGAGTAACAACTAACAAACTCGCAGAACCACAGTCTATGCGATATCCAAAATGAGTGTACACGAGCACACACACGCACACATATAATCGATAAATCTTTAACAATTTAGATCTGAGTAACAAACTTGCAGAAGCACACTCTACCAATGCAGCCATAATATATCGAAATTGAGTGTATATACACACACAGACTGACATACATATAACTGATAAATAAATTATAACAATCCAGATCTGAGTAACAAACTCTCAGAACTACAAATGCAGTTATCCTATATTCCTATATCTAAATTGAATGTATGTATTATGTTATACACACACACATAAATAATCATTTAATCACTAAACTGGATCCAAAATATTTAGGGCAAATCACATTAAATCGCTAGCACAATTACAACGAAAACAGATCTAATCAATCAATTAACAAATCTAGGGCAAAAATAATTATAATAATTATAAAATTATATATATATGTATATGTATATTACCTGAGTGAAATCCATTATGAAGACCGAGTAAGAAAGCAAGAGGAACAAGCATTGAGAGTAAAACAAGGCCTAAAACTGCGATTACAAGCCAACTCCATCTTTTCTTCCCCGGCGGCATAGTGGTGGTTGTATTGTTGTATGTATAGATTGTACCACCCTTCATGATGATGAGTGTGTATTATCTCCATATCTATATACTTACAGTTTACTTATATTTATTGTGATTTTTTTTAGTGATAGATTACTATTAAGTATCTATTTTATGATACTAACCCTTTATGTTTGTTTGTTTACATATATTTCCCCATGTTTGTATTTTGTGAATATACGTGAAATACGATTTGTTTATTAATAACCGACATTTTTAGAAGATGCACCGAATGTTTGAAATTATTTGTGCCTTTGAATAAAAGAAATTTTTTTTTGCTAATAATGGCCTTAAGACTACCCACATCAGTGAACTAACTCAACCCAATCTTTAATTAAAAATTAATTTCTCTCTCTTCCACCTATACAACCCAATCTAACTCAAATTTTCACTCACATTCCCAACCCAACCTAAACCATTTTTTATTATATAAATATAATTTATAATTATTTTTACCATATTAAATATAATTATGTTTACTTAAAATATAAATATAAATACCTTTATAATAATCTTATACATAAAAGAATAGTTATAAGAAAATACAAATTTAAAATAACAAAAAAATATATTTTCTAAAATAGCTCCGTTTTTAATAAAATTTATGTCAAAACGTCCGTAAAAGAAAACTAAAAAATACCATGTTTTTATATTTATATAAAAAGTTATAAATTATAAGATATTAATGAAAAACTAACAAGGTGTAAAACTAAATATGTATATTGAAAAGCATATATCCAACCACCACTTAAATTGTGACAAGTGTCATGTTTTCTTTGACAATCTTGGATTGTTTGGGAGGCTAGTTTGTCACAGATCGCTTGCGTACTTCATTTCTTTTGAATGTTATATTTAGGGTTAAGTGCACGGAAATGTAATCAACTAAGGCCGAAAAGTTATTGTATACATGAACTTACAAAAGGTTTATTGTATACATGAACTCTTAAAAAAAGGTTATAGAAAACACGTTTTACCTGCTATTCCCTTAGCCGGTAACCCTTGTCAATACAAGACAAAACTGCTGACGTCAGCATGACGTCAGCAATTTTGTCTTATTCTTATTTTGTCATTTTCTGCAGTTTTAGATTTTTTTTTTTTTTTTTTTTTTTACGATTGTATATTTTTATAGTTTCTTATTTTTATCACTTAACTTACTTTTAAAGTTTTTAATTTTTATCAATTAACTTTGGATTTTAACTTTAATCATCAATTTTTTTAAATTTTTTTTTTTTTTCTACTTTCTATCTCTTATTTTAACGTTTTAACTTATTTGTACCACTTAACTTATTGGTTTTTTAACTTTAGTCTAACTTTTTGTATACAAACTTAATTATAGTTTAGTTTTAAAGTTTTTAATTTTTATCAATTAACTTTGGGTTTCTAACTTTAATCATCAAATCTTTTTTTTTCTTTACTCTCTATCTCTTACATTAAGGTTTCTAACTAAACTATAGTAAATTTTAAGTTTCCAAACTTTTAGGTACCGTTGTATGTATAAATGCTTGCATGACGCAGTGTCGATCCCGGACAACGTCCCCCTGGGGTCAAAAAACTAGTTCTAACTACACACATTCATCAGAATTTACAACCATAAGAATTTAAAAAAAAATAAAATCGGATCTCCATATCTTGATGATGATGATGTCAAATAAATGAATAACAAACACAATCACTGATGAAAACGATGTCAAACCACCGCACACAATAATAGAAGTTTTGTAAGTTCATGCACACAATAACTTTTTGTAAGTTCATGCACACAATAACTTTTTGTAAGTTCATGCACACAATAACTTTTTGGGCATAGTTTATTACATTTTCATGCACTTAACCGGCCCACATCAAGACTTTAGCCGGTTTCGGTATACAATAGAAAAATAGCAGGGTTCATGTATACAATAAACCTTTTGTAAGTTCATGTACACAATAACACAATAACTTTTCGGCCTTAGTTGATTACATTTCCGTGCACTTAACCCAAAATTTGTAAGTCCCAACTCAATAGATGGTACTAACTGAAGACACCTCTATGTCAATGGTGAGATACTTTGCAATATACACACTGTATCTGGAGACGACCAGTTGCAGTGTGTGATATACCAGGTATACTGGAAGTTACTTATTTAGGTAACAATGTAAAATAAGTAAAGACAATGCAATAATAGAAAGTATTTGTAAAGTAAATTGGTGAGATAATATGTATTTTTCAAGTGTAATTTATTTATTAACTTTAAATAAATTACAAGGTTGTTGCGGAACCAAGATAATACAAAGTATGTAAATATCCTAACAACCTATGAAATACAATTGATCTATACTTGGAAATTTTCTAAACAATCGAAACACTTAAAGTTGTGAAATGTTTCTTTTGCGATTGAGAGAATATTGCACAAGTTCACCAAGAATATTGCAAGTTTGCAAAGTTGTTTCTTGGTTGTGCAAAGACCTCTATTTATAGGCAAAGTTGACATTGGGATGTCAACTTTGTCCGTACAAATATGGTTGAGAGCATTTAAGGAATAACATTTAATTCCTTAAAATGCTGTGTAAAGTTATGACATAAAGTAACTTTACTCAACCTGCTTTATGTACCTTTTGTACTTTATACATAGATAAATCATTTTATCCGTGTAATAGCACATAAAGCATAAAGGTCTTTTCCTAGTAATCAGTGTAAAGCTTTGTAAGTACTTTACACTGATGTTCTCCAGTTTATATCTGAGTAGAATGATAACTGGGCTTCGCTGCCATTGTCATTCTTTATCTTCCACTTGTTGTCTTCGACTTCAACTGGAATGATTCTTCATCTGGTCAGATCTCAACTGGGGGAAGTCTTCAGTTGCGTTAACTGTACGTTGCAACTGGACTTCAATATATTTATGGACAAATCTTCTTAGTCTCCAGATGCAACTGGAGACTGGCCAGTTTTCAGCAAAACTGGTCCTAACAAATTCCCCCTATTTGTCCTGAAATATTGCCAAGTCTTTTCGAGTTCTTGTATCTGTACAAGTATGAACTGGAAAGACTTGTTTGACTAAATCTATCTAAATTTTCCAAGGCATTTTTATAGATTAATAAATGCCTTGGGTTTTTCTTTTTAGTTTGTTAGATTTAATCTGTTATCTACCTTGTGGTTACAAACTGGTAACTTCATTTATACAAGGAAATGAAATTTATACAAGTTACAAGAATGTAAATAAAATTACAAGAAGATAACTGAAGGAAAAACTTATGCAGATGGCCCTTCGCCAGTTTTCCTTCTTTTGGCAGCTGAAGAAATGGGCAGTTTGTCTTCAGGACCGAAGTTCAATTTTTCTTCAACACTTTCTTTGAACTTGATCAGTTGCTGAAGAACATAAATCCAACCCCTTTCAATCTTGTTCTTATGCTGCCTAGCCTCCAACAGTTTCAGCATCTCCACATGCTCAGAATGGCCATAGTGGTGAATGTCTGGATTCTCAGTTTGAAGCATTGGTCCATTGAAGTACTGAACCCCAACTATAAAGTGTTGAGTTCCAGGCCTGATCGATACTTTCACATTAACAATCTTGCCTGGATTGTATCTTCGCTGCAGTACTTCAGTTAAGTATGCTCGTGCTTCAGATTCATTAGCCAGTTGAATCTGGCCAGTGCTCAGATTTTGCACTGCAGCTCGGATAACTTCAGTTGAGGGTTCATTTGATTGTACCCAAGTCCTTAGATCTGCATCTCTTGGCAGTTGCTTCAACTTTCCTTTGGACTTGGGTGGATTCAGTACTCTCCTGACCACCTTCTGGACATTCTCCAATCTCCTTTGAATTCCACTGGCCCTAGCCTCTCTAGCCTTCTCCACTGATATGTTAAGATTTCTGGCATCATGCTCAGCTTCATCGTCAGGATAGAATTTGTCCAGCTCAATGTCAAGCATTTCTTTTAGCATGCCAACAATCCTTGCATCATGCTTGACTTTCAGATATTGATCAAGTGGGATGCTCAACAGGTTGGCATCACTTGCATCAAGTATCTTCATTCTCTCCAGTTGACCTCTGGCGACCAATTGGTTTGCTTGTTTTTGTTTCTTTCTTTCTTTAATGCCATCACCAATTCTTGCCAGTTTTCTGCTTTCACTTTCGGTCACTGGAGGAAGCTGATCAACATTTCCAGTTTCTAATAAAGGAGTATCAGTGGCCGGCTGGGCAGATTCATCAGTTGCAATCATTTTGCCCTTATCAACATTCCCCCTATCACCAATATCTTCAAATTCTTCAATCTGTTGACTGGCATCAGTACCAGAATCAACAACCATAACCTGCCTTTCCACCAGATTTCTTGTACCTGCACCTGGCAATCTTGGTGCAAGGACAGTCTTTCCCCCTTGGCAGCATCTAGACCTGCCCTTATGACTTCCCAGTCGTGATGGTTAGATGGCAACCGGTCAAGAGGCTGCCATGATTGCATGTCCTTGCACTTTTTAAAAATTGTGCACATCATTCTGAAGGATCTCCACAGGTGGTTGGTCTCTTTAGACTGGGCCAGAACATTTGCTGCAACTTGTTGCTGACCAGTCTTCAGTTCGGCCAAGATCTTAGAATCTTCATCAAGACCAGAAACCACCTTTTCCTTCACCTCTTCATCATTTTTCTTTAAATTCTCTACTTCAGTTGTCAGCTTGTCAATAGACTAGGTGTGATTTGATACCTGGGTGTTTAAAGTGTCTATGCTGCCCCTCAACTGGTTGATCTCAATAGAGTGGCCAGCTTGGTGATCTCAGCTATCACCTTTTCAATCAGTTGAATTTCTCTTGCACCCAGCGTATCATCAATCTTCTGACCAACTGAAGTCATCAACTGCTGCCCAAGCTCAGTCACATTCAAGCCAGGTTTTTCAACTAATTCCTTAACCTGCTTTTCAATCTCCTTCAGATCAACTTCTGATTGTCTAACAGTATTACCCAGCAAGTTGGAGATTGAAGTAGTGACTTTGGTCTGAGTAAGGTCAAAGGCTTCCTTTAGAGAAGTGGCCAGATTGTTACAGCCTTCGACCAGCTCATTGAGCTTCTTGAACACCAAGTCCTCATTTTCTGCAAACTTATTTATCCCCAGATCAACAACTTTAGAATTTGTGGTGGTGTCCTTGTTGTATCTGGAGAGGGACTTGGTGTTTTTATCAATTGCCTTCTGAACATCCTCCACCCTTTGAATAAGGTTTTGGATGTCGGCTTGGAAGGAGGCAAATTGAGTGTCCAGTGACGGAGGGGAAGTTGTCACTGGACCAGCAGCAGGCACCACTGGAGCAACTGGAGGAGGCACATTAAGTGAAACCTCGCCAGTTGACTGACCAGGGGCAAAAGAAATAGAACCAGGAGTGGGAAAAGAAAGACGTTGAGAGAAATCAATGTGTTGGTCATGCTGAGAATGCTCAGGTGTGACCAACGGCGGCGGTGGTGGCATGTGCCTATTTCTAGGCACAAAGAGTGAAGATATAAGGGATCGTTGTTGAGGTTGTGGATTTCTAGTAAGCATATCTGGAGATGAAACTGTTGTTTGTTCTGGGGGCGGATTAAGAGATGAAGGGAGTTGATCTTGTACAGAAGCATCAACTATCTCTTGATCAGAAGTGGTTCCTTCAGAATCCGAAGATTCTAGCTGGAACTCATCAACATCCATGCCCATATTCATGAATGATAGAGATGGCTGATCAGGTTGATCAGTCTCCAGATGACCTTCTCCAGTTTCCTGGAAGGTTTCATCTGTTGAAGGTTCAGTTACCAGGGTAACTTCACCAGGGACAGAGGTCACAAGGGTTGCCTCAGTTACAATTGCTCTATCCACAATCATAACATCATCGGCCGCAGAGTTTGGAACCTCAGTCTCCAGCTGTGACTGGCCAGAGACGTCGTCAGTTCGTGCAAGAGAAGTGTCAGAAGTTTGGCCGTGGACACTTTGTGCAGACTCTAACTCTATTCCGGGTTGGGGTAGCCAGTATCATCTTCACCACCCTCTCCTACAGAAATTTCGAGGGTGGCTGCTTGCGGTTGTCCCATTTGACTGTCTCCAGGTTCCTGTTGGGAGGAAACTGGAGGGCTGGCTTGGTTTCTACTGTTAGTGGCAAGTGCTGACTGTTTCCTAGGACGACGTGATCTTGTTGCCTTTGGAACACCTGGAGGACCTGTTGGGAGGTCTCCAGGGTAGATAGTTAAAGGGACTGACACGCTGGTGCTGGAGGGGTTAGACTGTTGCCCAGGTTCGGCAATTGTCACGATTCCAGCAGACGAACTGGTGGGTCCCTCATTGTTTTGAGGCCCGCCCAGTTGTCTTTCCGACTTACCTTGGACTGGTGCATCGGTTTTAGAGAATGCCAGCAACATTCTCTGAGGGATCTCAACCTCCCCATCGATAGATGTTAGGGAGTCAAGATTCCTCAACAACTCTGGGACAGTGTACAGTGATTGAGTATTATAATATTCTTCACTGCCCAGAAGTTGTAGAAAACAGAGTGACAAATACCTGGAGAAGGGGATGCATAATCCCCTGGAGCCCTTCAGTTTTATTACCAGGCTTCTGAATAATATGTCAGCAAAGTCCACTCTGAGTCCATTCCACAAGCAGTAAGCCATCTCTGCTTGTGTGGAGTTGATCTGGTCCAGTCCACCAGAACTCCCGCCCATGCTTTCCACAAGGTGAATGAAGAAGAACTTCCAGGATGGTGAAAGGCCCTTCATTGTCATAGCACCTTTGGTTTTTAATACCCCATTTTCCAAACACTCCTTGTTTCCCATATCAAGGAGTACCTGGCGAAAATTTATATTTTGGGATATCACAACTGGAGACTCACCCTGTCTCCAGTAGTTGAGGTGCAGAGCATCCCTCAACGTTTCTGCTGTTAAGGTACACTCGACTGATCCATCTTTAAGAGTGAAGGAGATAGATGAACAGTCTTCGGAAAGTTCTGCTGTGTACCAAAACTCACACAAGTAATCATGGTACATCTTGCGTGGGTTTAGGGAAAAAGACTCGCCGAGGGGAGAATCACGAAGAAATGTTTGGATTCTCCCGATTAATGTATCGGCGGCTTGATTCCCCCTCAAACTAGCCATGGGATTATTCGGATTCAATTTTATTGATGTGGAATTTGAAGGGGCACCACTGGCTCGTTTGACATTATTTGATGGATTATAAGGGACTGTAAGCAGATTTACATCCCTACTTCTCGATTTAGGTGCCATTTTAGAAAGATTTGAATATGAAACTGAAAATTTGGGAATTAGGGTTTTTGATTTATGAAGCAGAGAGAGGAATGAAGCTATTTTGATGATGATTGGGAGTAAATGAGAGAATGTGAAAAGAAAGTAAATGTGTTTCGGAGTAAATAAGGGGTATTTATAAGGAAAATTATGATCTCAATGAAATACCAAGAATTATTTTATTATCAAAACTCAAATTTGTAGATATTTTTATAAAAGTTAATTTGAATTTTGAACCAAAAATTTAATTCTCCGTGTCAGCATTAAATGCTACGACGGCTTAACTTACCCACACGCCCACTAACTTTTCATATTCCCAATAAAAGTGTTACTTTTTATAACGTTATGAAATCTGGTTGACCACCAGTTTTAGACAAGACTGAACATGTACACTGGAGGATTAGTCCAGTGCCAGTTTCCAACTGGAGAGTTCTCCAGTTGCAATTTTTCAAACTTAAGAATTTTGGTTAGAAAAATATTTTGAGTCTTTCCCCCTAGAATGATGATCCAGAAATCAATAAGTGCCAGGATAGTATCACAAAGGCGTTCGATAGCCTGGCGAGCAAAGATTATCTGGACCTCCTCAACTGGAGAACTTCATCAGTGTCACTGACATGTTCATAACAAAATCTCCAGTTTTAAGGATTTAACATTCCCAGTTCGTTGATGAGATGTTTAAAAGTTTTCTCATCAAGAGGTTTTGTAAAAACATCAGCGAGCTGTTTGTCAGTGGGGATGAAATGTATTTCAATGTCTCTTTTCATAACATGATCACGAATGAAATGATACCTGATGTCAATATGCTTTGTCTTAGAGTGCATCACTGGGTTGTGAGATATAGCAATTGCACTGGTGTTGTCACAAAAGATTGGGGTCCTTGTATACTTCTGACCATAATCTAGTAACTGGTTCTTGATCCAGAGAATCTGGGCACAACAACTTGCCGCAGAAATGTACTCTGCCTCAGCAGTGGACATAGAGACCGACGTCTGCTTCTTGCTGGTCCAACTTACCAGTTTTCCTCCAAGGAAATGACAACCTCCAGTGGTGGATTTCCTATCAATCTTACAACCTGCATGATCTGAATCTGAATAACCCATTAGATCTAACCCTGAGCCTTTAGGATACCAAAGACCAAGGCTAGGACACCCTTTCAGGTATCTGAAGATGCGCTTAACAGCATGCAAATGTGATTCTTTTGGGTTAGCCTGAAATCTGGCACATAGACATGTTGCAAACATTATATCTGGTCGACTGGCAGTTAAATACATCAGTGAACCAACCATACCATGATATTCAGTGGTGTTCACTGGTTTGCCAGTTGGGTCAGAGTCCAAATTTAAAGGTGCTGCAATAGGTGTGTTTTTCGATGGGATTGAATCATATTTGTATTTTCTTAACAAATCCCTGACATATTTTTCTTGGTTTATAAAAATTCCATTTTCAGTTTGCTTAATCTGAAGACCCAAGAAAAACGTTAATTCACCCATTAAACTCATTTCATACTCAGATGACATGATTTTAGAAAACCTTTTACACATTGCATCATCAGTTGAACCAAATATAATATCATCAACATAGATCTGTACCAGTAAGATATTACCTTTTTCTTTCAAGATAAATAAGGTATTATCTATTGCACCTCTTTGAAAGCCATTTTTGAGAAGATGTTTAGTTAAAGTATCATACCAGGCTCTTGGGGCTTGTCTAAGACCATACAAAGCTTTGTTCAGTCTATATACCCAGTGAGGATGCTTCTCATCGATGAAGCCTGGAGTCTGTTTAACATACACTTCTTCTTCCAATGTTCCATTAAGGAACGCACTTTTGACATCCATTTGGAAGACTTTGAACTGCAGATGGGCTGCATAAGCCAAAAATATTCTGATGGCTTCAAGTCTTGCAACTGGAGCAAAAGTTTCATCAAAATCAACGCCCTCTGCTTGACAGTAACCCTTGGCAACTAATCTGGCTTTGTTTCTGACAACATTGCCATCTTTATCCATCTTGTTTCGGTAGACCCATCTTGTACCAATGGGTTCTTTCTTTAACCCTGGTGGACAAGGAACAAGTTCCCACACATTATTCCTTTCAAACTGGATGAGCTCTTCTTGCATAGCTTCCACCCAGCTTGGGTCTGCCATAGCCTCGTCAATCTTTTTCAGTTCAATCAGTGATAAGAAGGTGACGTTTAAGCATTGCTCACTGGTGGCTCTTCTAGTCTGAACCCCACTACTTGGATCTCCAACAATCTGATCAATTGGATGTGCTCGAGTCCATTTAGTGTATTGACTAGGCTGGTGTATTACAATATCAGTGCAAGTCACCTGGTGATCTTCTTCAGTTGCAGCAGCTTCTGGAGGAGGATCAGCCCAAACTACTTCTATATCCTCATCAGAGTCAATGAGGTCACGATTTGCATCATGAAATTCTTCATTAAAAGGCATTTCTTGAAGAACTGGAGAAATTGGAGTTTGAACTGGTGCTGATATTGGAGTGGCACGTACATCAGATCCAATCACCAGTTTCTGTGGTAAGTTGAAACTGATGGAGGGATAAAATGAAGTGTCACTGGTGGTACTCTTCTTCTTAACTGGTTCCAGTTGAGTGTAACTGGAAACATCTTCTGGTGAAACAACTGACTGATGAACTTGGTCAGTTTCACCAAAATTTATTGGAACGACTGGAGAAATATCAAGGCTTGGTCTCTTGTTAATTGCATCATTTGATTCGTCAAATATGACATGAATTGTCTCGTGAACCTTTTGGAGTCTATAATTATAAACTCTAAAGGCCTTTCGAATATCTGAATAGCCTAAAAATACACCTTCATCAGCTTTTGCATCAAACTTTCCAAGCTAACTGGAATCATTTAAAGTATAAACTGGACAACCAAATACATGAAAATATCCAATATTTGGTTTTCGATTCCTGAGTACTTCATAGGCAGTCTTCTTATGTCTCTTGATGTAGACTGACCGGTTTTGGGTGTGACAAGCAGTTGCAACTGCTTCAGCCCAGAAACTGGTGGGAAGACCTGATTCAGATAGCATGCTTCTGGCCGCTTCTATCAGCGTGCGATTCTTTCTTTCCACAACTCCATTCTGCTCTGGAGAGTGTGCTGATGAGAAGTTTTGAGAGATGCCAGTGTCGTTGCAAAATGTTTCAAGTACTTTATTTTGAAATTCAGTACCATTATCACTTCGCAACTGACAGACTTTTTGAGTGTACTTGAGTTCAATTCTTTTGATGAGAGAGATGATTTCAGCAGGTGCATCACTTTTGGATCTGAGGAATACCACCCAACAATATCTGGTGAATTCATCGACCACAACTAGAGTGTACTTCTTTCCAGCTCTAGTTTGAACATTCACTGGACCAAAGAGATCCATATGAAGCATGTGAAGAGGTTCAGTGATGCTAAAGTTTTGCCTTGTTTTGAAACTGGCCCTTTTCTGCTTGCCCATCTCACACCCTGGACATGGCTTTTCTTTATTAAAAGAAATTTGAGGTATCCCATCCACCAGTTGTTTGCGAGACAACTTATTAATATTTTTGAAATTAAGATGGGATAATCTTTTGTGCCATAGCCAGTTGGTGTCCTCATCAGCCTTGGTATAGAAACACTACTCTTTTGGAGCTGGTTCCATATCCATGATGTACATATTTCCCTTCCTTGGTGCAATCATCACCACTTTCCAATCCTTGTTAAATATGGTGCCTTGAGCAATATCGAACAATACCTTGTATCCATCATCACAAAGTTGACTGACACTGATCAGGTTATATTTCAAACCATTCACAAATGCAACTCTGGTGAACTGGACTTGTCCATTATTAATTACACCATATCCTTCAGTCTTTCCATTCTGATCATTACCAAACGTCACTGCCGGTCCATCTTGGACAGTGAACTCTTCCAGCAGGGGCTTACATCCGGTCATTGTCCGTCCAGCTGCGCTGTCCAGATACCAGGTATTCTTCTTTTGATCGCTCTGCACACCCACAAAAATCATCAGTTATTTTTGTGAACCCATCTTTTCTTGATGGGCTCACTGGACTTCACTACAGAAGTCTCAGTTGATTGTTGTGGTGTTGAACTGGAGGCTGCATCTGGATCTTTTTCACTAGCTCCAGGTGCAGGAGTAAAAACGATTGGTATTTGATATTTTCTCCCCTTTTTCTTTCCAGATTTTGTTCCAGATGGAACCTTTTGTTTTGGTTTTAAGGGGGTTTTAATATTTTGTTTTTCAACTGGAGGTGATGAACCTCCTTCCAGATTTTTAATCCTGGCAGTACAACTCTGAACCTGTCTAGACAAAAGTTGGAGTTGACTTTCCAGTTTGGACAAAATATTATTTTCATCAGGCTGCTGAACCTTGGACCTAGGTTCAGCTGGAGTTTTGGTCTTTTGAGTCTTGGGCTCCTTAGACTTTTGAGGTAAAGGCTTGTTACCAGAAGCCTTTTTAACTGGAGCTCCAGCCTGATTGGCTCCAGGTTTAACCTCAATGGGGGTGGTCTCAATGGGTTCAGTTTTGACAATCTTAGGTTGATCATATGGAGTTTCAACCCTAAGAGCTGGAGGCAATGCATGAAGATCTGGTAAGATTGCTGCCATCTCCAGATCTCCAGATTTCCATGCATTTTTCTGGGCATCAATGGTTCTAGAAAATGCATCATAATTCTTTCCAGATGCCTTTACCCATGACTTGATAATCATTTGTTCTTTTTCAAGATCAGATTTTAATTTTTGATTTTCAAGTTCAAGAGCCTCAATTTTCAAAACTGACTCCTTGAGAGCCAACTGGACACTTTGTAAATCATTTAATTGTGGTTTAACATTGTTCAGTTCAGTTAAGATAGTTTCCAGATATCTTTCACTGTCTGCTCTAACAGTTTCCACAAACACTAAATCACCATTTAGTGATTCAGCAAGGTCCAGTTTCAGTTCTGGGTCAACCTGGTTGTCATAATCACATACCTTTTTCAAAATGATGTCCACCCATCTTCCAGTGATGACATCTTCTTTTGCCACATGTTGCTGTTGATCTTCCAAGGCCATGAAACACATGTCCCTTTCCTCTTCATCATCAGCTGATGAGTCATCAGAGTATTCCCACTTTCCTTCAGTATTTGCCATCATGCATTTGTTCTTTTCATTTTCTCTTTCAAATGACAAGAGGGCAATCTGGGCCTTAAGCTTTTTGTATTTTGCTTTGTAGCTATCATCAGGCCTACTAAAATTAGGGACAGAGGGACCAGTTTGGTTGTTCATCTGACTAGATCTGCATTCCTTCATAAAGTGACCTTTCTTACCGCACTTATAGCAGGTAAGATTGGCTTTATCCAGAGAGTTGGAGCTGGAAGCATTGTTTGGGCCATTAAATCTTTTAGATTTATGCTTAAACCTATTAAAGGTTTTAGCAATCATGGCTACCAGATCATCATCGTCAGTTTCATCACAACCATCACTGATTTCAGTGGTCAGACCAGAGTTCAAGAAACTATTTAACATCTCCTTCATTGAGTGTGATTGGACACTCTCTGCAGACATTAAAGCAGCACAAGGTCGCTCAGTTATGCTAGCAACCTTGGGACTCTGGGCATGGTTCATGGCATCTTGCTCAGCCACCAGTCTTGCTGCATTATTATCTTCAGTGAATCTGAAGGCTCCATAGAGCGATGCAAGAGTGTGACTGTGCAAGGTTTTACCTTGTCTTAAGACAAGAACCATGTTTTCCCATTTGGAGGGAAGAATATCACAAAACTTCTCAAGAAGAATATCCTTATCCTTCTCAACACCCAAGCCTCTCAACTGGTTGATAAGGCTAGTAAATCTGGTATAAGTACCAGTTAAACTTTCATTGGGTAGAGCGAAGAAGATTCATACTTCTTGTTCAGGGCAACTTTACGAGTGACAATAGTGTCATCTCCTCCCTCAAACTGAATGACTAATTCATCCCACATTGCCTTGGCACTGGGGAACAACACAAGTGTTGGAATTAAGTCTTCAGGGACAGCTCTAAGGATCATGTTCTTGAGTCTGGTGTCCAGATCTACAAGTCTACGATCCTCATCAGACCAATGGTCTTCGAGCTTTTCTCTGGAACCTCTTCTTCCAGTAGGATCTAGAAGAGGACTTACCCCAAGAGACATGGGTGTATAAGGTCCATCCTTAAGGATTTTCAGCATATACCTCTCTATCCCACCAAAATGCAAGAGCATTCTGGCCTTCCATGTACCAAAGGTCTCACTATTTCCATCAAATTTGGGAACAGGAGTGTTTGAATAATGTACATGGACATGGTTAGGGGCATTTGGAGGAGGAGGAGGGTTGGTATTAGCATTTTGATTTGGTGGAGTACCAGGTGGAGCATTAAAGTTAATATTTTCAATATTAGGACCAGAACCATTCTCACCTTCAGTAGTAGACATCTAAGCAGATCTAGGCAAGTATATTAGCCTTCTGCTCTGATACCACTTGTAAGTCCCAACTCAATAGATGGTACTAACTGAAGACACCTCTATGTCAATGGTGAGATACTTTGCAATATACACACTGTATCTGGAGACGACCAGTTGCAGTGTGTGATATACCAGGTATACTGGAAGTTACTTATTTAGGTAACAAAGTAAAATAAGTAAAGACAATGCAATAATAGAAAGTACTTGTAAAGTAAATTGGTGAGACAATATGTATTTTTCAAGTGTAATTTATTTATTAACTTTAAATAAATTACAAGGTTGTTGCGGAACCAAGATAATACAAAGTATGTAAATATCCTAACAACCTATGAAATACAATTGATCTATACTTGGAAATTCTCTAAACAATCGAAACACTTAAAGTTGTGAAATGTTCCTTTTGCGATTGAGAGAATATTGCACAAGTTCACCAAGAATATTGCAAGTTTGCAAAGTTGTTTCTTGGTTGTGCAAAGACCTCTATTTATAGGCAAAGTTGACATTGGGATGTCAACTTTGGCCGTACAAATATGGTTGAGAGCATTTAAGGAATAACATTTAATTCCTTAAAATGCTGTGTAAAGTTATGACATAAAGTAACTTTACTCAACCTGCTTTATGTACCTTTTGTACTTTATACATAGATAAATCATTTTATCCGTGTAATAGCACATAAAGCATAAAGGTCTTTTCCTAGTAATCAGTGTAAAGCTTTGTAAGTACTTTACACTGATGTTCTCCAGTTTATATCTGAGTAGAATGATAACTGGGCTTCGCTGCCATTGTCATTCTTTATCTTCCACTTGTTGTCTTCGACTTCAACTGGAATGATTCTTCATCTGGTCAGATCTCAACTGGAGGAAGTCTTCAGTTGTAACACCCGTCGTTTAAAAATATGGGTTTTCAAAACTTTTCACCTAACGGTGTTAAATTGCGGAAGTAAAGACTGTAAAAGTCAAAACCGATAAAAACATTTCGGTTGCTGCATTTATTTGGTGTTACGTGCCATATCAAACAATAGTTCAAATGAAAACCCAACGGTTGCCCAACATAAAACAACCGTTCCCAAGTCACAACATAATTCGACATTAAGTACGGAATGTAAATAAATGTCTAAGCAAAGAATCGTCTATGGATAGCTAAGGCTCCTTCAATAAATCTACCCAAGCTCACACGTCCTTCATCTAATTCCATCAAGCTAAACCTGAGGGAACAACCACATTAAAGAAGCAAGTGTTAGCTATAAGAATAGCTAAGTAAGATAACACTTAATTAAAAGCATTTGTCCAATTAAAACAATCTTCATTATTAGACAAGTTTTATTAGGCACAACACACATCACACGTTCCCACATATACTACATTTCGACTTCATATTAATTAGGATAATCATCCTAAATGTGCCTATCCTGCATTAGTTCACACATTGTCACACGTATCTTGTTTACTGCATATAAGTGTGCCCTGCATCACACCCGACTGGATGATCAGTCAAAAGACTACTCATCTTACGTCGTTAAGGAGTGGCAAGCCAATCCAAGAGTAATCCGTATGTGGAGGTTGGTCAAACCTCTCGTATTACTTGCCCTGCGTTATAAAGACCATGTTGCGAGGAGCCACCCAAGCAACAACTGCATCAACGCACTCATCCGGCTGAGACAAGTACGGGTTAAGCTTAACACTTTCCCTGCATTAGTTTTATGAGCTCAATTTCACACATATAGATTGGGTCCCTGCATTCCCAAACATTCACACACATATAGTCTAGGTAACACACATTCCTAGGCATTCACACACTTTAACTTCATTACGTTTGGATCCTTAAACGTGCAAGTGACATAGTAACCTAGCAAGTCTAGTGAACTAGGCGTACAAGTCAAGCATGCATATTACACATCAACTTCATTTCTATATATCATGCATATCAAGATACTTCATTAAACTACATCAACTGCATAGCTACATACTACATTAAGCAATACTACATTACACTACAATAGGGACTGCATCTCAGGTCTCATGGTCAACTGCATAACCCATAATACCTCCCAAGTAACCCATATGCCCACATGCAATATAAAGATACTTCATTAAACTACATCAACTGCATAGCTACATACTACATTAAGCAATACTACATTACACTACAATAGGGACTGCATCTCAGGTCTCATGGTCAACTGCATAACCCATAATACCTCCCAAGTAACCCATATGCCCACATGCAATATAAAGATACTGAATGGGAGTGTTTACAATTTGAAACCAGCTTTTAGTTGATCCCCCAGCATGTCAAAGTAGTGTATCTTACCTGGTAGTAGTGTACGCGCGCAAACAAATAGCTAATAGTGCTTAATAGTAATCCCCGACACCTATCGTACATTAACATATAAAATATAAGTCATTTGGGACCTTATCGAACTTAGTTTTGTTCTTAAACCTCACTTTAGCTTCAAAACGAATTTAGGTTAACTGGAACGAATTTGGACTTTCCTTAACAAACGAATTTGAACTTCATATGAGCAAACGAATTTAGACCTCATAAAACGAATTTAGGTTAACTGGAACGAATTTGGACTTTCCTTAACAAACGAATTTGAACTTCATATGAGCAAACGAATTTGAGTTTCATTTTGACAAACGAACATAAGCTCCTATCAAATGAAATTAGTTCCAAATGATTTTAGGCTGTCAACATCAAACGAATTTGGCCTCAAACGAAGTTAAACTTCGTTGGGGCAAACGAATTTAGATTTGCAGGAACGAATTTGTCATCAGCAAACGGATTTAAGCTTATTTTCGACCAGAATTCATAAAACGACTTCGTTCTTCATTTTTCCAGAAATCAATCAACTTTGGCTTCACCCAAAACATGTTTTTGACATACATAGACTTCTTTTGATCATCAAGATCGATTACAAACTCGTTTGACATCGTTTAGAACATTAATTGGCTTAAACATAATATAAACCCTAACTTAATCAAAACCCCTTTCAAAATCAGATTTAATTCGTTAATATATGACCTTTGAATCTGAAATACAAATAATAATCGTGGATTACCTGCATCAATGGTAGCCAAACAGATTCAATGCAAAACACTTGATTGTATGACCCAAAACTTGTAGATTTTGCTAAAGGATTCAAGAAAGGTTTGGAATATACTTTGTGTTTGTCTTTTAATTATGTTTAGGCTGGAAACTAACCCTAGATTAGGCTAATCCCACCCTAAACCCGTTTTTAACTTTCCACACATGTCAAAACTAGTCCCTAGGCTTCCTAACCCTTCATTTTTGGTCACAAACTTCTTTATTGACCATATACAACATTATCCCTTCATTAAATGTCACTTCATAGACATAAACCTTCGTATTTCACACATTTATACTACATTAACATTTAGGTTTTCAAACCTCACACATAACACACATTAACTACGTATATGCATATATTCACACTAGACTTAACGACACACATGAGGTTGACTTAACAGCGTTAGTCAAATCTTAAAGAAAAGTTTGGGATGTTACATCAGTTGCGTTAACTGTACGTTGCAACTGGACTTCAATATATTTCTGGACAAATCTTCTTAGTCTCCAGATGCAACTAGAGACTGGCCAGTTTTCAGCAAAACTGGTCCTAACAATATTGCTCAATCCAACAAACAGATCACTGATAATGGTAGTCTAAAAGATGATAAAAAGACAGAAAAAAATTGAAATATGCATAAAGGGACGATATATCTATCTATAATCTATAATCTATATCCATATCTATAATACCTAATATAATATGGGAAGGAAATATGAGGTTGTTAGGCATCTAAGTTGGGTGAAAAATGTTTCACATATCATTTTTTAAAACATAAAAAACATGTAGGCCCAAACATTTATTCAAAAAATTAAAAAGTTAGTATGTGAGGGTTTTTCACCCAAGTTGGGTGCATAACAGCTCTATACTCACTTTTTCCAGTATAATATATACTAGTCTCAATATATATATATCAAAGGGAATCAAAATGATAATATGTGTTAGATGATGATTAACATGTATTGGGTTCAAATCTTCAACATGAACCAACGTTGTCTTCTTTTCATCTAACAAAAAATAACAAAATATATGTCATATTCTAAATTTAAAAAAGAAAGATGTAAATAGCGAGCAAAATAAATTTAAAAGAATAAAACCTTTTGTAAAAGAAGAAGTCATGATCAACCTATAATTGACAACAAAATAAATTAAAAGAGTTAAAAAATAACAATAACATAACAATTCAATATCAAATAATGAACAAACATGAACAAAATACCAAAAATTAAATTAAAGTGATATAAAAAAAACGTATGTTTCTTTTGTTGAGAAGCTATATGACCATGATTTTTTTTTAAAGATAAAAGGAGAAATGATGGAAAAGGATTAATAAAAATTTATTTATGTTGTATATATAATAACTTCTTGTGAGAGTTTTAAGGATAATATATCTTTAAAATTTAAAAAGATTTGTTTTGATAGGAAAAGATTTATGATAGATTTTAAATATAATTATCTATTTAATAAAGCAAAAAAGAAAAAAAAATCTAGAAAAAAAAAAAGAGAGAGCTAGATTAATTAGGAGGGAGAATTAGGCCTAAGAAAGGGGATTAGGATGCCAAGTGTACCCCAACATCATCTTTTAGTTATAATATAGATAATATAATATAACTTATAACTACCTTATAAAGCATTTGGCCCTTCTATTTTCTCAAAAAATAATTTGATATACCTAAACTACCCATTTTATTTATTCACTAATTTAAATATTTCTACCTAATATACATATAATATCCTTAATATAATTATTTCCAACATAACATCCCTTAACCCTTAAAAGAACTACAATACGTTCTTTTATATCAATTACTTTTACGCCACTACCGCCGCCGCCACGTCCCTCGTCGCCGCCGTCATCACCACCGCACCGCCTCATCGCGCGGACATATGACTAGTACCTAATAAAGCAAGCCTCTCATTTTTTTATTAAACTTTTAGCCTTTGATATGACTAACATACCCTTATATAAAACAAAAATCTTCACACATATATCATATTTCACCAGTGTCCCTCTATGGAAACATACACTTTTCATTAATTATACTACATTTTTTATATCAACTACCTTTACATTAATAACCACACCATTACCCGTCGCCATCTCGTCACCGCATTGTGCGGATACCCCTCTCGTTACATATAAAAAGTCTCACTTTAAATTTTATTGATAAAATTGTACAAGTTTTTATGTATGCGATAATCCATATGGCTACACAAAAATAAAAGAGGATAATGTAAGGAGAGTTTGGTTTTAAAATAAAGGTCATTGTGAATTTGGGTTTAATATCAAAAAATATAAATAATCAATCTATATTAGTACGGTACACGAGCAATGCGGTGGTGTTTGTGGCAGCGACAGTGTGGTGGTGGGGGACGATTGTTGGTGGTAGAGACGGTGTTGAGTAGTGTAGATAATTGATGTAAAAATAATTGATGTAAGTTAATATAGATATTTTAAAAGATAAATGACTGATAATGTAATATAATCATTAAAGGTATTTTAGACATTTTTCTTCATGTAACTTTCAACATTGAGGGTTATTCTTTTTATAATATAAGTATAGATAATTACTGTAAAAGACAATAATGCATGACATAATCTACCAATAAACTAAAACAGGATTGTTCTTCTTTGATCGACACATGACGTTTATTTAAGTGACATGTGTTCCTTTAAATCTATGTCTAACAAATTCTACTTTTTAGATAC
Source organism: Erigeron breviscapus (assembly GCA_034093135.1). Classification (NCBI taxonomy): domain Eukaryota; kingdom Viridiplantae; phylum Streptophyta; class Magnoliopsida; order Asterales; family Asteraceae; genus Erigeron; species Erigeron breviscapus. The sequence goes on along the minus strand of CM067173.1, from coordinate 41,674,579 downwards.
CATAAATAAATAAAACATTTATCTAAACTACATTAGGCCGGTTCTTATAAGCGTCCCTTGGGGTGCGTCCTCTAACGTGGAGAAGCTGGACGTCATTGGCAGCAAGCTTCTCGCGAGGTGCGTCCGAGCAAAACGTCCCTGTGAAGAAGTTGGAAGACGACATGAGGTGGGGCCACAAATATGTTTTTTGTTTCTTTTTCTTTTTTCTTTTTGTGGTTTCTATACATATATATATGTATGTATGATAATGATATAGATATATTTTTGTATATGTTTCTGTATTGTGTGTGTGTGTCGATTTGCAGGAGGAGGATCGACTTTTGTGTTTTGGCCGGCCGATTATTGATGAAGACGAAGGGGTATTGGGTGCTGTGAATGTGTGATGATATATTGATTATATATATAACTAATTTTCAAATTTAACCCTTAAATATTACTACATTGATGAATAATTTTGATAGTTTTATAAATTTTAAATATAACCCCCTAAAATTAATTTAGTCTTTTAACTTTTGTATGTTTAAAATTTTATTAATTTATATGTGATTTTATTTTATGTTTTTTTATCATTTATAAAGTGCTTATTATTATTTTTTTAAGTAATAGAATATAATAAATTTTTTTGATGATGTGGCGAAAAAGTTCCAAGAAGCTTGTCTTATAGACAGGGAGAGTCCTGGATGATGTGATGCTAATGTGGCAGGCAAGAAGCTCCAAGAAGTTTGCCCTTATAAGCACCGGTCTTATAAAGCATTTGTTCCCTCCAAATTTTTTCAACTTTTCAACAATGTACACCTACTAATGCATAATGTACAATACATCTATATACATCTCAACCACTCATTTTTTCTCTCTCCTCAAATCTCAACCACTCATTTTTCTCTCTCCTCCATAAATTATTTTATTCCTCTAATTCATTCAAAATCTTTTATCTCAAAAACCGTACATCAATAAATTATAAAAATTATATGGGTGTTCTTAAAATTTCATGCTCTTTCTTTAGAGATGTCATTCGATATACTTTCGACGAATTTTTAAATCCGAAGGCGGAGCCCGTACGGCCAAGGCATTTGGCTATCGCACTCCATGACATATCACCTCCTATCACACTCTATGACCTATCACCCCCACCATCTTACTGTCGCAACGCGCGGGTACTTTCTCTCGTTTAATTAATATATGGATCATATAAATTCCTAGTATAATTAAAACTCTTTTATTAAAAATCATATTATATTTTCTATCATCACCGTTATATATGGTCATGTATATCGTCATGAATTTTAGACTAACTATATGATTTGTAAATTCCGTTGTATTAGTCATGTATATCAGCTAAATTACTTTCACATTATATTCCTGATCTTCTTTTTCTCAAACCCTATATCTTCTACATTAGTGTTACTAATATTATATAAACCCAATACTTATTGACATCGAATCATGAATAACCCACTACTAAAAAACTGACTTTCAGCGACGACAAAATTCGTAGGAAATTCGTAGGAAAACAGTATCACCGAGAAATTTCCGACGAAAATGGTTGGTCGGAAAAACCCACCTCGGAAACATTTACTGACGAAACTTTCCGACGAATATTTTAGTTTCCGACGATTTATTTCGTCGGAAAATCCTTGCTATATACATATAAAATAACTAACAAAATGTTCAAAAGTTGGTCATTTAGCGTCGTTTTTCCGACGAAATTGATGTAGCTAATTCATCGGTAATATATTTAAAGTTTCCGACGAATTACTATCAAATAATTGTGTCGAAAATTCATCGGTAATATACATTTACTCCCGACAAATTCCCATCAAAATTGATAAGTTTTATATATTTTTTATTATAATTTTTTTTTTGACATTAATACAAATAAAAAAATTAATTCAATTTCTCGTAATTTATTAAAAAAATATATTTATATATATACATATTTTTAGAAATTCCAGAAAATTATATACACATTAATACAAATAAAAAGAAATTATTAGAAATTATAATCAATAAATAAAAAATAATAATATTAAATTACATGGTCATGAATGCATACACATTTCAATATCACTTCCCAGGTGACTTTTAATCCTAATTAATCACTCCATGGATGGCGATCTATCACTTTCCATAACATAATTTACCAATAACAAATGAGGTTAATAAAGATTATCTACTTATAACAAAAAAGAAAAATCAACTACTTCAATTGAGCTTCAGATCTGGTTGATGAAATGAATTTCGTAACAGATCTGGTTGATAAAATGAATTTCGTCACTTGTCTCGCCGGAGGTTCACCACGACTTCTTGTTAAACGGAACATTATCTCGTCAGCGGGATCTACGAGGTCTCCACTTGTTCAACTAGTAGGTTCTTCTGCAGATCTGGTTGTAGATATGCCATAAACTCTCACCACTCTGTCATCAGATCTGGTTGTAGATATGTCATAAACTCTTAAGTATCCACTTATAATTGGTTGTTAATGTTTGTGTTTGATGATTTCAATGGAGTACTATAAATTCTTAAAGATAAGCCAACGTAGACACAATTCTTTGACTTATATTAAGAAAGAAAAAATTGAGTTTAAAAGAATTAGAAGTTTATTAAAAAAGAAGATATGGTTGTATTCTGTATAACAATGTAAAGCTTCAATGATGTTTTTGAAGGAATGCTAGAAAGTTGAAAAGCATCAGAGAAAATGGATGGTTATTTCCTTTTTAGCAAAAGCCAAGTTAGTGGGTTGTTTATTGATTTTGGAAAATAAGAGTTGGTTTGTGTTTGTTAGGGGTGATGGTCAACCGTTAGATCAGATTTTGGTTGATGTGTTCAACATTTGATCATGATCCGTGTGAAAGGTGATGGGGTGTTTTGATTGGTTGGAGCTTCATTATAATAGTACTGCAATTGGAATTTCGTTGTTTTTCTTAACTTTAACCAACAAATTTAATATTTTTGTACTTTCTTTCTTAACATAAGTCTATATCTAAATGCTAATTAAATTAAATCCTAACATTATTACCTTTGTTTTTTAGGTGTGAGTTTATGATACTAGATTATTTATTTTTTTAATAAAACATACACTTTTTATAATTCTAAAAGTAATTATTTTACTTTTGATAAATATAATTTATAAAATGCTAATGAAATAAAACCACTTATATAATCAATCTACTAGATTTAGACTCGTGTTAAATACACAGATTGTTTATGACATATTAAAAATAAACTAAATATATGTGATCCAAGAAAATTAGTGAAATAACTTCTTGTAGTTTTTGTTGTAGTACAGTAAAACCTCTATAAATTAATAATTTCGGGACCAGGGTATTTTATCAATTTAGCGAGATATTATAATATCGATAAATTAATAAATTATTAATTTAACGAGATTCATGTAAGACGAGCTTGAGGATGATTCGGTAGCTTTGAACCGGTCACTTGAAAAGAAGCATTGTAAGTGACAACAACAATTCACAACTTTTTGTTACAATACGAGAAGATAATGCCTCAACTTTTAAGTGCAAAGGAAGATTTTTTAAAAAAAAACTCATAATAGATTTAAATTATTTAAAAGCTTTTATAGACATTAATAGATACATACATGCATATATCATCATAATAATACTTAAATATACATAGACACCACGATATATGTAGATATAGTTACATATACATTGAAATATTGAATCAAAACAACACATACACCTATAGCATACATGGACACATTAATGATCACGCATATCTATCTATATACACAATATCTACATACATACGTTAAATTCGACACCAATTGTGGCATAAATAACATACGCCTCAACCTATATAATATATTTTTCAAAAAGTATGTGAAATACATTGTATTTTATAAAAAATTTATAACTTCGTCGGAAATTCGTAGGAAATTGTATATATTTCCGACGAATTTCTAAGGAACTATATTAGTTATTGACAATGATAGTTTTTTCGTCGGAAATTAGTCGGGAAAAGTCATGTTTTCTAATGAATTTCCTACGAAAAATATATAAAATACTAGATTTAAATTATTTAAAAGCTTTTATAGACATTAATAGATACATACATGCATATATCATCATAATAATACTTAAATATACATAGACACCACGATATATGTAGATATAGTTACATATACATTGAAATATTGAATCAAAACAACACATACACCTATAGCATACATGGACACATTAATGATCACGCATATCTATCTATATACACAATATCTACATACATACGTTAAATTCGACACCAATTGTGGCATAAATAACATACGCCTCAACCTATATACCTAAACATACCTGAATTTTACATAATCATATCAGCGTACGTGTATAGTAACACTAATACATACACAAATATGAATGTATATTTTACTATGTTTACAGAAAGTCAACCTATAGTAATATATTTTTCAAAAAGTATGTGAAATACATTGTATTTTATAAAAAAATTATAATTTCGTCGGAAATTCGTAGGAAATTGTATATATTTCCGACGAATTTCTAAGGAACTATATTAGTTATTGACAAGGATAGTTTTTTCGTCGGAAATTTGTCGGAAAAATTTCAGTTTTCTACGAATTTCCTACGAAAAATATATAAAATTCTAGATTTTAAGTTATTTTAAAAGCTTTTATAGACATTAATAGATACATACATGCATATATCATCATAATAATGCTTAAATACACATAGACACCAGGATACATGTAGATAAAGTTACATATACATATATTAGTTTTTATACACATACATATTGAAGTATTGAATCAAAACAACACATACACCAATAGAACACATGAACACATTAATGATCACATATTCACATGTATGTATCTATATACACAATATCTACATATATACGTTAAATTCGACACCAATTACGGCGTAAATAAGATACGCCTCAACCTATATACCTAAACATACCTGAATTGTACGTAGGTGTATTATAGCACTAATACATACACAAACATGAATGTATATTTTACTATGTTTGTAGATAGTCAACCTAAAGTAATATCTTTGTCGAAAAATATGTGAAATACATTGTATTTTAAAAAAAATTATAATTTCGTCGGAAATTCGTAGGAAATTGTATATATTTCCGACGAATTTCTAAGGAACTATATTAGTTATTGACAAGGATAGTTTTTTCGTCGGAAATTTGTCGGAAAAATTTCAGTTTTCTTACGAATTTCCTACGAAAAATAAATAAAGTACTAGATTTATATTATTAAAAATATATATATATATTTCAGCGGAAATATTCGTTAAAAATTTGTTTTGGTTTCGACGTATTTCCGACAAATCATTTTCATTTTCTAGTTTTTATTTTATTTTTGGAATATACATTTATTTCGTCGGAAATTTCTTACAAATATGAAAATTTCCCACTTTTTTCCGAGGAAACATTTGTTTTTGACTTTATTATAGTTCAAACAAATAGTTTCTCACGAATTTCCGACGAAATAAAATTTTGACATTAATCCCTCGGTATTTTGTCGCTAATGTGTGTATTTTAGTGTCGAATTTCCGACGAAAATTAATTTCTCGTAAATTCGTAGGAAATTTGTCACAAATGAGACAACTTTCTATTCATGCTCTTTTTGTTTGAAATTCGTCGGTAAAGCCTGGGAAAATTTCCGACCAAAAAATTTCGTCGGAAAATTCGGAAAATTGCCCAGTTTCCGACGAATTTCCTACGAAAAATATATAAAATTCTAGATTTTAAGTTATTTTAAAAGCTTTTATAGACATTAATAGATACATACATGCATATATCATCATAATAATGCTTAAATACACATAGACACCAGGATACATGTAGATAAAGTTACATATACATATATTAGTTTTTATACACATACATATTGAAGTATTGAATCAAAACAACACATACACCAATAGAACACATGAACACATTAATGATCACATATTCACATGTATGTATCTATATACACAATATCTACATATATACGTTAAATCGACACCAATTACGGCGTAAATAAGATACGCCTCAACCTATATACCTAAACATACCTGAATTGTACGTAGGTGTATTATAGCACTAATACATACACAAACATGAATGTATATTTTACTATGTTTGTAGATAGTCAACCTAAAGTAATATCTTTGTCGAAAAATATGTGAAATACATTGTATTTTAAAAAAAATTATAATTTCGTCGGAAATTTGTAGGAAATTTAGTTTTCTTACGAATATCGTACGAACATTAATACTAGCTACTTGATTGTGCACCGAACCGCGCGAGCCTTGTGAATAGGATTGTGGATGGAAAAGATGTTTTACGGAAGAAACCCTAAAGGGTTTTTAGGGTTTGTTGGCGATTCCCCGAAGGTAGGAGCGGTGCTCCTTTACGCCAACGAAGGGTGATTGAATAGCTTGTCGAATCGTGTTCGACTTTAGTTAGGGTTTTGTCTCGATCTGTGATCGTATATTGATATTGTGTATGATGGTCATCCTGTCGAATGTGGAGAAATCCTCCTCCTTTTATAGGAGGAGGTTCCTTGGAGGAGAAGGTTAGGGTTTTCCCTATTCCTTCTTTGAATAAAACTCTACTTGCCATGTTTATCCGATTTGGTTTCCTTAGGAGATAATCCTTGGAACATTCCGGACTAGGCAAGGATCGTGTTTATCTTTGGAAAGGATTTGTGTTAATCCTTTAGCTTTGTTCGATTGAGTTGATCGCCTTCGGGGTTCTGTCCTTCGTAGATGTGCTTCGTTATGTTTTCTTTATATAGCAATTCGGAGGGGTACATCGTCAAGCCCCCCAGTCTAATGTTAGAGGCTTCAAAGACTGTAATTTTAGACTATTCTTCTTTTCCGTGTTTAGAAAATCTAATCCATATCGCGAAGGACCAAGAGGGAACTTTTATAACTTCATCGAGGACTAAAGAGCGGTGACTTATTGCGGAGGGACCATTTTTGAATAAATCCAAAAGATAGTGGGATCCTGCGCAGAAACCGAAGTAGTAGGTGAGCCCTATTAAAGCCTTGTCTTTTCACTTTCCAAGATTATCACTTTCCCTGTTTCAATCAATCTCCTCAGAGAAAATTCTGTAATTCCGCTATGATATATCTTAATCTCTGATGGCGCGTGCTAAAATGAGAAGGACTGTTGGTGGTAATCAACCTTCATCTTCCCACGCCGTCGTATCTTCCGGTGGGAATCCTGCTCCGACATATTTTCAGGGTCGCCGGAAAAGATCTGCTGTGAAGACCAAGTATCCAGTCGTTTTTACCGATTCTGATTCTGATTCAGAAGTAGATAAAGCGTCATATCGTGATCTGAGGTATGAATGGGCCCGTCTCCGCCGAGAGCTTGTGGAAGTGAAGGGCAGGGAGGCCCGTTTAAGAGGTGACGTCAAGTGGGCCGGTGATGAGATCCGCCGTTTGTTCCATGATATGGAAAAATCTATCCCTTTTATTGCTCTTCGTTGTTCCAATAAACGATATCAGGAGAAACTGAAGGAGGCAGAGGGAGTTTTTGACGATTTGGCCAAAAAGCTTGATGATTCTGAGAGGCGACTGTCGGAGAATAATATTTATGTTGATGGGGTTAGGAAGGTGTGGGGTGACAAGTGTGAGGAACTGCAAACTGCTCAATCGAAGATCCAATTCCTGGAGGAGCAACTGAAGAGATGAAGGAAGGAGGTTGTTCCTCATATTTATCAAACCACGCTTTCTAATCCTGAGGCTGCGAAGCGCCTAGTAGAGACGGCGGCTGCTTCGGAGAATGTTTCCGATGTGTGTCCTGAAAAATAAATTGTATTGTAATTTAAGTTTTTTTTTGTACAAATTCGCAATGAATGTGTTGATATTTTTGTTGTTTTTCTTTTTCAAGTATGCATGGTTCCGAAGGGTCCCCCTTCGGTGTTCCATGTCTTATTGTTTCAAATGCGTGGTTGCGAAGGGTCTCCCTTCGTTGTTCCACGTCTTTTTTATTTGGTGCGTATTATTATCCTAGGACTATGTCCTTAGGTTTCTGGTTTTACGCTATGTGGGCGTCCCCTTGAACATGCGTTTTACTCAGAAAAACACGTCTTTTGCAATTTATTGGATGACGATCGTAGTAAAAGGAAATACGTAAGGGAGCGACCCTTCGCATGAGGAAAGTGCATTGCTTTTTGCAATTGCTTTATTTATTCTAAAAAGGATAGTTGTCACATTGTGAGTTCTATCTATTATGTGCCGTAGCACTTGGGTACAAAATAATCGGCTCTACTGATAAAACTTCCGTAGATTGGAGCTGTTCCATGTGCGATCTACTGGTTCGCCATCCAGTGTTGTTAGCTTGTATGCTCCATTGCCGAAGGCTACTTGAACTTGGTATGGGCCTTCCCATGTTGGTCCCATTTTTCCTGTGTACTTGACCTGACTTGCACTGTTCAGACGAAGGACATAGTCACCAACTTTGAATGAAGTGGGGTTGGTTCGCTTATTGTAGTATTTCTCAAGCCTCTTTTTATATGTCGCTTCCCTTATCGCCGCTATGTCCCTTCGTTCTTCCAGCAAATCTAGGTTTACCCTTAATTCTTCTTCGTTTTCTTCTGTGTCAACCTTGGTCGTTCGGCAGGTTGACACCTGAATTTCTGCTGGTAAGACCGCTTCTGTTCCGAAGGCAAGGCTAAAAGGTGTTTCACCATTGCTAGTTTTGGGTGTGGTCCGTTGTGCCCATAAGACGAATGGCAATTCATCTACCCATCCGGTGTGTTTTTTCCCTAGCCTTTTCTCCATTCCTTTTACTACCTCTCTGTTTATTGATTCAACCTGTCCGTTTGCCTGAGGATGGTATACGGAGGTGAATTTTTGTTTGATTTTCAGCCTTTTGCAAAACTTCGGGAATGTTCCTTGTGCAAATTGCTTTCCATTATCGAACACAATGGTTTGCGGCATTCCGAATCTGCATACTATGTGTTCCTAAATGAATTTTTCCATTGCTTTCCCCTTAATTGAGGCAAGAGGTTTAACTTCTACCCATTTGGTGAAGTAGTCAACTGCGACGATGAGAAATTTAACTTTTTCTGGGGACTTCGGGAGTGGTCCCACTATGTCTATTGCCCACTGTACGAAGGGCCAGGCTGAGGTGACTGAGATCATATCTTGCTTCGGAGCCTTAGGTACATTCGAATGGATCTGGCAGGATTTCGCACTTTTGGATGTATGTTGTGGCATCCTGATGCATTGTTGGCCAGAAGTATCCTAGACGCATAGCTTTGGTTACCACAGATCGTGCTCCCGAGTGAGTCCCGCATATTCCTTCGTGTATCTCTTCGAGGATGACCGAAGCTTGATTTGGGCCTACACACCTTAGCCAAGGCGTCACGAAGGATTTTCTGTATAATTGTCCGTCCGTGATCTTATACTGAGGTGCTTTGATTCTAATTTTCCGAGCTTCGTTGGGATCTTCTGGTAGGATTCCGCTGATCAAGTATTCACATATTGGTGTCATCCAGTTTTTCCCGTCTTCTTTTATGAGATCAGCAACATACTTTTCATTGATTGACTTTTCTTTCAATACTTCAATGAGCACCTTCTTGCCGAAGTGTTCGAAGGTGAGACTTGCTAACTTGCTTAGTGCATCGGCTTTTTTATTCTGATTACGATGGACGTGCTCTATCTCGAAGTTGCTAAAGCAGTCGATCAATTCTTTAGTTTTTGCCAGATACTTCTTGATGGTCTCTTGCTTGGCTTTGAATTCTCCAGTAATTTGGCATGCTACCAATTGGGAATCTACGAAGGTGTGGATCCGCTGGATTTTCATCTCCTTTGCTAAACGAAGCCCCGCCAAGAGAGCTTCGTATTCCGCTTCGTTATTCGTTGTGTCGAATTCGAACCTTAGAGCATAGGTATATTCCTTTTCTTCTGGGCTGACGAGGATGATCCCTGCTCCTGATCCATCGGAGCTTGACGCCCCATCTTGTGTATAACTTCCAGACGTTCCATCCTTCGTTTTCCATGATATTTAAGGAGGCATATTTTTCTGGCTCATTGCTTCCTTGTGTTTCTGCTATAAAGTCGGCTAGCACTTGTCCCTTGATTGCGTTTCTTTTTCGGAACTCAATGTCATGTTCCCCTAGCTCTATTGCCCATTTAGCTACTCTTCCTGACTTTTCTGGTTTGAGCAATATTTGCCTTATAGGTTTGTCGGTTAGTACTGCAATTGGGTGAGCTTGGAAGTACCTTCGTAGTCTTCTTGCTGCATGTACCAGGGCGAGGGTCAGTTTTTCTAGCTCTGGATAATTGGCTTCGGATCCCTGCAGAATTCGGCTAACGAAGTAAATGGGAACTTGCTTCCGCTCCCTTTCTGCCAGGAGGACTGCACTTACACATTCGGAGGATGCGGCTAAGTACATAAAAAGAGTTTCTCCTGGAACCGGGGAGGAGAGGGTAGGTAATTGTGCTATGTATTTCTTCATTTGCTCAAAAGCTTGGTCTGCTTCTTTCGTCCAGACGAAATCCTTTTTATCCAAACATCCTTTGAGTGTTTTGAAGAACGGGAGCTGTTTATCTGCTCCCCTGGATAGGAAACGGCTGAGGGCTGCAAGCTTTCCGTTTAGGCTTTGAACCTCCTTTATTGTCTTCGGGGGTGATAATTGGCAGAGTTTATCCACCTTTGAAGGGTTAGCTTGAATCCCTTTGTCCGATATATAGTACCCTAGGAACTTTCCCTCTTCGACTCCAAAGGAACACTTCTTTGGGTTTAGCTTCATGTTGATGGAGCGCAACGTGTTGAAAGTTTCCTGGATATCTTCTAACAGGTCTTCCTCTGTTTTACTCTTGATCACCATGTCATCGACGTAGGCTTCAAGGTTCCGGCCGATTTGATTCTTGAAGACTTTATCTACCACCCGTTGGTAGGTGGCTCCGGCATTCTTCAATCCGAAGGGCATTTTCTGATAGCAGTATGTACCTTTGCTGGTGTAGAATGCCGTCTTTTCTTCGTCTCCTTTGGCCATCTGGATCTGGTGATACCCTTTGTAGGCATCCAAAAAGCATTTCAACTTATACTCCGTTAGTGACTCCACCTTCCAATCTATTTCCGGTAATGGGTAGCAATCTTTTGGGCAGGCTTTGTTAATGTTCGTAAAGTCTACGCACATTCTCAATCCTCCGTCACTTTTCTTGACCATGACTGGATTCGCTACCCAGATGGGGTACGTCAATTTTCGTACGATCCCGGCTTTGGCAAGCTCTTCTACTTCCTTATTGGCAGCTTCATCTCTTTCGGCAGCCAGGCTCCGTTTCTTTTGATGAAAGGGGGTCGCGTCTTTCCTTTCATTGAGTCTATGCTCCGTTACGAATTTTTCTCCTTCGATCTCGATTATTCGAGGTATCCCTGTCATATCTGAGTACTCCCAAGCGAACACGTCCAAGTTTCGTTGCAACAGCTTAAGCAACTTCTTTTTCAGGCCTTCGGGAAGTTGTTTTCCTATTGATATAGGTTGGTCTGGGTATCCTGGATTGACGATAACCTTGTCCTGATGATCTGGTACCTTCGTAAGGTCTTCTGGGGCCTTAGTGGTCTCTTGGGCTTTCTTAACTTTATGTACCTTCGCTTGGCCAGATTCTGAGTGGACAGTCCCTACTCCTGCTGGTGTCAGATGTTTGATCATAGAGTGGATAGTGGAGGCGATCATCTCCAATCGGCGCATTGCCGGTCTTCCTAGCAATATGTTATATGGAGAACTAGATCTGACCACTATGAAGTCCAACGTTTATGTCCTTACGTAGGGTGGTTCGCCAATGGTTACATCTAGATCTATTTCTCCTAACGGACTAACCCTTTCTCCCGCGAACCCTATTAACGGGGTTCGTGGGGGACTTAGGAGAGCTTTTATTCCCTTCGGGAGCTGTACAAAGCAGTGCTCATAGATGATGTCACATTCGCTCCCTCCGTCTACATAGACTCTGTAAACTTTCGTGTTAAATATTGATATTTGTATCACGATTGGGTTTTCTGACGGAGGTATCTTCAGCACCGGGAAGTGGAAAGCCAGTGGTGTCCATTGGGCAAGTTCTTTTCTTTTGTTGGGTGTTTCTTCATTCGGACGCCCAGATCTGTAATGAGATTCGTCTGTCATGGCTGCGCTACGTTTCGGGAATCAAAGTCGTGGTGATTTGGTGGGTTCTCCTTTGTTTTGCGGTCCCACGGATGGTGCCAAATGATTGTGCACCGAACCGCACGAGCCTTGTGAATAGGATTGTGGATGGAAAAGATGTTTTACGGAAGAAACCCTAAAGGGTTTTTAGGGTTTGTTGGCGATTCCCCGAAGGTAGGAGCGGTGCTCCTTTACGCCAACGAAGGGTGATTGAATAGCTTGTCGAATCGTGTTCGACTTTAGTTAGGGTTTTGTCTCGATCTGTGATCGTATATTGATATTGTGTATGATGGTCATCCTGTCGAATGTGGAGAAATCCTCCTCCTTTTATAGGAGGAGGTTCCTTGGAGGAGAAGGTTAGGGTTTTCCCTATTCCTTCTTTGAATAAAACTCTACTTGCCATGTTTATCCGATTTGGTTTCCTTAGGAGATAATCCTTGGAACATTCCGGACTAGGCAAGGATCGTGTTTATCTTTGGAAAGGATTTGTGTTAATCCTTTAGCTTTGTTCGATTGAGTTGATCGCCTTCGGGGTTCTGTCCTTCGTAGATGTGCTTCGTTATGTTTTCTTTATATAGTAATTCGGAGGGGTACATCGTCACTACTATAACATAAACAAATGATCTATAAAATCCAAAGGCTATATTAATTTTCATTTTTTTTGTTGGCACCGTTAAAATAAATAAAATTCAAAGGCTAGATTTGATAATATTTAGAGGGAAAAAGTAAAAGATTTTAAAAACGAACCCCTGCTCCCATCCATTTCTCTTATCTACATTTTCTATTTTTTCTAGCAACAAAAAAATGACGTCCACGAAAGAGAAATTTTCATCAAAACTCCGTATGTTTGTTATTAGTAATGGGATCTACATTGTAGGCTACACTAGTACAGATTTCGCAGATAGAGACCGGTTAAATGGATAATAGAGACCGTTTATACAACTGGTCTCTATGGCTACTGGTCTCTGCCATAGAGACCGGTTGACAACCGATCTCTATTCTTATAATAGAGACCAGTGTTTTTAAGTTTAAATATATGTATTATTCCAAGGTATCTACAAATATATGTATATATATATAAGTTTAACATTATTACTTATATATATCATCATAAGTATCGACTACCATCACTTATTTTCCTGTGGAGCAAGCTCTCTTCGAATTCCCATATGGACCATGTCTTTTCGAGCATTAACACCATTTCTTGATTTTCCAGGAATGTTTAACAATAAGCCAATCAAACTTTCACAGACATTTTTCTCAATATGCATAACATCAATACAGTGTCGAACCTGCAAATCCTTCCAGTAAGGTAAATCCCAAAAAATGGACTTCTTTTTCCAAAGGCTTTTTGACTTTCCTCTTTTCCTTTTCTTACCAAAAACATTGTCAAAGTTTGAAACCCGAGAGAATGTTGTAGCTCCATTCAATGGTGCTCTTAAAGTATTGGGCTCAGGTTCACCGTCAAACAAACTAGACATGTTACGATATGAGTGTCCCAATGGAAGCGATCTCCGATGACCCATATAGACTGTTTTCTTACAATATTTTAACCATCTCGAACATGTATTATCTTCACAATGGGGACATGCCATAGCCCCTTTAGTACCATATCCTGACAAATTTGCATATGCTGGAAAATCACTAATAGTGCAAAAAAGCATGGCCCGCAACCGAAAATTCTTATTCATATATCTATCATACACTTCAACACCCTCATTCCACAATGTCTTTAAGTCATCAATTAACGGAGCCAAATACACATCTAGTTCGTTCCCAGGTTGTTTTGGACCTTGTATTAACAAAGACATCATGATGAATTTTCGTTTCATGCATAACCAAGGGGGGAGATTGTATATGCATAGGAGTACCGGCCAGGTGCTATGTTGACTACTCATGTCTCCAAACGGATTAATCCCGTCTGAACTAAGACCAAAACGGATATTTCTAATTTCAGATTCAAATTCAAGATATTTGTCATTAATATGCCTCCATTGGGGAGAATCAGCTACGTGTCTTATCATTCCATCCTTTTTACGCTCATCCTCGTGCCACCTTAACAACTTTGCATGTTTGGCATTAGCAAATAACCGTTTTAGTCTTGGTATGATGGGCAAATACCACAAAACTTTAGCAGGGGGGCCATTCTTTGTGACATCATCGTTAAGATTGGTTTCTTTGTTTCGCTTATACCGTGATGCACCACATTCTTTGCATTTGTGCAAATCTTTGTTTTCGTTTCTATACAACATACAATCATTTGGACATGCATGTATTCTTTTTGTTTTCAACCCCATCAGACAAATCAACTTTTTGCAACGGTATGTTGTTTCAGGCAACTTATTGTCTACAGGGAGCAAGTCATGCATGAACTCCAAAAGCTTTGTAAAACCTGTATCACTCCATCCATAATTTGCTTTTAAGTTTAACAATTCCGTCACAACAGAAAGCTTGGAATATTTACAACCGCTATACAATTTTGTTTTTGAATCGGCTAACAGTTGTTGGAATTCATCATGATCATGTTCATCAATATCACCCTCCACATCATTAAACATATCATCTATATTTTCACCATTGTCATTATCACCATTGTCATTATTACCATTGTCATTATCACCATTGTCATTATCACCATTGTCATTATTACCCTTGCCATTATCGTACAAATCATTGTTTTCATCACTATTACCCCGATTAAATAAAGAAACACTAGAATTTTAGCCAACAATTTTTTCTCCATGCATATACCAACAAACATAGTCCCTCATAAACCCATTACCTATTATATGTGCACTAACTTGCATAGGATCATAAAACCACATTGAATTTTGACAAATTTTACAAGGACAACAAATTTTTTCTCTATCATTGTTCTTTCGATTTTCCTCAGCAACTTTCATAAATTCAGCCAATCCGTTATCAAATTCTTCAGAATACCTTGTTATCTCGTACATCCATCTACGCCTACGCTCCATCTGAATAAATATAGAGTAACATGTTTTAATAAAATGCATGTATGATATGATACGTATAACGTAAGGTTTGGTTATTGTAGGTGGTCCATCCTAACCCGCTTTTTGAATACTTTGTCTCATATGTGAATGACATGTTAACGAATTGAGTGTTAAAGGAAAAATCGGCAGCATTTCCCCTTAACTCCTCAAGTAAGTGTATAAAACACAAACCCGTAGGAGTAAAGGGAAATGGTTTCGATTTTCCTCAGCAACTTTCATAAATTCAGCCAATCCGTTATCAAATTCTTCAGAATACCTTGTTATCTCGTACATCCATCTACGCCTACGCTCCATCTGAATAAATATAGAGTAACATGTTTTAATAAAATGCATGTATGATATGATACGTATAACGTAAGGTTTGGTTATTGTAGGTGGTCCATCCTAACCCGCTTTTTGAATACTTTGTCTCATATGTGAATGACATGTTAACGAATTGAGTGTTAAAGGAAAAATCGGCAGCATTTCCCCTTAACTCCTCAAGTAAGTGTATAAAACACAAACCCGTAGGAGTAAAGGGAAATGGTTTCGATTTTCCTCAGCAACTTTCATAAATTCAGCCAATCCGTTATCAAATTCTTCAGAATACCTTGTTATCTCGTACATCCATCTACGCCTATGCTCCATCTGAATAAATATAGAGTAACATGTTTTAATAAAATGCATGTATGATATGATACGTATAACGTAAGGTTTGGTTATTGTAGGTGGTCCATCCTAACCCGCTTTTTGAATACTTTGTCTCATATGTGAATGACATGTTAACGAATTGAGTGTTAAAGGAAAAATCGGCAGCATTTCCCCTTAACTCCTCAAGTAAGTGTATAAAACACAAACCCGTAGGAGTAAAGGGAAATGGTGTCGATTTTCCTCAGCAACTTTCATAAATTCAGCCAATCCGTTATCAAATTCTTCAGAATACCTTGTTATCTCGTACATCCATCTACGCCTACGCTCCATCTGAATAAATATAGAGTAACATGTTTTAATAAAATGCATGTATGATATGATACGTATAACGTAAGGTTTGGTTATTGTAGGTGGTCCATCCTAACCCGCTTTTTGAATACTTTGTCTCATATGTGAATGACATGTTAACGAATTGAGTGTTAAAGGAAAAATCGGCAGCATTTCCCCTTAACTCCTCAAGTAAGTGTATAAAACACAAACCCGTAGGAGTAAAGGGAAATGGTGTCGATTTTCCTCAGCAACTTTCATAAATTCAGCCAATCCGTTATCAAATTCTTCAGAATACCTTGTTATCTCGTACATCCATCTACGCCTACGCTCCATCTGAATAAATATAGAGTAACATGTTTTAATAAAATGCATGTATGATATGATACGTATAACGTAAGGTTTGGTTATTGTAGGTGGTCCATCCTAACCCGCTTTTTGAATACTTTGTCTCATATGTGAATGACATGTTAACGAATTGAGTGTTAAAGGAAAAATCGGCAGCATTTCCCCTTAACTCCTCAAGTAAGTGTATAAAACACAAACCCGTAGGAGTAAAGGGAAATGGTTTCGATTTTCCTCAGCAACTTTCATAAATTCAGCCAATCCGTTATCAAATTCTTCAGAATACCTTGTTATCTCGTACATCCATCTACGCCTACGCTCCATCTGAATAAATATAGAGTAACATGTTTTAATAAAATGCATGTATGATATGATACGTATAATAAGATGATTGTTCAAAATCTAAATACAAAATTGATCAAAAAAAACCTTTATAAATTATATGCAAAGATATTTAATGTGAAATAGGCATACCTTTCATTCATTTGTCAACCAATTTATAATTTTTCTATAAATAAATTTGTTTATGATTGAAATGTGATGATGATGGTTGGTTAGTATTGAATGTGAATTTTAGTTTGAGTGAATGTTGGGATTTTGGTAACAGATCGTGGGGAAGAAAGAGTCTGCTGCATTTAGTATATACCACGAATAGAGACTACTTATTTATAAATATACCGGTCTGTAAACTTTTTTTCCCACGAATGAAAAAAAAGACGTTGCTGCGCTAGACTAGGGGTTGGTGGTTGCATTTAATACCATGAATAGAGACCTTTTATTAACAAAAGAGATGGTCTGTAAACATTCAAACTTTAGAGACCACTTTTTTTATATTGAAACAATTAATTTAAAAAGTGGGCCTTTAATTCAACCGGTCTTTATAATCTGACGTTTGTGGGTCCATATATATAGACCGGTTACGCAAGTTTAAAGAGCACATAGTTAGAAAATAACTGGTCTCTATATAATTAACCGGTCTCTAATCCTGAAAATTTGTAGTAGTGCTACTTTCTACTACTGTATTTTAAATAAATTTACTCTTGAATCTTGCAGGGTCCTTTTGATATCCGACATAATGGGTTTATATGATGAGATCATTAGCTAGAAATACATATTATATAGCTTATTGCGGATTTAGATGTTTTAATCAGCGGCGGATTCATGATACGAAATCACATGTGTCCAAATTAATCGAGGCGATAAGGGCAAGTTGGATGAGTTGGTTAATAGTCGGGTTGAGTCATGTCAAAATGGGTCCTAAATTAAGTTCTCGCTCGTAGTTTAATTTTATTTTTATTTTTGCAAAGTAAGTTTTGATTAAGACGTGTTAGAGGCAATTTTTTCTGGACCTCCAACCTCATCCTCATGAAAAATACCTTTGATATGAGAACCCCAAGGCTCGAACCTGAGACCTTGGGTAAACTCACCCCCGGGCCCACATAGTGGATTTAGAAGATATCCCTACCACTTAGGGATGGCATAACAGGTCACACGTAACCTGTTAAGACACGAACTTGTTAAGACACGAACCTGTTAAGGTCAAACACGAACACGACCTGTTAACTAATCGTGTCGCTTTTTTCAAACACGAACACGACATGAAAATTAACAGGTGCACCTGTTAAGACCTGTTAAGAAACCTGTTAACATATATTTTATAGAATTCTTGACTAATATTAAAAAAAACCTTAACGATACAAAAACTTTTACAAATCTCAACTAATATATAGTGATAATAATCCTTACATTACAAAAGTTCATAGACATCTTACCTATTAAAAATCATATATCAATTCTTAGTATTTTATATATATGTATAACCTTAACAGGTCTTAACAGGTCCGGACCTATTAAGACACGAATCTTAACAGGTTTTAACAGGTCCGTACCTGTTAAGACACGAAACCTGTTAAGAACAGGCCGTGTCGTGTCGTGTTAACAGGTTCCGTGTCAAAATTGCCAGCCTTACTACCACTACAACATAGTAAAAATAACAAAAGTTAAGATTTTGCATGAACAATACTGTTTGATCAAATAATCGCACTATGGCTCAACCGAAGGTGTGAGAGGGGTTTTGGGTGTTTTATTGGCGATTCCCTTCCGGTCAGAGGGCCGTAGGCCGCTTAACGCCTATAGGTGATGTCTCTAGCCGGTTTATGAGGCTTAGGGTTTATTTGCGATAGTTAGGGATTTAGAAGTTAGATGTGTTAAATGATGATTACGTCGTATGGCACCTCCTCTATTTATATAGAGGGTAAAGCCTTGGGGAGGAAGATAGAGATTTAGGGTAAATCTCTTCCTCTTATTCATGATATCTTCTAAGTATGGAAGATATGTTTAGGACTCTTAGACCGTGTCCTAGGTTTTAGGAGTGTTTGATTTCATTCCCTTTTCGGGAGGTCGAATAAGCATGGAAAGAATTCACGTGTATCCGTTTATGATTATCTTTGGGACCTCCGGAATTACGGGGGTATACATCATAGTTTTGGCTACGGATATGCCTGCTTCGTATAATATATTAGTACCTTCGCTGCTTACGAAGGGTTCTTCGTATCCAGTCTTTTGTACGGAGGTAAAGCTCCGTATACGGTATATCATCAAGCCCCCCAGTCTGATGGGAGAGTCTATCTGTAGAGTATCGCATTAGACTTCAGAAATAATCCAAAAAATAAAAAATAAGAGCGTACCTCTATAACCGGAGCTCGGGGGATCTTTGGTTGTTGGATGCTTCGTTTCCTTTCTTCGGAACTCTTTTTTAAGGGTAAAATTGTAATTTTACTCTGCCGCGTATGCATCCCATCAAGAGTTTAATTCGGGCGCGCCTATCCCAAGAAGAAAAACTGATCGACGGTTGGGTAGGTTATGCGCCGGTATTTCAAACCATCCATTTTGTCTGCTATTTATTCGTTTGACGGCTTCGAAGAGTCTTTTTCTTTTTCTCTCTCCCTACTTTCTTCTTCGCATTGTCATCAAAAATATCCACTCCCCCCTTTCAATCTTCTCCCTACTATGGATCGTAATCATTTTCGTGTTATTAGTACCACGTATTCAGAGATGAATGAGGATGATGTCGCGTGGTTTCGCCGGTGCTTTTGCCGCCCTAGTGATCCTGAAATTAGGGTTCCGGGACGATCGAAATCGATCTTAGATGCGCCAACTGGATTTATAGGCATGTACACTGCTCCTTTTTCCGGTGGCAATCTTATGTTCCCTTTATCCCCTTGGTTATTAGGGTTACTTGATTACTTCAATCTGTATTTGTCTGCGGTGCACCCCTTAGCGATTACCATGATAATGTCTTTTATCGTTATTTGCCGTGCGTATGAGATAGAGCCCACGATGAGTGTTTTTCGATACTTCTTTAAACTGGGTGTTCGTGATGGTTGGGTTATGGTTGAGGAGAGGCCTGGTAGGTATTTTTTGATATTGGTGATTCTGATATGTTGAACTGGAGACCATGGTTTTTGTTTTTCAGTGAGGAGTATGTTCATCCATTATTTAGGGGTATATTGGATACGGATAGGTTGGTGTCGGGCATGTCTTTTGAGGATAATGTGCATGATTGGGTTACTCTTGATAATCCATTGATCCATCGGGTTCGTAGGTCTCCATTTGAGTTGGTTACTTATCCCTCTGTGATCTTGTATCTTTGTGGCATTACAATGTCATGGGAGGGTACTCCTGATGAGCCGGTCTTGATATGGTGTTGTGAAGGTACCATTCTTCTTGTTATTTTTTCTGCCGGTTTCTTATTTACTTTCATCTGATATCTTTACGTTGTGTTTGCAGAGTTAACACTTAGAGAGACTATGACCATGAATCCTCAGGGTATGGTTGTTGGTAGGAGGCCTCTGCCTCCTTCTGATGATGATGGGGAGGGTCCCCATTTTGCTGGTGTTGTCATGCCTCCTCCGAAGAGACAGAGGGTGAGCGATGGTCCATCCGGTGCAGCGGACCCTATGGCTACAGGTCCTTCTATCATTATCCTTGATTCTTCTCCCCTGAGAGATGAAGTTTCCGCTACTGCAACAGTTTCTAATGTTAACCAGGGTATGTGTGTTTTCCTTTGGTTCTGTTGTTTATATCTTCATAAATCTGATATGTGTGCCTTTTCTTCTTTTAGCCGGTACTTCTGATCCTGGGCGTAGGCCCGGGAAAGAGCCTGTTGAAGAAACTGGAGCTACTACAACTTGAGCTACCACAAATGGTAGGTAGCTTTAGATTCTGTGTTTCTTTTTTTTCCGACTGTTATTTCCCTTTTGTATTTATGACTGAACCTCTTCGTGTTTTTAGTGATTCCCCTTCACAGTGAGTTGCCTGATCCACAGCTTTACCGGATGAGCTTGGATATGCTGGTTCCTGATCATTTGAGGACTATGTTGGATACCATGCCAGCTCAAAGGCTTGCTGAGATGACCAACCAGGCTCTGTTTGCTGCTGGTATGATTGGTTCGGCTAGTAGTGCCAGGGTGCACTATCTGGAGGAAAATCTGTAGAGGCATAGGGCAGAGTTGGCTTCTTTAAGGACTGCTCAGTCTGGCGGAGGTGATGCTTCTTTGGTTAGTTCTTTGCGGAGGGAGCTCGCTGATGCTCAGGAAGCTTTGTCCCTAGCTACGCAAAGTTTGGATGCTGCTCATGAGCGGATTGCCACTCTGACTGCTGTCGGGCCTTCTGCAGTGATCAACGATCTGCAAGAGAGGCTGGAGGATAGGGCGAATTCTATACGCCAGGTTATTTCTGGTGTCATTCCTCACGTTTTCCGTATGCTGATGACAAGCCTTGAGTTTGATCAGAGCCTTGATGAGCTCATAGAGGCTAATCGGGCTGATGCGAAAGCCTTATTCCTTCTTCGTATGGAGAGTCACGGGGAGGTTACCTTGAGGAATAGGGAGAGGCTTCTTGGTACTGAAGAGAGGATTATTGCTGCTGAAGAGGCCCTAAGAAATATTTCTTTTCCTTATATCCAACAAGTTTCTTCAAATCCCGATGCTTAAGTAGCCGATCTTTATAATATTAGGCCTCAAGGAATGTGAACTGCTAATCCTTTGTACCTATATTTTTTGATGCCTTGGCCATGTGATGACTTGTTCTTGTATATATTTCGATCTCCTTGTCTCCAATGCACTGCTTTTTTTCTTTTCTTTCATTTTTGTTATGCTTATACACTCTTAAAAAAGTGTCTTATGCATTTATGCTTATGCACTTCCATCATAAGGAAGGAGTGACTTATGCATTTTATTCATGGGTTTTTACCTCATGATTATGTTGAAAAGTCTTATGGGCGTCCCCTTGACAATTCAAATTAGAATTTTTATGCGCATTTAGAAAATCATTACGATCGTTTTATAACTTTTTTGGGAGCTTATAAGTACATGGAAGGAGGAAGTTACAATTTTGTATTGTTCCTAGCTGCTACTTTTGTGCTGCCCTATTTGCTCCGTTGATTTGGCTTATCCCGAGGGCAAATTATGCTCCAACCGGTCTTAATGCCTGTCGGAGTCTTTGATGTGTGAGTTTCTTCATCCTTCGTTGATCCGGATGGTTCTGACCTTTCTTCTTTGAAGGATCCTTCTTCTGCGGTTTCCAGCTGTCCTCTGGGTCCTTTCTGAATTATTCTTCTGTTGCGTTTGTACCACGGTACGGAGCTCTTTCCCTTTGTATCTTCAGTAAATGAAGAGAGTATTGTTTGCATCCCCCCGTGAGATTTGTACTGTACGCAACCATGTATTGTTGATGCTATCATATGGAATTTCCTCATTCCTTCTCTGCCCAGGAGCATGTCATAAGGCGAGTTTGCTTTTATCACGATTGCCAGGATCCTTGCAGTTCTTCTCCATGGGAACCCTCCGATAGTGGCATCCAGCCATATTTCTCCCAATGGGCGGATGCGTTCGCTGGCGAATCCTACCACTTCCGTATCCAGTGGCGTGATTGTTTCTCGGAGTTTCTTTGGCAATCGGAGGAAACTTTTCTCATAGATTATGTCTCGCCCGCTCCCTGTGTCTACCTGCGTATTCTTCAGGCATACGCAGCCTATGTTTACTTTAATTAGCACCGGGTCTGTTGATACTTTGTCATCCAATACCCCGAAGTGGTATTGTTGTGGCCCTTTCCGGATTATGGTATTCGACAGTATCCTCCTCCGGTGCTCTCCTGGATCTGCTTCGTCAAAGCTGACCTGTTCCTTTTTATCAGGTGCGCTAACTTGTTTTCTCTAACTGCATTGTCTATCTGTCTTAATAGTTCCCTGCAGTAATCCGTACTATGCCCGTATCTGTTGTGGAAACAACAGAATGTGTCCAAGTTTCTGGAACCCCTTTCGGACAACGACAGTGGTCTGACGAATGTTTTTGCTACTTCTTCTGATGACAGGATTTCTGATGGAGTTTTTCGGAGATTGCCTATTGTTCTTTTGTAGCTGTTCGTCCTACTGCATGTGGAGAACTCATCAGCTGCTATATCCTCCATTATCTCAGTTTGCTTCCCATTCTGTTTTATCATGGACTTCCATTTGGCCATAGCTTTTTCTGCTATTTCTTCTGCACTTCTCCACTCGTGGAATTTTTCCATCAGTTCCAGGTAGCTTCTTGGTTTGCTAAGGCATAGATGTCGTATTAGTTCTCCTGACCTGAGGCCATTTATGGCTCCGGAGATCCTTTCTTCTTCTGATATACGCACCAAGTTTCGAGTGTTGTCTCCGTATCATTTCAAAAAATCTTCTGCCTCCTCATCTTCTTCCTGCTTAATGTCATGTGCCAATAGGTGGGAGCCGAATTCTTCCTTCAGTTTGGATTTGAAGTCTTTGACACCGTGTATACTTTCTTCGGGTAAGCTTTCGAGCCACCCCCTTGTTTTTCCGTGTAAGAGGTAGAGGATGACATGGCAGATTGCTGGACCGCTCCATCCTTCCACCTTGGCTGTTTCGTCGACCCTCCTGAGGAATTCATCGACATCGGAGGTGCCGTCATACCAAGGTAGGTTTTGGATTTCCAGTATCTTCATTATTCAGTTTGCTTCCCATTCTGCTTTATCATGGACTTCCATTTGGCCATAGCTTTTTCTGCTATTTCTTCTGCACTTCTCCACTCGTGGAATTTTTCCATCAGTTCCAGGTAGCTTCTTGGTTTGCTAAGGCATAGATGTCGTATTAGTTCTCCTGACCTGAGGCCATTTATGGCTCCGGAGATCCTTTCTTCTTCTGATATACGCACCAAGTTTCGAGTGTTGTCTCCGTATCATTTCAAAAAATCTTCTGCCTCCTCATCTTCTTCCTGCTTAATGTCATGTGCCAATAGGTGGGAGCCGAATTCTTCCTTCAGTTTGGATTTGAAGTCTTTGACACCGTGTATACTTTCTTCGGGTAAGCTTTCGAGCCACCCCCTTGTTTTTCCGTGTAAGAGGTAGAGGATGACATGGCAGATTGCTGGACCGTTCCATCCTCCCACCTTGGCTGTTTCGTCGACCCTCCCGAGGAATTCATCGACATCGGAGGTGCCGTCATACCAAGGTAGGTCTTGGATTTCCAGTATCTTCACCGGAGGTACATGTTGGCGTAAATCTTTGGCAAATTGCACGCATGACCCCTTGTATTTAGGCTCTAGTTCCTTTTGCTCAACCTTGTCTTTTTCGACTCCGGTTGTTGAGCTTGCCTTAAGATACTTGCGGGGTTACAATACCAGTAAGGGTAATACCATGACGCCTACATGTGTCCTATTTGACTGGACCCACGCCAAAGTGTGGCGTCCCCATTGTTAGGTCCAGTTTGACTGGACCCACTCCAAAGTGTGGCGTCCCCATTGTTAGGTCCAGTTTGACTGGACCCACGCCAAAGTGTGGCGTCCCCATTGTTAGGTCCAGTTTGACTGGACCCACGCCAAAGTGTGGCGTCCCCATTGTTAGGTCCAGTTTGACTGGACCCACTCCAGACTTGAAGACTGGAGTGTCACTGAAGATTTGTCCAGAAATAATGGAAGACCAGTAAGCATCTCACTTGTATAGGAAATCTGGAGCTCACCAGATTTCAGCTTACTGGACTTCACTCCAGTCCAGATCGATCCTACTGAAGACATTCTTACTGAAGTCAAAGACTGAAGTTTGAAGAAAGAAGACTGACAAGCAGTGGAGCCCACTGACAGTCTTACCAGATATCCTGACTGGAGCTTTGTCAATGTTCTAGACCTTACAAGTCTGAACACTAATTACGAGGAATTGACTTTTTCCTTTACACACTTTTACACGGACAATCCATTTGTCTATTGATAAAAGTACAATACGTGTGTAAAGGTGGTTGGTTAAAAGGATGACAAGTCACATCAACAATCCTTGTACTTTAACCAATGCATTTAAGGAATTAAAGTTGTTTCCTTAAATGCATGCAACCATATTTATACGGCATAATAAATTCACTGTTGAATTTATTTGCCTATAAATACCAAGTCACATACCTCGTCCAATTTACTTTTTGCATAATTGGTGAATTTGTCTAAATACTCTCGATCGTAACAAGGAATACTTCACAACTTTAAGTGTTTCGATCAAAGGAGAATATTTAGAAAATATAGATCATTTGTAATTCATAGGTTGTTAGGATATTTACATACTTGTAATATCTTGGTTCCGCAACAACCTTGTATTTTATTTAACATCATAAATAAAATACACTTGAAAATTACATTGTGTTCCACCTTTACATTATTTATTGCTTTAAGTCTTGTATTACTTTATTTATATACTTGCATTTATATTTAAGTAATACTAATCCAATCTAGTGCATACTTGACTTGTTGTATTTTACACTAGTGGGTTAAACCATCAAGTGAGGACTTACAAGTGGTATCAGAGCAGAAGGCTAACATATTTGCCTAGATCTGTTTCTTGATGGCCAACCCAGAAAATACACAAGGAGGTTTCAGTCTTGGTCCTGATCCTATTCAAAATGATCAAAATGAACCACCACCTGTTATTAACAATAATCCCCCACCTCCTCCTACTCCTGCTTCTCCACATGTGCATGTGCACTACTCGAACACTCCTGTTCCTAAATTTAGTGGGAACAGTGATGAATTCGGGACGTGGAAGGCTAGGATGATACTCCATGTTACTGGCATTGAGAGGAATATGATTAAAATTTTAAATGAAGGTCCTTATATTCCTAAATCTCCTCTCAACCCACTTCTTGATCCAACTGGATCTAGATCTGGAAAGGGAAAAGAGGGAGGAACACTGGTCTGAAGAGGAGAGGAGACTGGTAAATCTTGATACCATCCTTAAAAATATGATCCTCGGGGCTGTTCCAGAAACCCTAATTCCCACACTAGTTCTCTATCCCAGTGCTAAAACCATGTGGGATGAACTGGTAAACCAGTATGAAGGAGGTGATGACACTGTTGTTACCAGAAAGGTCTCCCTAAACAAGAAGTATGAGTCATTTTTTGCTCTCCCCAATGAGTCTCTTACTGGTACTTACACCAGATTTATGAGCATTATAAACTAGTTGAGAGGACTGGGGGTTGAGAAGGACAAGGATATACTTCTGGAGAAATTTTGTGATATTTTGCCCACCAAATGGTCTCACATGATTTTGGTTCTAAGACAAGGAAAAACTTTGCATACTCATACTTTATCAACCTTGTATGGAGCTTTTAGATTTACTGAGGAAAACCAAGCCCAAAGAATTGAGGCTGAAAAAGATGCTTTAAATCATGCTTCCAGTAGTTCCACTGTGGTCAGCCATACTGAACCACCATGTGCGGCATTAATGTCTTCCGAGAATGTATTTTCTATGAAGAAGATGATGTCTGAACTAATGGAATCTGGAATCACAAATAATATCTCACCAGACTGTGATGAAGCTGACAGTGATGACCTTGTTGCAATGATTGCTAAAACGTTTAACCGTTTTAAAGCAAGAGCAAATAGGCCCACTGGACAACATGCACCCAGTTCCTCTACTGACAAGACCAATCTGACATGCTTTAAGTGTGGCAGAAAAGGTCATTTCATGAAGGAGTGCAAGTCCAGTCAGTTCATTTCTCAGTCTGGTCCATCTGTTTCTTATCAAAAGCCTGATGATAGCTACAAGTCCAAGTACAAAAAGCTTAAGGCTCAAATTGCTCTCATGTCCCAACAAATAGAGAATAATAATAATAAATGCATGATTGCAACTACTGAAGAAAAGTGGGTTCCCTCTGATGATTCATCAGTTGATGAAGAAGAGGAAAGAGATTGTTGTTTCATGGCTCTGGCAGACCAAGAGCATCTGGTGAAGGAAGATGTCACATCTGGAAGATGGGTGGACATTGTTATTAAAAAGGTTAGTGAATATGATCTTGAGACTGACCAAGAATTAAAATTGGACATTGCTGAAGCTCTTAATGCTGATTTAATTTTTGTTGAAACTGTTAGATCTGACATGTCAAAAGGTTTTGAAACAGATTTCACTGAACTTTCAATTTTACAATCAAAATTAAAAGAGCTCCAGGATATTGAGCTAGCTTTTCAAGCACAAGTTTTGGTAACTGAACAACTGGTCCAGGAAAAACATGACCTGGAAATAATTTTGCAAAAAGAAAAACAGGTCATTAAATCATGGCTAGAAACCAGAAAGCCATATGATGCTGGAATAAACCAATTTCCATCCCAAAAACGTGCATATTTGGATGGAAATACTCATGTTGCAGCATTAATACCAGTTATTGACCGGTTACCAGAAGAGGTCAAACCAAGCACCATTTATGATGAACCCTCTACCCCAAAAACTTGTATTATCCCAGCTCAACTCCCAGAGGTTAAGACTGGAGCATCACAGATGACTGCTCCAGTTAAAAAGGTCAATCAAAAGAAACCTTTGCCTCAGTCTGCTTCAAAGGAACCTTCAGTTCCTAAGAAAAAGAATGTCTACCCTCCTAAGCCTAAAGTCCAGTCATCTAGAAAGGCTAAGGTGTCATCTGAAGAAACCATTTTGTTAAGGCTGGAGAGCCAGTTTCAACTACTGGCTCGTCAAGTTCAAAGTTGTAATGCAAGACTGAACAATTTTGAGGGTACTTCATCTGGCCCTAAACAAAATTCAAAACCCTTTTCAAAGAAAGATAAAAATGTTTCAAAACTATCTACTCCAATTGTATTTTCAGAGAAATCTATTATACAAGAAAGTGAACTCAACCAGATACCCCCAGGGACCTATAAGGGAGGGTCCAGTGAACCCATCAGTCGATGGGTTCCCAAATCTAACTAATAAATCTGGTGGATGTGCAGGGCGATCGAAAGAAATATATTTGGTATCTTGACAGTGCTGCTGGCAGGACAATGACCGGATGTAAGACCCTGCTGGAGGAGTTCATAATTTCTGATGGACCCTCCATTACTTTTGGAAATGATGGTTGTGGAAAGACTGAGGGGTATGGTGTTCTGAACAATGGACAAGTCAAATTCAGATGAGTTGCTTATGTGAATGGTTTGAAATATAACCTGATCAGTGTAAGTCAACTGTGTGATGATGGCTACCAAGTATTGTTCAATATTGCTCAGGGCATTGTATTCAACAAGGACTGGAAGGTAGTGTTGATTGCTCCCAGAAGAGGGAATGTGTATGTGATGGATATGGAAAGCTCTCCTTCAGAGCAGTGTTTCTATACTCAAGCTGATGAAGACACAAACTGGTTATGGCATAAAAGGTTATCCCATTTAAATTTCAAAATATTAATAAGTTGTCTAGAAAACAACTGGCAGATGGGATACCTTCAGTTTCCTTCAAAAAGGAAAGGCCATGTCTAGGATGTGAGATGGGGAAGCAGAAACGTGCCAGTTTCAAGACCAAGCAGAATTTTAGCATATCTGAACCACTTCATATGCTTCATATGGATCTTTTTGGTCCAGTGAATGTTCAGACTCGTGCTGGTAAAAGATACACCCTGGTGATTGTCGATGAATTTTCCAGATATTGCTGGGTTATCTTTCTCAGGTCTAAAAATGAAGCTGCTGCTGAAATCATCGCTCTTATTAAGCAAATTGAGCTCAAATATAAGCGAAAAGTGTGTCAGTTAAGAAGTGACAATGGAACAGAATTCCAGAATGCTACACTGGAGTCATTCTGTACTGACACTGGCATCTCCCAGAATTTCTCTTCAGCACGAACTCCAGAGCAAAATGGAGTTGTAGAAAGGAAAAATTGAACGCTGATAGAAGCTGCCAGGAGTATGCTTGCTGAATCTGGTCTCCCTACCAGTTTTTGGGCTGAAGCAGTTGCTACTGCTTGTCACACTCAGAACCGGTCTGTGTATATCAAAAGACACAAAAAGACAGCCTATGAAGTATTAAGAAATAGAAAACCAAATATTGGTTATTTTCATGTTTTTGGATGTCCAGTTTACATCCTGAACGACTCCAGTCAGTTAGGCAAATTTGATGCCAAAGCTGATGAAGGATATTTCTTGCAATTCGTAAGGCCTTCAGAGTCTATAACAAGAGACTGGAGAAGGTTCATGAGTCCATACATGTCACATTTGATGAGTCAAATGCAGCAATCAATAAAAGCCAACCCTTGATACTCCCCAGTAACTCCAATTGTCTTCTGTGAATCTGATCCTATCAACTACAATAAAGATTCAGAAGACACAGTTTCCAGTCATCCTGATCTGGAACCTGTTCAGATTAAGAAACCCCCCAGTAGTACTCCTTTTTATCCTTCAATAAGTTTCAAACTACCCTCTGAACTTATTATTGGATCAGATGTTCGTACTACTCCCCCAATATCAGATTCAGTTGAAACTGAACCAGTTCTCCAGGAAATGCCTACAAATGAGGAATTTCATGATGCACATCGTGATCTTAATGACTCTGATGAAGATGTGGAGATAGTTTATGAAGAACCTTGGGTGCCAGTTGATAATAATTCAACTGACGCACCCCAACTGAATTCTTGCACTGATATTGTTATTCATAACAATCCTGGTCAATACTCTAGGTGGTCAAAAGCACATCCTATTGATCAAATCATAGGAGACTCCAGTAGAGGGGTTCAGACCAGAAGAGCCTCCAGTGAACAATGTTTATACGTCAGCTTCTTATCACTAATTGAACCGAAGAAGATTGACGAGGCTATGGAAGATCCAAGCTGGGTGATAGCTATGCAAGAAGAGCTACACCAGTTTGAAAGGAATAAGGTTTGGAACCTGGTTCCTTTCCCAGTTGGCAAGAAAGAACCAATTGGAACCAGATGGGTCTTCAGGAACAAGGTAGATGAAGATGGCCATGTTGTCAGAAACAAGGCCAGATTGGTTGCACAGGGGTATTGCCAATCAGATGTTGATTTTGATGAATCATTTGCTCCAGTGGCTAGACTTGAAGCGATCAGAATATTCTTAGCATTTGCTGCTCATCATCAATTCAAGGTCTACCAGATGGACGTAAAGAGTGCATTTTTGAATGGAAAACTGGAAGAAGAAGTTTATGTCAGGCAACCACCAGGTTTCGTTGATGAAAAACATCCCCACTAGGTATATCGTCTGGACAAAGCACTTTATGGTCTCAGACAAGCTCCACGTGCCTGGTATGATACTCTGACTAAACACTTATTGAAAAATGGTTTTAAAAGAGGTGCAATTGACAATACCTTATTTATTCTTCGTGAAAGAGGTAATCTTCTGCTGGTACAAATTTATGTTGATGACATTATTTTTGGGTCTACTGATGAAAATATGTGCAAGAAATTTTCTAAAATCATGTCTTCAGAATATGAGATGAGTTTAATGGGTGAATTAACATTTTTTCTAGGTCTTCAGATTAAACAAACCAATGATGGTATTTTTATTAATCAAGAAAAATATGTTAGAGATCTATTAAAGAAATATGATATGAACTCTTCACCATCTAAACCCACTCCAATTTCTGCACCACTCACTCTGGACTCGGATCCAGATGGAAAACCAGTGAACACCACTGTCTATAGAGGCATGGTTGGTTCACTGATGTATTTAACTGCCATTGGACCAGATATAATGTTTTCAACATGTTTATGTGCCAGATATCAGTCTAATCCAAAAGAATCTCATATGCTTGCTGTAAAGCGCATACTGAAATACCTTAAGGGTGTCCCCAGTTTGGGCCTTTAGTATCCCAAAGGCTCAGGCATGGATCTAATGGGTTATTCAGATTCAGATCATGCAGGTTGTAAGATAGACAGGAAATCCACTACTGGTGGATGTCATTTCCTTGGTGGCAAACTGGTCAGCTGGACCAGTAAGAAGCAAACTTCAGTTTCATTATCCACTGCTGAAGCTGAGTATGTATCTGCAGCCAGTTGTTGTGCTCAGATACTCTGGATGAAAAGCCAGTTGCTTGATTATGGTATTAAGTATTCAAAGACCCCAATCTTCTGTGATAATACCAGTGCCATTGCTATCTCAAACAATCCAGTCATGCACTCAAAGACAAAGCACATTGATATCAGGTATCATTTCATTCGTGATCATATTATGAAAAATGATATTGAAATCCATTTTATTCCCACTGACAAACAACTCGCTGACATTTTTACTAAACCTCTGGATGTAAAAACTTTTGAACATCTTGTTGGTGAGTTGGGAATGTTGAACCCTTAAATCTGGAACCTTGTTATGAACGCCTTTGTGACACTGGCAGGGTTCTTTGATTTCCAGATTTATAAATCTATACCAGCTTAGCTATCGAACGCCTTTGTGATACTATCTTTGCATTAATATATTTATGGATCACCATTCCAGGGGGAAGACTCAGACCATATATTTTTGTCCTTAAAATGTTTTTAATTTCAGGGGGAATTTATTTTCCCACTGGAAGAAATATTTCTGGAAAATATCACTGGTACATTTCTGGAAGTCCTCCAGAGTACCATTAGTGCATACTTCACTGGCATAATCCACCAGTGATCTGGAGTGTCCAGTCAACCTCCAGATGCACTAAAATGAGTCATGGTATGTCAGTCATAATATTTTAATACTTGGTCATTGTGTATGCCACGTAAGCAAACCTTTTGAATGGATAGTTACTGTTTTTATCCACGTGGTATGACATTTTTCAAACTTAATGATGGATATTTTACCTTGGGAAATAAAAAGTACAAGTTGGTTATTTTTGTGGGCTGTCAAACTGTCATACATTTATGTGTGATGGGATGCATTAAATGCGGATTTCAAAACCGATCAAAATTACTTTGAATAATTTCAAATTAACCGTTTTGAATTCCATTTTCTCTCTCCTCTATAAATACCCATATTTACTCTTTTTCACTTCATTTTGAAAGTATTTACTCCCAAAATTCCTTCATTTACTCTCTTTTCCATTCAATTTCCAATCATCACTCTCTTTCATCATAAATTCATAAAATCTAACCCTAAAAAGCTGTAAATCATCATCATTTCTTTCTTTTCTGGGTTATTTACTAAAATGGCTCCTCGACAATCAAACTCAACAAAAATCTTCTTTCTGCTACTTATGCTCCTCCTGCTGCTGTTAAAAGAGCACCACATATTTCTTTAGAAGCATCGGCCATTCGAATAAACATGAATAATTGGATGGCAAAACTTTCTAGCACCCATGATCCTCAATCAATCATTGGGTGACTGAATGCTTTCTTCCTCAGTTGTCCACTTTATGGTGCCCTAACTCTGAACCCTGGAAATATGTACCACGAATATTTGTGTGAATTCTGGTACACAGCAGTGTATGTGGATACAGATGAATCAATCCACTATACACTAAATCAAGGCACCAGGGCCTTCACTCTTACCGTTGATTCTCTCAGAGATGCCCTTCGATTAAATTATTTTGCAGAAAATGAAATGGGCATTACACTTCCCTCTGGCATTAATTTGAGGGATGTGTGTAGGCAGATGGGGCACACTGATATTTTGGATGAACATGGTGTGCTACAGAGAAAGGGAACAATCTACATGAGTAAATTAACAGACTCATGGAGATTTTTCTTCACTCATTTGGTTGAGTGTTTGGGAGGCAGCTCTGGAGGGTTAGATCAGATTAACCAGACGCAACTCCAGATTGCATATTGCCTATGGTATGGATACAGGGTGGATTTTGCTCAGATCTTCTTTGATGATCTTGTTGAGCGTCTGAAAGTGAAAGGTAGAAAAGCTCATGTACCTTTTATTCGTTTCCTTTCACTTGTTTTTAAAAGAGCTCTTCGTAATGAGTATGATTTTGAGTCAAATCATTTTTCTGTTTGTGGAGTATATGAGGGATTTAAACCAATTAAAATCTACAACTGGTGAAGTTGATATCCCTCCAAATATGCTCAACCATTTTAGAAATGATGGAACCGATGCATCATCACCAGATGATTCGGAAGAGGCTCCAGGCGGGCTTCAAAATAATGAAGGACCCACTGAAGTCCTCAATGCTGAAATGGTACCACCAGTAACCCAGGTGGTTCCTGACCCTCAGCAGAATGTGAATATCTTACCTGAAAACCCCTCCAGACGACCAAGAAATGTTAAACCTCGTCGTCTTAGGAAAGTGGGAGATGTGGTCGCTCCCAGTAGTGCTGTTGTTAGCCATCCAGATTCCTCCCAACAGGAATCTGGAGATGTCTCAAGGGAAAACCTACAAGCAAGCACTCCCAATATTCTTGTAGGGGTGAGTGGTGAAGAAAATAGAGGGTCAACCCAACCCTCAGTAGAGTCCGTGTCAGCACAATCTTTTGTACATAGCCATATTTCTGACACAACTCTTGCACAGACTGGGTTACTGGAGCCTCACCTCTAGTAATTCCAGTTTCACATTCTTCGGCTGGTGATATAATGAATGCAGATGGTACTTTGATTGTGGAACAAGAAAATGTTGAGCAGGATGCTCAGATTGATTTGAATAGGGAAGTTGGTGATCAGACAGTTGGTGAAGCTCCAGTATGGGAAGAAGATGAGTCACCTTTGTCTGATGATGATAATTTTGATGCAAACATGGATTTTCTGGGTGATATTACTTCATCAGATATACCTCCTCCACCAGAATCCACTGATATGCCACCACCTCCTGAATCATTAAATGCTCCACCACCGCCACCAGAATCAACCTTTGTACCTCCTCCACCACCACCTTCTTCACTTCCTCCAAATACACCATACTTTAACCCCAGTTCTCTCCAAATTTCATCAGTACAACCTCCACCACTTGAAACACAACTGGACTTTCCTGAACACCGTGTGCTGGACTCCACTGTTATAACATCTGCAACATCTACTGAAGGAGTCCAGGCACAAGTTTCTCAAGTCACCAGGATTGCTTCTGAACTTGCTCCTCCAAGTGGTCTCTCCACTTCTTCTTCCGCCGAGGTCCAAGGCCTTTTGAATAAGGTGGCGGACCTGGAGAGATCACTCCAGTCTTCTTCTCAGGTTGTTTCTGAATTTAAATCCTTATTGTCAAACAATCTTGCATCAGAAATGAACCTGTTCGCTGGAAATGAGAAGCTGGTATTTGAGAAGTTGAATGAACTGGTACTGGCCACCAACAAAAATTCTGAAATTATTAAAGTGGCAGTCCAGGAATTGAATGAGAAACTGGTAGCTTCTGTTCAGACTGCAGTCAAGGCAGAAATTGTGCAACCACTGGCAGGTCTGAAAGAAGAAGTTCAGAGGTTGACTGAGTCAGTGAGTCATTTGGAAAGTAGGCCAGCCCTTGACCAGAATTCTGTTGTTAGTCACATCAGTGATGAGTGTGCTAAGAAGTTCAGACACAGCATGTTGAAAGAAATCACTGAAGAAATTTCTGGGTCAGTTTTAAGGAGTATTCAAGATGGGTTGTTGCCTCAAGTGGTGAAGATGATTGATACTGAATTGCCAAAGCACTTGCCTTCAGAACTCCAAATTATCAAGAAGGAAGTGACTGCTTTAAGGAAAACTGTGAATATCACCACTCCAGTAGCTGGTCGTACATTTGGGTCATCTGACCATCATATGTTGGAGCAGTTATGGAATGATCTCAAGTCTAGGACTGGTGATCATTCCAAGGGGGAAAAATCTGTTGTTACTGAGAAAACTGCTGCTACTGAGAAGGTGTTGAGAAAACAAAGGAAGTTACTGATGATGCTATTGAGAGAGCCTTTGTTATTGAAAAAGCCTTTGGTACTGAAGCCACTGTGCAAGAAGAAGAGGCTGCTGGTACTGATGCCAGTGAGCCCCAGTTTGAGGAATTCCCAGACATCACAACCACACTGAAGAATCTAAAAAGAAAGAAACATGTGGTGTCTGGAGGAGAAATTGAAGAGGGTGTGGAAGATGAAACCACTGAAGGTTTCCCTGAAAGGGCGTCAGTAGATGTTGAAACATCTAAGAGACTGGAACAGCAAGGCATTTTAATTGACATCTTCAAAAGAACTCAAAGAGAAGGGTTGCTGGCCCATAAATTAGAGATGGCAAATATGGGAACTCTGGATTCATACAATGCTGGCAGGTTGGGCATTCACGTTGATGTGTACAAGTTAATGAAAGATGATCCCAGAGTTCACCAATGTCTTGATGCTATGGACGATGTATATGTTCGTTCCAGATACTCTGAAGATGAACAAAAATTTGATGCTGAAACATATGGTCGTCCTATTCAGGAGTTGATTGAGTTAAGGAAGCAGGAGTTAGTTGACCTCCAGAAAAAGGTCAGGTCAAATGCTGCAGCTCTGGAGAACGAGTACAGAAAGAAAATGAAAGGTGGACCCAGACTCCCAGCCAGAAAAACAAAGGCTGCCAGAGATGCAGATCTCAGTACCTTCATTCCGCTGGACACTTCCAAAAGAATTGATCAAGTTCAAGTTCAGAAAGTTTTGGATGATCTGAAAGTGTCCAGGGAAACTGAAGCAATGATCCAGATGGCAAAACAAAAAGATAAATATAATGAACTGATGATGTTCAGGGCAAATGCCAGAAGGATCATAGGTGCTGAAATAAAATTGGCCGAAAATCATGAAAATTTGACCAAGTTTGAGGTTAAGCTGACCAGAGAGGGTAATTTTGTTGATGAAAGGAAGAATACTTCAGTCCAGGCGTTTGGGTGGTCTGAACTGAAGGAGATTGGCTTGACATTCAGGGGGAAGACTGATTTGTCTCCAGATGTCAAAGCATTTTTGAAAAGAATTGAGAAGGTATGGAAAAGGAAGCAACAGATGGAAATTGCATTGGGCTTGAGATCTCTAGATGCTTCACCTTCTCCAAAGAGAATGGCCACTGAAGATGCACCAGGACAAGCTTCAAAGAGAAGGGCCTGACTCTTTTATCATCTTACTTGTATTTGTTTATTTTAAATCAAAGTTGTAACTTTGTATATGTTGATGTCTGTAAATAAAGTTGCAAGCTTTTGATTCACAAGTAAGTGATCAGATTAAGTCTAAGTTAGAACTAAAAGATTAAAACTGGAACACTGATGATCTATAAAGTGTTCTCCAGTAATTTAAATTTTTAGACTTAGTCAAAATCAAGTGTTTTTCAAGCATACAATTGTATAGATAGAAGCTTGAAAAACCTTGCATTATTTCTGAACAAATAGGGGGAATTTGTTAGGTACAGCTTGACTGGACCCACTCCAGACTTGAAGACTGGAGCGTCACTGAAGATTTGTCCAGAAATAATGGAAGACCAGTAAGCATCTCACTTGTATAGGAAATCTGGAGCTCACCAGATTTCAGCTTACTGGACTTCACTCCAGTCCAGATCGATCCTACTGAAGACATTCTTACTGAAGTCAAAGACTAAAGTTTGAAGAAAGAAGACTGACAAGCAGTGGAGCCCACTGACAGTCTTACCAGATCTCCTGACTGGAGCTTTGTCAATGTTCTAGACCTTACAAGTCTGAACACTGATTACGAGGAATTGACTTTTGCCTTTACACACTTTTACACGGACAATCCATTTGTCTATTGATAAAAGTACAATACGTGTGTAAAGGTGGTTGGTTAAAAGGATGACAAGTCACATCAACATGACTTTATCCTTGTACTTTAACCAATGCATTTAAAGAATTAAAGTTGTTTCCTTAAATGCATGCAACCATATTTGTACGGCATAATAAATTCACTGTTGAATTTATTTGCCTATAAATACCAAGTCACATACCTCGTCCAATTTACTTTTTGCATAATTGGTGAATTTGTCTAAATACTCTCGATCGTAACAAGAATACTTCACAACTTTAAGTGTTTCGATCAAAGGAGAATATTTAGCAAATATAGATCATTTGTAATTCATAGGTTGTTAGGATATTTACATACTTGTAATATCTTGGTTCCGCAACAACCTTGTATTTTATTTAACATCATAAATAAAATACACTTGAAAATTACATTGTGTTCCACCTTTACATTATTTATTGCTTTAAATCTTGTATTACTTTATTTATATACTTGCATTTATATTTAAGTAATACTAGTCCAATCTAGTGCATACTTGACTTGTTGTATTTTACACTAGTGGGTTAAACCATCAAGTGAGGGACTTACACCCATGTACTGGGTGTGCGGTCCTCCGTATGGATACGCATTCGATGCCCGGTACATCCCTGGCCCGGTCGTTGTCTGCATGACATCTCCTGCAGCTATCCCAACCGGAGTCCCCTGATAGATCGGGTATGGTGGGCATACTAGCATTGGGCCTTTTGCTGTTCTTGAGTCATCTTTATTTTTGCTTCATGCTTCTTTCTTTTTGTTCAGATCTCTTTGCCGGCTGTCGCTCGCCAATTTCATCCGTTGCTGTTGGATTGCCTTCTGCGTCTTGGGTCTGATTTCTGTCTTCTTTCCTGCGCTCCTGCACTACTGGTGACGGACTACCTTGTGCCGTGCACAGGGTGCGGCGCAACATCTTCCTCTGAGTCTGAAGTTGTATCTCCTTCGTCGTTACTTTCCCTTATGTCAAGATCGCCATTTGTCAGCTTGCTAAGTGCCATTGTCTGGCAGGTCGGTCGACCTGCTGCCTGGCCGTCTGACGGTTGCTGGCCCACTCCGATTCCTTGTTCATCTGGAGAGCTGGGCCTCTTGATTGGGGGAGTTCCATCGTTACCTTTTTCCTGATTGTAGTCAATGTCTGACCCGTGTTGTCCTGGAAGGGGATTAAGGTTTGACATAATGCTTTTTTGATCGCGGCTGGATTCGATTTTTAGAGCAGAGGTCCCACGGATGGCGCCAATTTGTTTGATCAAATAATCGCACTATGGCTTAACCGAATGTGTGAGAGGGGTTTTGGGTGTTTTATTGACGATTCCCTTCCGGTCAGAGGGCCGTAGGCCGCTTAACGCCTATAGGTGATGTCTCTAGCCGGTTTATGAGGCTTAGGGTTTATTTGCGATAGTTAGGGATTTAGAAGTTAGATGTGTTAAATGATGATTACGTCGTATGGCACCTCCTCTATTTATATAGAGGGTAAAGCCTTGGGGAGGAAGATAGAGATTTAGGGTAAATCTCTTCCTCTTATTCATGATATCTTCTAAGTATGGAAGATATGTTTAGGACTCTTAGACCGTGTCCTAGGTTTTAGGAGTGTTTGATTTCATTCCCTTTTCGGGAGGTCGAATAAGCATGGAAAGAATTCACGTGTATCCGTTTATGATTATCTTTGGGACCTCCGGAATTACGGGGGTATACATCATAGTTTTGGCTACGGATATGCCTGCTTCGTATAATATATTAGTACCTTCGCTGCTTACGAAGGGTTCTTCGTATCCAGTCTTTTGTACGGAGGTAAAGCTCTGTATACGGTATATCATCAAATAATGATAACTAGTTATACACTATTGTTTGATCAAATAATCGCACTATGGCACAACCGAGGGGGTGTGCGGGTTTAGATGGTGGTTTGTAGGCGATTCCCTACCGGTAATAGGGATGCGGCCGCTTTACGCCAAGTTGGTGTTAAGAGTTATCACCGAACCTTAGAGGCCGGCGTTGTATTGTGTGTGAATGGCGAGTAGAAGATGATTTGTGCCGTATGATATCTCCTCTTTATATAGAGGGTAGAAACTTGGAGAGGAGGGTAAGAGAATTAGGGTAAATCTCTTCCTCTTATTCATGATATCTTCTAAGTATGGAAGATATGTTTAGGACTCTTAGACCGTGTCCTAGGTTTTAGGAGTGTTTGATTTCATTCCCTTTTCGGGAGGTCGAATAAGCATGGAAAGAATTCACGTGTATCCGTTTATGATTATCTTTGGGACCTCCGGAATTACGGGGGTATACATCATAGTTTTGGCTACGGATATGCCTGCTTCATATAATATATTAGTACCTTCGCTGCTTACGAAGGGTTCTTCGTATCCAGTCTTTTGTACGGAGGTAAAGCTCTGTATACGGTATATCATCAAATAATGATAACTAGTTATACACTATTGTTTGATCAAATAATCGCACTAAGGCACAACCGAGGGGGTGTGCGGGTTTAGATGGTGGTTTGTAGGCGATTCCCTACCGGTTATAGGGATGCGGCCGCTTTACGCCAAGTTGGTGTTAAGAGTTATCACCGAACCTTAGAGGTCGGCGTTGTATTGTGTGTGAATGGCGAGTAAAAGATGATTTGTGCCGTATGATATCTCCTCTTTATATAGAGGGTAGAAACTTGGAGAGGAGGGTAAGAGAATTAGGGTAAATCTCTTCCTCTTTTGAGAATATCTTTTACTTTCTAGGGAGATTTGTGATGATCCCTTTACGAGCCGTGTCCGAAGTCCTCGGACTTAATCATATTGTTTTATTCGGATAATTATGGAAAGGATCTATATCCGATCTTTTTGATATGTTTCTTCGGAGCTGGGCATTTATTACCTTGGGAGCTCCGGAATGATTATGTTAAACGGAGGTTGAGCTCCATTCGTATAATAAGTGATTTTGACCTGTACGAAGGTGCCTTCGTATCTGTTTCGGGTACGGAGGTAAAGCTCCGTATAGGGTATATCATCAAGCCCCCAGTCTAACTGGAGAAGCTGCCTGCAGAGTGTGTAACACCCCGAGCTATAGGCTCGGAATATTACTGAAAAGATATAGCGTATGCATGGAATTATCGTAGAACATGAACTATATGACATAAAAGGGATTCGGTGAATCCAACATCAAACATTCAAGGTACAATATACATAAAGAACATGAAACCATAAAAGGGCGAATGAATCACGGATCCACGTAAGTCCAAGCCCTAGCAAATGCAACAATCAACCAACACGTCTCGGATTCACTTGATTACCTAAAAAGTGTACTAAACAAAGTCAACACTAGGTTGGTGAGTTCGTAGTAATGGATCACGAGGAACCATCGTCAAATAATCACAATATGAACGAGATATAGGCAAGTAATAACTTACATGTAGCCCTTAAACAACCATGACACATAATATAAGTTTGCTCATAGCGAAACCTCGTCACACACAATTAATCATACAAGTAACTATACAAGATAGTTAGTAAACGTATAATGAACATGCACGAGTGATATCAATAACAAGAAGTGCACCTAATGTGTGTCAATGTCAATAAATGTACCAAATGTATGCCAATGTCATGATGCATACCATAAGCGTGACTATCAAGTCATCAATGCAACGATACCCACATGTCATCCCAATGAACAATGTGGCATCTCAAAATCATCGAGATATATATATGTCTATATACTCGGATGTCCATGTCCGTCTCACAACACAATGATACTCAAAATCATCGAGATATATATATATATATATACTCGGATGTCCATGTCCGTCTCACAAATACAACTCAAGTGTATACATCTATACACTTGGAGGTCCATGTCCGTCTCACAAATATCCATATCAATACATATGCGTGTTTGTCTCAATCACAAGTCCATCAATCATCAACCATCAAACCAACCAAAACTATACGTACATACACTTAGGAGGATTCTACTTTCAACGAGTCCTAGATGCTTATATATAGGGTCACCCGCAGCCTTCCCACCACATCTAAAACCCTTCGAAGGCATAACCGACTTCCATGTATGTACGAATATCCTAAATAATCACAATATCACAATCATATGCGTAAACCATCAAACAATCAATCAAAACCATCCATCAATCAGACAATCAATCAAACCATCCATCAATCAAACAATCAATCAGACAGTCAATAAGCCGTCAATCAAATCAACCAAACAATCAAACAAGCACGTATGTGTACACTTTTCAGCCTGAATCTCAATTGATTAGGGAGCTACGGAACTCACCTGTGACGAGCAATAACAAGCCTAAGATGATAGGAAGTAGAACCGACGTCCACGATAGCTGAAACATATCATACACGTATTACATTAATCCTAAAGCATATCAAGAGGTAAGGTCCTATCAATATTGACCCAATATTACTATAAAAGCTTTATTATGTCCATTTTATAAGGCTTTGATCCAACCGAGATGGAATCACTACGTTTTGTTTCACAATGACTAGTCGGGACTTGACCACTGTTGCTTAATCAAAACTTTTGGTATGATCAAATTATGTTTTGGACTCAGAGGCCTATACCATTAGAAAGTAGACTCATTTACGGTTCCGTGGCCGCTGGAATCGTCAAAAACGGACTTACGGTTTAAAAGTTATGGACGTTTGAAAATGACTTTCCTGCAGTGTATCACGGCGCGATAAATTGACATCACGGCGCGATATTTTCACCTGAACACAATTTTTCGAGTTTAGGCAAGACTCACGACGCGACAAACCATCCTCGCGACGCGAGATGCTTCAGGAAGCAGAAAAAACGCGTTTTTGACCTCAAATCGACCCACCAAACATCAAAATCAAAGCTTCAAACTTTAACACAACTTAATACAAGTATAAACAAGTGTAAAAATCAACTCTTAAACAAAACCCACTTCCTAAATCTCAAGATCTAATCCAAAACCCGTTTTCAACCAAAAACGCACATTTTACACTCAAATCGACCGCCCATCGTTTAGATCTATAACAAGGAAGTATTCTACTAGTTAAGGGGAACATTTTGAGCTATAGATCACTTACCAACTTGACCTGAAGCTAAAAATCCGGTTTTGGAGCTCTTGGAGAAGATGAACACTTTCATAAACCAAAAATCTTGAAGTTTTGCAAGAGATTATTATTATACAATGATTAATTAACAATTTGATGCTACAAAACCCTAAATTTCGGATCCAAGAAATAATGAAGAAATGGTGTTTGTGTGTGTGTTCTTGTGTTTTAGAGAGAAAAGAGAGAGTGTGTGTTTTTGTGTGTGAAGAGATAAGGGAGAAATGAGAGGTGGGGAGGGGTTTTGTTCCCCTCTTGCACTCTCGCGACTAGTTCCGGTTTCCACCGATAAATGATTTGTTTCGTTAAAACTTTTGACTAGAGATTCGTTCAAATACTTCGTCGACAAAATCAAACATATTTTGGAATTACGCTTCTAATGACTATTCACATGCTTACCTTTTCATTACAAAAGTTTATTTACTTCAATTTAACTAATTTCTGTTTTACGAGTTCGTTAGCGTTGACCGGTCAAAGTGGCGGGTGTTACATCATTCCCCAGTTAAAGGAATTTCGTCCTCGAAATTACAACGATTCTCGCTCTTAACAAGGTTCAAATCTCCTTAAGGTTATACATTCTCATCATTTGTGGCACGTGGTCCCGTCTAGTATCATAGGATAGCCCAAGGTTCCATTCACATGCCGTTCACATCCCTATCGTTTTGCCTCATGCACGCCCTGATTGATTCCCCAGTTAGAAGAGAACCTCCTCAGACCAAGATCTTACTTTGACTCCTT
The DNA here is from genome assembly GCA_034093135.1 of Erigeron breviscapus. Classification (NCBI taxonomy): domain Eukaryota; kingdom Viridiplantae; phylum Streptophyta; class Magnoliopsida; order Asterales; family Asteraceae; genus Erigeron; species Erigeron breviscapus. Next base: position 41,632,381 of record CM067173.1, on the reverse strand, counting down.
GGGGAATTCCCCAGTTAAAAGAATTCCCCTTCACTTCCGAACTTTACTTTACTAATCCAACTTGTATGACTCAAATGTTTGCGTTTACTCGCGTCAGTATTCACTAGTTTTTAAGTTTTTGCTCGTTCTTAGACGTCATCACATTGTTTTGTTCAAACGGGGATTTTTAACGGTCCTTATTTTCTCACTCATAACTTAACATTTGCACACTCTATAAGTTAAAACCGATTCTCATATAAAATCGAGAATCCTCAAGCTTTTGGAATAGAATGTAATTAATAAAAATCTTTTCATAAGTTACAATTTGTTACACAATTTGATTTTTTTTTTTTTTTTTTGAAAATTACTAAAGACATTTACCAAGAATTCATTGGTCTTTTTCATTTAAAATTCCTCACCTATGTCTCAAAAACATTTTTCTATATATTAGCAAAATTCATACGATTATGGGAGCCGTATTATGTAACAAGTTTTTTAGTTTATAACTCGTTGGATGATTAAAACCGGGTGACGTCGTACGCATCCTTCATACCAAGTGTTAGAAACTTTTGCCATGATTCATCGATCTCCGGGTTATAATCCCATCTTCTCAAACGAGTTTATTGCCAACTTCCAGTAATTTATTATTTATTATTATTATATATATACATATCGCGGTTAACATTAAGTGCAATTAGTTGTAAACATGTAACACTTATTATGACGATTTGACTTATAGTCAGCGCACTCGTGACGTGTTTCACCCATTGGTCGGCGGCTCATTAGTGAAATCACGTGTTTGCTCCCACTCCTTGCCATCTGTCTGACAATGGAAGGTTTCATGTCCACGACATGCAGTCTTGACGGCACCTCATTCGTGTGATAGGCAACGATCTAGCGATCCGTTTAAGGTCGAGAAGATTTGAGAATCGCACACTATAAGCATTCGAGCTTCTTACATCTTACGCGTGACTCGCATTATGGCACTCAATTTAGGTTGGCTCGTAGCACAACCCAATCACACACGTATCCATTAAACGAACTATATAATAGCTAGAATACGTACAATGAGCAAGAGCGAATAATATCAATAATAATAGTATCAAACAAGTTCTAGGACATCAAACATGTCCATCCATGTCTCACAAATGTTCTCATGTTATCCAAATGTCATCAAGTACTTAGAGCACTCGTTTATATGTCATCATGCCTATCATGTCCATCAATGTCCCTCAACATACCACAAATGTCCATTAATGACTCACAATGTCCACCACACATGTATTCACAAAATGAGCTACTCAAGGTAGTTAGAATAAGCATAATAAACAAGAACAAGTAATGATGAATACAATAAGTATCATGCAAGTTCTATAATGTCAAACAAGTCCATCAATGCCCCTCAATTGTTCTCATGTCATCCAAATGTCATCAAGTACTTATAGTACCCGTTTAATGTCATCATGTCCATTAACTCAACCATCTATCATGTACGTACACTTATAATTTCCATGTTACTGACTAAGTTATAAGGTAAACAAGGGGAAAATAACTTAGCCCAGTAGTTAAATCGTCATACCAAATAACATACATACAGTTGCTCACGAGACCATTTTTATCTATGCATGCATCTTCAATTTCTAACTATAGATTCAATAAGCAAGTTAGGCAACAAGATTCTGACATATTCAAGTAATTAGGCTAGCATGGCAACCTATGTATACAATTTCTCAAAGTTCCAATTTCCTTTATGCATGTATTACCAAGTCCTAACGATTTATTTCACCAAATTAGTCGGGCAACGAAATTCAAGCATATTAACAATTAGAATATCATGGCAACCATACTCGTTCTACCGCATCTCCTAACAATTCATTCACATAACCAAGTTAGAAGGTAAGATTTTGCATGTCTATCAACTAATCTCGCATACCAAGTCGTACATACAATCTCTCATACGTTGGGTATAACTATGCATAAATTTTCAATCATTACTGATTCGTTCTTATAACTAAGTTAAGAATTAAAGTTTTGGGCATACTCAAATTATCAAACATGTCTACCGTTCTTATTCATATAATTGTACATTGAGTAAATATTTATACATGCATCACCGTATTCGCTTATCTCGTGTATACATTTTAGCTTAACAACAAAATTTATACATGCTAAAAGCATCAAACTAGTACACTAATCCATTCATGAAAATGCTCGCCGATTAACACACCTACACATGCATTACCTATTTCCGTTGTATCACGCATAAAAACCAAGTTTAATGATATAGTTTTCCCATAATTATGCAATAAAACTAGCATGTTAAATTCATTCATATAACCGTCCACCGACTAATACATTTTACACGTGCATCACCAATTACATTATATCATGCTTACAACCAAGTTTAACAATGTCTCATACATGTTCAAGTTCACATACTATTAAGCAACATATCCTCATTGTTCACCGATTACAATTAACATCATTAGTGTTGGGATATCAACCGTTTATAATATATGAGAGTTAGGATGCTTACAACCTTGACCCTCTCTAAGGGTGCATATCAACACATTTATCACATTGTATCCTAACCGTTTATCAACACGTTTAAGTCGGACAACAACGAAAACATTTACAACATCAACGTGACCACTACGGGCCATACATACATACACATCACACATGCATAACATATATGTTACTCAATCATACGAAACAACATGTCATTCCATCATCAATCTCCAACCATAGTAATAGCCCTAGAGTTTATGACCCGGGGATTAGCTTCACAATTGCTCTCATGTTAGCCGCACTAGTAGTTAGTACTTTCATGCCAACACACTACACATGCTTAATGTCTTTACACTAAGGCCAACATATAAATATTCTCAAGTAACTGTCATATATCATGCTATCATACCAACATATCATACGTGTTTCATATCACTACGCTAAGGACAATATATCAAGGTTCTCAAGTAATCGTTATCTATCATGTTCTCGTGCCAAGTTCACAACAATTGTTCACCATCAAAACCAAGTACCCATATTCAACACATCACATCACAAGCAACTAAAACAAGTCAACTAAAACAAGTGGTTTAAAGTATAATCCGAATCCGATATGCCCTTTAGTTATTGACCGGGTATGTATACAGGGTGTACCAGCGGCTAACCCTCCACCCAACCAACTTCCATTAAGCATATCGGTTCCTTATTATACTCTAAGCCAAACATGTGCAATCCGTGATGTCATTAACTTGTTATAATACCAGGTGACCATAAAATAGTTGATCAGGCTCTTTTAGGGTTGCCACAATATTATACTAAGTTAATGCCATAACTTCATTTTGCCCTAAATCATCAAACTATCACCAATCAATAACAACAATCCATCTCAACCACAATCAAGCTCAAATCAATGTACACATTAATCACATTGTACTCATCACACATTCGTCATGTTGTACTTGCCACTACATAACACATTGTCCACCTTGTACACATCACAAAACAACACGTTGTCCAATTGTACTCACATTATCACATAAATGGTCCCGTCTACGAACTCACAATGCATAATTTTCAAGGTTCATACAATTTCACGTTGCACACAAAATTCCTAACCATGCATGCTATATGAAGAGTTTTAACTTAAGCCATAGTCTAGGTCAAACTGCCTAATTCTCTACGACCAAGCATGGGCCACCATTCTGTAACACCCCGAGCTAGGCTCAGAATATTACTGAAAAGATATAGCGTATGCATGGAATTATCGTAGAACATGAACTATATGACATAAAAGGGATTCGGTGAATCCAACATCAAACATTCAAGGTACAATATACATAAAGAACATGAAACCATAAAAGGGCGAATGAATCACGGATCCACGTAAGTCCAAGCCCTAGCAAATGCAACAATCAACCAACACGTCTCGGATTCACTTGATTACCTGAAAAGTGTACTAAACAAAGTCAACACTAGGTTGGTGAGTTCGTAGTAATGGATCACAAGGAACCATCGTCAATAATCACAATATGAACAAGATATAGGCAAGTAATAACTTACATGTAGCCCTTAAACAACCATGACACATAATATAGGTTTGCTCATAGCGAAACCTCGTCACACACAATTAATCATACAAGTAACTATACAAGATAGTTAGTAAACGTATAATGAACATGCATGAGTGATATCAATAACAAGAAGTGCACCTAATGTGTGTCAATGTCAATAAATGTACCAAATGTATGCCAATGTCAATAAATGTACCAAATGTATGCCAATGTCATGATGCATACCATAAGCGTGACTATCAAGTCATCAATGCAACGATACCAACATGTCATCCCAATGAACAATGTGGCATCTCAAAATCATCGAGATATATATATGTCTATATACTCGGATGTCCATGTCCGTCTTACAACACAATGATACTCAAAATCATCGAGATATATATATGTCTATATACTCGGATGTCCATGTCCGTCTCACAAATACAACTCAAGTGTATACATCTATACACTTGGAGGTCCATGTCCGTCTCACAAATATCCATATCAATACATATGCGTGTTTGTCTCAATCACAAGTCCATCAATCATCAACCATCAAACCAACCAAAACTATACGTACATACACTTAGGAGGATTCTACTTTCAACGAGTCCTAGATGCTTATATATAGGGTCCCCCGCAGCCTTCCCACCACATCTAAAACCCTTTGAAGGCATAACCGACTTCCATGTATGTACGACTATCCTAAATAATCACAATATCACAATCATATGCGTAAACCATCAAACAATCAATCAAAACCATCCATCAATCAGACAATCAATCAAACCATCCATCAATCAAACAATCAATTAGACAATCAATAAGCCGTCAATCAAATCAACCAAACAATCAAACAAGCACGTACGTGTACACTTTTCATCCCGAATCTCAATTGATTAGGGAGCTATAGAACTCACCTGTGATGAGGAATAACAAGCCCAAAATGATAGGAAGTAGAACCGACGTCCACGATAGCTGAAACATATCATACACGTATTACATTAATCCTAAAGCATATCAAGAGGTAAGGTCCTATCAATATTGACCCAATATTACTATAAAAGCTTTATTATGTCCATTTTATAAGGCTTTGATCCAACCGAGATGGAATCACTACGTTTTGTTTCACAATGACTAGTCGGGACTTGACCACTGTTGCCTAATCAAAACTTTTGTTATGATCAAATTATGTTTTGGACTAAGAGGCCTATACCATTAAAAACTAGACTCATTTACGGTTTCGTGGCCGCTAGAATCATCAAAAACGGACTTACGGTTTAAACGTTATGGACGTTTGAAAATGACTTTCCTGCAGTGTATCACGGCGCGATAAATTGACATCACGGCGCGATATTTTCACCTAAACACATTTTTTCGAGTTTAGGCAAGACTCAAGACGCGAAAAACCATCCTTGCGACGCGAGATGCTTCAGGAAGCAGAAAAAACGCGTTTTTGACCTCAAATCGACCCACCAAACATCAAAATCAAAGCTTCAAACTTTAACACAACTTAATACAAGTATAAACAAGTGTAAAAATCAACTCTTAAACAAAACCCACTTCTTAAATCTCAAGATCTAATCCAAAACCCGTTTTCAACCAAAAACGCACATTTTACACTCAAATCGACCGCCCATCATTTAGATCTATAACAAGGAAGTATTCTACTAGTTAAGGGGAACATTTTGAGCTATAGATCACTTACCAACTTGACCCGAAGCTAAAAATCCAGTTTTGGAGCTCTTGGAGAAGATGAACACTTTCGTAAACCAAAAATCTTGAAGTTTTGCAAGAGATTATTATTATACAATGATTAATTAACAATTTGATGCTACAAAACCCTAAATTTCGGATCCAAGAAGAAGAAGGAAGACAATGGTGTTTGTGTGTGTGTTCTTGTGTTTTAGAGAGAGAAAAAAAAAAGGGTGTGTGTGTGGGGAGGGGTTTTGTTCCCCTCTTGCACTCTCGCGACTAGTTCCGGTTTCCCCGATAAATGATTCGTTTCGTTAAAACTTTTGACTAGAGATTCGTTCAAATACTTCGTCGACAAAATCAAACATATTTTGGAATTACGCTTCTAATGACTATTCACATGCTTACCTTTTCATTACAAAAGTTTATTTACTTCAATTTAACTAATTTTGGTTTTACGAGTTCGCTAGCGTTGACCGGTCAAAGTGGCGGGTGTTACAGAGTGTCCGGTTAGACTTTCAAAAATGTGCTCCGTTGCTCCGTGTCGCAACTTGCCCGTCTTATCAGCTGATCAATTAATTTAAACGGCATTAAAGTCGTTTTACTGCAGAGGTATAATTACGGCTTATCCCTTTATAACAACTTGTTGGCACGGAAACTCGGGGTAATTTTTCACTGGTTAGTACCCGTGATTATTACCCGATATAAATACCAACTCTTTGTCAAAAAAGGGCTTTTGCCTCTTTTTTACTTCGAAAACTCTTCTTCCGCTGCTTCCTTGTCGATCTTCATCAGGTAAACTCCTCATCCTTCTTCTTCTTTTACTCCATAATAGTTAGTGATGACGAAGAGAGGAATAAGAAGTATTACCAATGTACTGGGTCGTTCTGCTTATCAGAACTTTGTATCCGCTTATTTCGCCCAAAACCCTAACTCGATCCGGTTTCCGGAAAGAGGGCAATCTATCTGCGATCCACCTGCTGGTTTTGTTGGTCTGTATGTGAAAGCTTTTACCCTTGGTAATCTTAGGATCCCTCTTTCTTCCTTCTTCCTGGTTGTCTTAGATTATTATCAATGCCACATCTCTACTGTTCATCCCACCGGTATCGCGAAAATCATTGCTTTCCAAGTTCTCTGTAGTGCTAATCGTGTAGAGCCTTCGATAGTGTTGTTTAACTCCTTCTACAAACTTAAAGAGTCTGGTGATTGGGTTACTGTTTCCAAGAATGGTGATCATGAACTGTTTATTGCTGGTGGTACAGAGGTTAGGGATTGGAAAGACTTGTTTGTTTTCGTTGATCATTCATTGATTCCTCCTGAGCGTAGTGGTTTTAGATGTTGGTAAGTTGGAGTATAAGTCTATAGGTGTTCCTGGTACTCGTGGTGTTAGACAATCTGATGTCGATCGTCTTTCTTCTTATGGCCTTAAGCTGTGCGTATACCCTGAAGCTGTGTTGTTTAAGTCGCATGTTGCTTCGTTTTGGGAGTATGGTACTAGAGATTTCATCATTGAGTGTGGTGGTCAGGGTAGGTTGCTGTTTCCCTTTGTCTGTTTTCTTCCTTAGTTGCTGAATATTGCAGCTTGTTGATTTCAACATATCTTTTTTTTCCCACAGAGATATCTTTTAAGCAGATGATCGATAGGCAACCTGCGTTGTCCAGCCTTATCTTTAAGCCGGTTGCTCTTGCTCCGCCTTCGACCCCATCCTCTGTTATCCAGGGGGTCCTTCTGCAGAGGTGTTGGCTGAGACACCCTGTTTTACTTTAATAATTGTTCTACAATACCCAACCCCTATATATATATAGGGGTGGATTAAATAGTGTACAAGCAATCAAAAAAGTAGAAAGGGATCAATCTCCACCGTTGGATCTGGAGATCGGATGAAGAAAAGACGCATCTCCGGCGACATCTTCGGCCATCTTCATCAGATCTAATCATCACTGATCATCTCCAGCGACATCTCCGGTCATTTTCATCTCCGGCAGCGGCGGCGGCGACATCTCTGTCAATCATCAGTTTCGTTTTCGGGTGGATACGGTACGGGCGTTGCCCTCATCCGTTCTAAACTGGTTGTCACCAGACGCATATGGGAATCGTATGGATTTGATGGGTGGCGATCCAAGAGATGCTGGTGGTTGATACGATACGGGCGTAACCCTTGCTGCCGGCGCCGTGGTGGTCGGAAATGATGGTGGTAGCGGTGGTTGTCTCGCCGAAGAAGAAGGAAGAAAGAGGAGGTGGTGACGGTCGCCGAGAAGGAGGTGGTGGCGGCGGCTGTTGTCTCGCCGGAGAAGAAGGAAGAAGGAGGAGAAGATGCTTGATCTGAGCCTTGATCGGACGGTTGGGATGGATCCCCTGGTACTTTTTTTTTACCCCATCCCCTAATTATCTTTCTCATATATATATAAATATATATAGTGGGATCAAGTGAAAACCAAAATATATGGTGAGAACCAAAATATATTGTGAGAACCACTAAAAAACCATCTCTATGCCCTTAGAGTTAAGGGATACGCCGTACCGTATCAAACCGCCACCATCTCTTGGATCGTCGCCCATCAAATCCATACATTCCCATATGCGTCCGGTGACAACCCCTTTAGAACGGATGAGGGCAACGCCCGTCATACGTTTTCAACACGTAACCCATATGATTTTTTACAAAAAAAAAAAAATTAAATTTTTTTTTTGGAATGGGTTTTTGTTAAAAGAAAATAAAAAACAAAAAAAAAAAAAAAAAAAAAAAAAAAAAAAAAAAAAAAAAAAAAAAAAAAAGAAGAAAGAAGGAGGTAAACTAGTGGTTCACACGGTTCTCTCCATATTTGGTGTTCTCACTTTAACCTTACCCTATATACTAATATATAAAAATTATAGTCTCATGTTGAAAATTAAAAAATAAAAAACACGCAAATTGACCAAATTACCTTTAATGAATTAAATCACCACCAATTCTTAATATTAAATTACACCATCAACTACTTATACCATTTGATGTCGTCAACACCATCACCATCCGTTGTCGCCATTACACCGTTGTCATCGCTGTCGAATTACGCGGATACCTTGATAGTATATAAGAAATGATTACCATTCCATTAATGATTTTCTATGTGGAAAATTTATTTCATTATTATTCTTCAAAAGCTTTGTGGCCTGTCCATAGATAGTAGTGTCATGGATCTTTACCAACGTATCGGGGAGAAAGGTCCTAAGCGGGACCGATCCAAACAAATATGCCAATGAACCTAAAAAAATATACGTAAGACAAAGTGTTTTATATATGAAATATTTTTACTAAATATGCTATTCTTGGCGAAGAATAGTGTAGAAATGCAAGTAGATGGAGGTGATGTACCATTTTTAAATGGGAAAACCAAGCTGGTGATGTATGGAAACTTAGATGTATTTTTTGCATGTTCAAAACCAAAATCAAAAGCTAGACAAACAACACATTCTATAATTTGAGTGTGTGTATTTTCGAAAGGAAAAAACAAACTCTAAAAACACACACACATATATGTATAATTCATAAATCTATAGATGTTGTTTCAACAAGGGTGATTGAAAATGAAGTTTTAAGATAGTTTGCATATAATCAACAAGTACGGTTGGTTATTGGTGACTCTTATGTGTAAACAAGAATGTTAACCCGCGCGTTGCGCGGAATCGGAAATATGAAGTTTTATAGTCGAGAAAATTTCGCAAAATTGATACATATTTCATACCAAAAAAACATAAAAGTCTAGCTACGGTTGCTTTTTACATTACCATTTCTAACTTATACCTTCTATTTGGCCCAAAAAAGTCTAGGTTAATCATTTTTTACAAATCCTAATAGTAAGCATGGTTCTCCCCCACAAAGCTAACCCTGTTCACATATTCAAGAGAAACAAATCAAAATCAATGTTAATTAGTGCTTTTAATCAATATTAAAATTCAGTTTACAATGGACTCGTATGGAAGAGACGTTGAATGAGTATATACATGATACTGTGTCAGTGTTAGTACCACTCGTATAAACTCTTTGCGGGCAAAGATCATAGAAAGACACTAAAAGCTAAAGTTTATAAGGGTCATGTCAACGGGGTGGTTTGCACAAATAAATGAAAAATTGGGCCAATAGTTTCAAATAATTTACACCAGAGTAACCCTTTAGGATGTAGGTGGCAATTTCGAACCACTTACTTATGCGGAAGTTGTTTCAGATTATATTTTATCTCCTAAATGGCTAAATCAATTTCTGTAATCATATCAGAGACCAATTGTTTTGGCTTAGCACAACTCCGTGTTTTAACCTATCTCCGTATCACCACATGTGATTCACAGGTTGTTTTCCACATTAGATTAAATGTCATGCTATGATTTTGTTAAATATAAGTTACATATATATGAAGGCAGAATATTGGTATTTTGTAACTTAGCAGCTGGAAGAGGATATGATATTTGGTTTTGCTCTATTTCCATTGACCGTTCATGATCAAACTAATAAAAAGTTTGATGAAGGTCAAGAAAGACAAAGTTTACATTGGTGTTAAAGGAAAAAATAGGACCTGTATCATTTTAAAAATATGTACAACTTAGCTAATACCAAAAAAATTAATTCCATCGACATATTTGTCATCGATGGGTTGGGTAAAGTGCCAAAAACATCAGGTCGAACCACCAAACGACCATCTACATAACAAAATGTACAGCTTGTAATGCAGTTTCATACTTTCATACACACAAGGCAACTACATCATGGACTATAAATAGTTTCTGTTATGGTTTGAAATCTTGACCTGTTTATCTAATATTGGGTCATTTAAGGTTATGTATCTCTCAGTGGTGAAAGGGTAGCTTTAAGGAATTAGTTTAAAATGTAAATCATTCATTCAAAAAAATGTCCTTTTTGATCGGAAACTACTCACACAAAAGTTAGATATTTAGGACATGAGATTTTCAGGAGCCTGGGCAGACCTACTTATTTCGAGTGACACATGAAATTAACAATTGACATTGCCCAACCAGCCAAATTTGCTGCCTGTAACTGCTTGTCTTAGGCATATCGGGTGTTAATAGACAGGAGGGTATAAGATTTTGCAACTGGTTAGGTTCCAAGGTGAAACCTAAGGCATCTAGCTTGTTAAACGTGCTAGAATGTAGTGAAGTTCTATCGTCATCTCTAAACCTTTTCCCCTGAAGCATGACACCCACGTGTACGTCACCCCCAAGTATAGAAGTCAAGGCCCCCATAACAGTCCTCTATTAAAGATGGTCAATAGTTGAACACTCAAACATCTTTATGGGGAATATAATTTATCAAAAAGCATAAGTGCGTTCTGATAAAGAGAGTTTAATATAATACCTTAAGCATCTTTACCGATTTCGAATACCAAGTACATCAGCTAAACCAGCACAAACAAACAACTCCTAACCCCAAACCATACAAAATAAAGTCTGAATAAAACATAGAATACCTATCTTGTAAACATAATTAATGCATTAATTAAAAAACTCTAGCAATCAACCTAAAGTTCAAGTGATTTGTGCTGGATACAAACACATAGACATATGTAGGTTATGATAACGTTGCAACCAATTAAAGGAAAAAATCGCACCTTATATCAATCGGAGCATTGCAAGACTTCAAGAGTGGTTCAGGATATCCAGAAGAAAGCTCCGAACCATCCAATTGAAACAGTAACAAAAACCCCAAAATAACGAAACCCTAATTTTCGCACATAGCATCCATGGATTCCAATGGTTCGAGAGGAGCCACCAAACACCGTTCAAAGTAGAAGAAAAGAAGATTGGAGTAGTAAGGAAAAAAGACTTTCATTGATGGCCTTTATCAACAAGGGTGGGTGAGATAGTAACACCCTCAAATTTCGACTAGGACAATTTACTTGGACTTATCTAGACATTTAATTCTAGAGGATTATTAAGAGAATCTGCCTTATAGGCATTAAGGCATAGTGATACTTTCTCTCTAGTTCAATGGAATGCCCAAAGATAGCTAGTTATCTTAGAAATGCCAAAACATGAGACAATCTCAAAGTAAAGAAATAATGACAATCTTATAAGTATGTAACCATAATCATTCAAATCAACTTCAAGAATATGTAAAGTAACAACAAGTTTATAAGTATTCAATCCGACAAACAAGTCTCTATGCATCCAAAATATAATCAACAACTCAAATATAGAAGGTACATCAAGAAAATTTTATAAAGTTTAGTGCCAATACATATATATATACACGACATACATACATATACTTATATCTTACAAGAGCTAACATTTGCACTTAACACAAGTACATATTTATATCTATGCATACACATATAATTACAAATCCAATACTTGTATAATTTAAATTTACATAATCAAACCATTACTACATAACTTGATTAAAACTACCCTCATTTTGAATCTAGACTACATTTGGAACCACCCAACACCACACCACACCTCCTAGCCAATGGATATCACTCCACCACTCCCACTAGCCAATAAGCTTGCCCCCAACTTCTTTCCTCCTCCTAAATCACGTGGGTATGCCCCTCCCTCTCTCATTTTCAGATTTCTCTCTCAAACCAACACACACACATCTCCAAACACTCTCTCCAACTCTCTCAAAAATTCTGCACTTTCTCCTTCCCTTCTTCTCTTCTTTTTCGTGATTATGCAAGCCTAAAATGAAGATTAAATCTTAACATAATCAACTATAACAATAAGGGTTCATGCTAGACCATTCAAGGGTGTGTTGAAGCAAGTTATGGAGCTCATTTTGGTGCATCTTGGCCGAATTTTCTGCCCATTTTCCAGCCGTCAAAACAGCCCCCAACTCGACCCAAAAAGGTTGTTAACAACATCCCTTTACTTAATAAATCTTTAATTAATCTTGTTCTTTCAAAACCCAAATGTTTTCTTCATCTTTTATTATCATTTTCTTCTTGATTTAAACTCAATGAGGGCAAAGTTGATAGATCCTTACCTCACATGCTCATGCATGTAAAGATCTAGAGGAAGGACTCAAGGATTCAACCCAAACAAGACCCAAGAGTTAGTTGTTGCAAGATTTGTTATAAAATGGTTAAATGGGTCTCACTAAAATGATTTTCTATCAAAATAAATATGTTTATACTTCTGGATTTTTTCATCAAATTGATGTTTTCAAAAAGAAGATTAAAGGTTATAGCTTATTTATATGTATAATGGTTAGATCTTAACATGCATGCATTAGATTTGTACTAGTTTGCTCTTGTTAGGAGTTTGGATTTGAGATGGATCTTTGGATGATGGTTGGATATTATGGATTGAACATACGGTTTGGGTATTGGACCTTATATGGAATCTTGAAAGTTGTTGAACTTGGCGATATTGAAATATTGATGACCGAATGGTTTTGGTATGATGTATGATTAATCGATTGATATATTTTTCTCTCACGATAAATTTGACAAATGAGAACTTTATAATTTACCATGGATTCTCAACTCTTTGAAATGACGTTATGGTATTTTGAAAACTTGATGGTTTGATATGGGAATTTTTGTCGGTCATGTGGTTTGGGTGAATTGATATGAAATAATATATTTTCTAAGTTTGTTTTGAAATGGATATGTAACGAGATTTACTTGCAAACCTATGCACTCACCAACTACGTTTTCGTAGTTGACACTTTTTCTTCATGCTTTTCAGGAATTAGCATAAGCTTGAGGAATTATATGCATCATGATTGTTTGCATTGCACTTTGGAGTCAAAGATCAAACCTTGTGATGGGCAATGGAATCCACCCTGATCATTGTAGTATATCATCTCATGTATTTGTTATTTGTTTCATGGACTCAATATCCAAGTACGGTGGACGCATTGTACTTGGGGATTGGTTCACATGCTTGTGCATTGTAAATTCTTTTATTAAATAAAGCTATGGTGAGTGTTTATCTATTATCCTTTGTTTTGAATACTCGACTTTCTGTACATCTCATTGTTCCGCCTTAGTTGGGGTGTTACAGAAAATGGTATCAGAGCCTAAGGTTATAGAGAACATTGGGGTTCCCCCGGGAATCCCAAAACTATAGCCACTTTTCAAAACGAATTTTTATAGTCGAGTCGAGCATAAGGTTAAGCGGATTAGTTTGAGCTTTACATGGTAGGACCATAATTAAACGTAGGTCATGAACTACGTTTAATTATAGGAGAGGACCATGTAAAACTCAAACAGCCACTTGGACTTATGTTCAAAAGGATTCCTTTTCAAAAAAAAAAATCTTTATTAAACGCGTTTTTATGTGAATACTTGTTGCATTTAGACATTCACCTAAGCATATATAACGATTCGAGACTTGCTTTACTTGAGGATTATGCTAGTTTAGTAGGATTCCCTTTTGCACATTAGAAGTGAAATGAATATAAGATTGAAAGATATTCGTTGATACATGCTACTCTATGCTATAACATGTGAATTTGGGCATGATTTGATTGCAATGTGAAAGTTGTAATGTTAAATGTGAAAGTTGTAATGTGCAATGTGAAAGTTTGTAATATGCAATGTGAAAGTTTGGAATGGGCAATGTGGAAATTATGTGAGAAATGCATGCGTAAAAGCTTTATGATTTATGATGTTGAACTTTAAGTAGCATATGCACTTTAAAATAATGTGATTACTATGAGACATGAAATCACTTTGAGATATGACTTGTTTAAATTATTGGGTAATGAGGTTGATTATTTATGATTGATTTGAAAGAGAATATGAGCATGACGAGTTGATAGGAAATTTTATGGACAATAGAGATATGAAAGATTTCACCCCTAAGATCGAGCTATTTGGAACTAGCGCGTGAATATTGCTGGGATAATGTAGTCATGCCTTACTATTAAGATAATTATTGCGCCCTAAGGTTGAGCTATTTGAGGACTAGTGCATGGATGACTTAATGATTATATAGTTGTGCCTTATTATTGAGATAGTTATTATGCTCTAAGATTTGACTATTGAGAACTAGTACCTGTTAGATATGATGATAATGTGGTTAGTCTTTACAACTGATATAGATATTGCGCGTTAGAGATTTGACCGCTTGAGAACTAGTGATTTTCCCTGAGAAATTCATTATGAATTAGAAATTTCGTAAGTATGAAAGTTGTCATTAAGTACCCCTCCGATCCATTATTCGTTCACTCGTGCTCTTTTGAAATTGTCCCACATCCTATTTCTTATGACACCACTATTCATTATGGACATACGACAACGCGATATCATCGGTGGAGCATCTTCTCACGAACGTCGGACGATATACTCTAAGAAATGTAGTCCCAAGATATGACGCGACTCTATCCCCTTAGATACTACGCGTAACCTTTGTATTCGATCTGAGATGGTGCGAAACATATGGAAACGTCGGATGAAGTTGGAGACTTGTGAAGGGCGAGTGGTATTAAAGCCAAATGACGATACAACGACACTAGTAGGACGCATTCCCATATACTCTAGACGACACGTCCTGAGAATAGTAACCCTGGAATTTGGTGCGATATTTCTATTCGACACGTATACGTGAACATCTATCTATATTATCTAAGTCGGTGCAACATATATCGACGTCATTGAAAGTTGGAGTCCGTTGGGCAACGAAAGACATAGAAGTGATTTCTTTAACTCGCACAAGGAGTCTAATTCGAGCCTTAATGAATCTCTTGTTTTTATATTTCCTATTTCATTCATTCGAAACCAAATTCTATATCCTTGATATTCTTGATGATTCGAAGTAATGATCACCACCGCTTCTCTTCAAAAGTTAGTAACCTAACAACATACAACTCACTTACGCAACACTCAGCAATGGCGAAATCGAGTAAGTAGTACCCTGCTCTCGCTGCGACATCAATGGATGAGAAAGACGTTCAGATATCAGTCGTCCACAAGTGGAATACTTGGGATAACTGTATAGCATAGAAGATGCTATTGGGTCACGTACATAACGTAAGACGTGGAAGATATGTTGTTTGTCAATCGAAGTACAAGGAAGCACGATCGAAGAGTATACTAAGCCTTAACTTGGAGAAAGAATTGAAGGTCTTCCCTATCTATGTTCATCGACCAAAAAGAAAGATTGAGTAGTCAACGAAATAAAGGTTGTGTGACATGAAGGTCACCTTTGGTTAAGTATAAGGACTCCCCTAGAGCTTGGAGGAGATAACTAACAATGTTGGAAAACGAAAGTAGTTGGAAGAAGAAAACCGAGGGCAATAAGATGATTAAGATGTGTCGAGTAACCCTCAAGATGGAAGAGTAACAAAAAGGATTCCGAGCTATCCTTTTCTTTTCAAAACACCCGAGCAGATGGATATTTGTTACATGAAGGAATAAGGAAATTTGGCGAATTGAAGGTCGTCAAGGATGGTGAGATGAAGTGAAGAGATGGAAATCCCTTACATTTTTCTAGAGGAAAAATGTTAAGGGGGTAATCACAACAAAAGAAGATACTCGAACAAGGAGAATGAAGCGCAAGATTATACTTTATCATTCAAGAAGAGTTATTCACTAGCATCATTGAAGGTGATGTGGAGTAGAAGATAGAGTAAAGGAATGTCATTTAACACAAACAGAAAAGTGACGCCATTGACGCTATCTACAAGGTGTAGTTCCGGTGGCGTTCATCTTTATGGCGCTCCACGCGTTATTCTATAAATACCCATTTGAAAAACCTCTATCTAAGGACAAGCTACTAGTAGAGCATATCAACTAAGCTAAGAGGAAGCGGTATACGCTCAACACCCAATGGAGGCTAGCTTTACTAAAGAGGAAAAGAATGGTCGATAAGTAGAGGAAGCACGATAAGCTGTGATGGCCTTCTCCCCAAGATCAACGGTCCGTAGAGAGGTGAGCTAAAAGAGGATGAACTTGAGTAAAAGGAATTGTGAACACCTAGTGAACCACCAGGAACCATTGAACCAAAGAGGTGTACGTCCAATACAAGTAAAGAAGGAAGACAACATGGAATCGCTAAGTTAGTAGTGAAAGCAAATAAGGAATACGACACTAGAAGTCAAGGCACATACTACCACAACGATCAAGGAAGTTGGTCGCTGAACTAAGTTTCAAACAACTACAAACTCCGGGAAGACCTAGTCATGGAACGTTTGAACGGAATCATGATAAGGATAACACGCATCTGTGATGAGTTAGGATTAAAGGATCCGTATCACCATGATCTGACAAGTACCCCTGAATTAACTTCAAGGACTAGCAACTGTGCGTGTGTCATTCAAAATGACGATTACTCTAGTAACAAATGGATCTGAGTGGCGAAACGGTAAGGAGTATAGTTATCCATAAGAAAACGAAAGGAAAGAGTAGGGAACCGCATGGTTGAGGAAAAGACGAAGTAACCGTTGTTTCACCTAAACTATCTTATATCGCAATTCCTAAGAACATTATGTTAGTGTTGAAAAAGAAGCGTAGCTTAGAAAGCTGAAAATGGACACGAGGCTTTTGAGAGCAAAGTAATTGGAAGTTTTGTAGAGGTCATGAGGGCCTAAGAAGGATTGCTTCTAGGAAAGGGTTCATACCAACAAGGACTTGAAGTGTTTGTATTGCCAAGATAGTAGTGATATGACTATTTACGAGCATAAGGATTGTGTGAATCCTATCGCGAGGAATGCGTGGGGATAGAAGAGAAATGAAAGAGATTGTATGTGCAATGTTAAAAAGGAGTTTAGTCGGCAACAAGTCATAGAGGGTAGTACTTTTACATTAAAAAGGAGGAATTAAAGGTACCTTAAAATCATTTACAAGCCAATATCGGCAAGATTAAGAGAAAAATGGGTAGCGATGCGACTTGACGAATAACGAAAAAGGTGACTTTGGAAAATAAGGGCGAAGTTGAAGGACAAACGCAAGTATGAGGATTAATATTGAACTATCAACGAACGATCCATGATTCCCCCGCACGCCTTAAAACAACAAAGACGACATCTGAAAACCCCAAAATCAGGTACTACGAAGATGTACCTCCACGATTTTAACACAACTCGACATCCCAGGCTAGTATCACTTTTGTTAAGGGGGTAATACCTTAACAAGTGATTATTCACAAACGAAGTCGATATTTCAAGTAGCGGCAAGCGTGTCGAGCGTCAAACCAAAGAAAGATGAAAGTAGGCAAGAAGCCAGTGGAGCGATTCTTTGATTGGGAAAGTAGACGATACGGGAAAGTATACAAAGTAACAATGGAAATGAGTAGCCACCAGCGATCTACACTACAATGTTTCTTATCATTTTTATTGTAACTCACATTACGAACCGTTTGCTCATTTACCCCTCGTATTGATATTCTTATCATCATCCCATTATTTAATATTGCTCTAGGCAAGATTGGCAGCCCAAAACGATTACATACGATTAATCTCTAGTCGTCTCAAGAAGTGAGCGATATTCGTAACCTTTTTCTTTTCGAAGTTTCTAATCGCGAGAAATGTTAGGGCACTAAGCGAGATATGCCCCCAATTATGGAGGTTAAAAAGCTTGCAAGAAATGAAAAAGGTCATGACGAAACCTAGTTGAACTCTCACATTTTATACGTCTCCGTGTAGCTATCCTCATCTCCGACCTATTCATTTTATTACTGTGTGAACGAGCGAACTTCGAGGACGAAGTTACTGTTAAGGGGGTAATGATGTAACAAATAACAAATACATGAGATGATATACTACAATGATCAAGGCGGATTCCATTGCCCTCACAAGGTTTGATCTTTGACTCCAAAGTGCAATGCAAACAATCATGATGCATATAATTCCTCAAAGCTTATGCTAATTCCTGAAAAGCATGAAGAAAAAGTGTCAACTACGAAAACGTAGTTGGTGAGTGCATAGGGTTGCAAGTAAATCTCGTTACATATCCATTTCAAAACAAACTTAGAAAATATATTATTTCATATCAATTCACCCAAACCACATGACCGACAAAAATTCCCATATCAAACCATCAAGTTTTCAAAATACCATAACGTCATTTCAAAGAGTTGAGAATCCATGGTAAATTATAAAGTTCTCATTTGTCAAATTTATCGTGAGAGAAAAATATATCAATCGATTAATCATACATCATACCAAAACCATTCGGTCATCAATATTTCAATATCGCCAAGTTCAACAACTTTCAAGATTCCATATAAGGTCCAATACCCAAACCGTATGTTCAATCCATAATATCCAACCATAAATAATATCAATAATATTTAGCCAAAGGCATAATTTGATGAGTTTGTGCTTGAGCCACTACTAATACCCTTTCACGTCCAAATAATAATAATGATAATATGTCCCGAAGATATGATAATAGAAGCACATGCTGTCAATCACGTGCAATAATAATAATGATAATATGTCCCGAAGATATGATAATAGAAGCACATGCTGTCAATCACGTGCAATAATAATAATAAAGGGGTCGTGCCATGGAAACGACCAATGATTTATAAAGTAGATTAGAGCACCCCATGACCGACACCGTTGAAGGCGGCCAATCAACCTGTCGCCACTGATGTGAGTGAGGGGACGAATCCTAGTTGTGCAACCCTCTAACTACAGGCCTCAATGAGTTAATAGTAGTGTACAGGGGACCACCGTTTGACAGTACTCAAGCTCATCATATATCATATAACACGTTGAACATACAATAACATTCCCATATAATCATCCTTCAAAATCCCATTTCATATAAAGAAAGCAAATTTTATTTATCATGCTTTTCACCCCGAAAGTAAAACACATAAAAGAGTTTGAAAGGGGGCTATGACTCACCTTGATATGCCGCATATTATATTCACTTATCCAAAATGGGTACTTCCCATCTATCGCTTCCTTGATCATATATCCGTCATATTCCTCAATCACATTTCAAGCCAAGACTATCCCTACGAGAGGACTAATATATGTAAGTTCCTATCTTAAGCCATCACTTAAAAGATATAAGATGTAGACTTTAGAGAGGAGAACACTTCTTACTTGGCCAGTATGAGGGGCTCAAAAAAACTATTACCTATAAGGGGTTCCAATAAACTAACTAGTATAAGAGGTTCCAATAAACAACTAGTATAAGAGGTTCCAATAAATAATATAAATATTATAATAAACTATAACATTATTGGAACCTCTTATACTAGTTAGTTTATTGGAACCCCTTATAGACTAGTTAGTTTATTGGAACCCCTTATAGGTAATAGTTTTTTTGAGCCCCTCATACTGGCCAAGTAAGAAGTGTTCTCCTCTCTAAAGTCTACATCTTATATCTTATCATTAGAAATGCCACTTTCATTATGTTGTCATAAATTTTGGGATCCAAGTGTATTGCTAATATTCGCATCTTTTTGGTTGTAGGGATTGATGGTGAAAAATGTCACTTTCAATATACATGTAGTTATAGGTTGTTAGAATTTCGGTAACTTGCCTTCATTTGTGGTTTCGTTTGGCATCTTAGGTTATCATATGAGAATGCCATATTAAGTTCTATTATCCTTATTCATCATTTGATGTGTAACCGATTTTAGCACGAATTAACATTTGTGATATCAATTTATAGTTTGGTTAACGTAATTACTTATGTCCATTCCACTTAATTATCTTTTGTGTTACTTTGATTTCGCTTATCTTTCAAACTCACATACTTCTCGATATGTCTTATGATTATCCGGGTTTATGAAATTCGTTTAAGGGTCATCACCAATTGGGCCTAAGTGTCATGGGCTTCATTTAGTTATTGGGCTTAACCTTATTTGGGCTAGATGCTTAATGGGTTATATTGGTTATTGGGCTACATTGTTTATTGGTCCAAGTGGGCCTACTGATTTATGGTTCAATGGGTTCATTATTTGGGCCGGGTTAGCCCATTATGGTCCTTAGTGTATCTTTTAGCCCATTACACAAATTATTGGTTTACTTCAGAATTTTCTGTTTTTACTTCACATTTTTATGAAATGTTGGCTACTGTTTTGGGGTTAAACCGAATTATTTGGACCCTCGTGATTTAGGAGGAGGAAAGAAGTTGGGGGCAAGCTTATTGGCTAGTGGGAGTGGTGGAGTGATATCCATTGGCTAGGAGGTGTGGTGTGGTGTTGGGTGGTTCCAAATGTAGTCTAGATTCAAAATGAGGGTAGTTTTAATCAAGTTATGTAGTAATGGTTTGATTATGTAAATTTAAATTATACAAGTATTGGATTTGTAATTATATGTGTATGCATAGATATAAATATGTACTTGTGTTAAGTGCAAATGTTAGCTCTTGTAAGATATAAGTATATGTATGTATGTCGTGTATATATATATGTATTGGCACTAAACTTTATAAAATTTTCTTGATGTACCTTATATATTTGAGTTGTTGATTATATTTTGGATGCATAGAGACTTGTTTGTCGGATTGAATACTTATAAACTTGTTGTTACTTTACATATTCTTGAAGTTGATTTGAATGATTATGGTTACATACTTATAAGATTGTCATTATTTCTTTACTTTGAGATTGTCTCATGTTTTGGCATTTCTAAGATAACTAGCTATCTTTGGGCATTCCATTGAACTAGAGAGAAAGTATCACTATGCCTTAATGCCTATAAGGCAGATTCTCTTAATAATCCTCTAGAATTAAATGTCTAGATAAGTCCAAGTAAATTGTCCTAGTCGAAATTTGAGGGTTGTTACAATATGGATGGAAAAGAGAGAGATAGGGAAGAAGGAAGTATGGCTGTGAAAGAAAAAGAAAAAACAATGAGAAAGAATGAATATTGTGTAAATGGCTTAGTATATAATAATAAAATAAGTAAGCAATAAAAAACTATTTTTTTCCAACCGTAAACGCTACAGGAGCATAAGAGAGCGCACCGACATTTAAGAATCCTTGTATTATAATGGGATGACATCATAAAAAGAGGGCTTTATGGTGAAAGTGGGGATGAGAGGATTTTGTAAGGGTAGAAATGTAGGATTATAGATGTTGGGCTGGATAATCACAACAACAACCAGACCTATCCCTGACGGGTATGGGGGAGGTGGACTGTAGACAGTCTTACCTCTACCCAAAGGTAGAGAGACTGTTTTCAAAAGGACCTCCGGCCACAAAGAGGTAAAAGTCAGAAAGTGTAAAAGTTTTTCCAAACCTGTCGGCAGAATATTTTCTTTTCTCCTTCAATAAACCAAATAAATGTAGGGTATGGAGGAGAAGATAATCAAGATATATAACTTTTTAGTCTTTTACCCTATTGTTACTTATAAATAAATGGGTTTGAGAGACTGACGCAATTCATTTACTAATCTTGTTGGCTGTGTGAGCTTATTGCCTTATTTATAACCCAAACTTACTTATTAGTCCTAATCTAAACTAACTTATTTTGTGTTAGTGTTCACATCGTCTTTAATTTTTCCTTCTTGCTCTTATTGTGTTGAAACGACACGTCATAATGAAGGTGAATATGCTTTGTTCAGTTGGTTATATCACAGTCTAATCCTCTATAATTTACTTGTGAACACATTTTTTTTTATTGAAATGGCAAATATGGTATTAAAATGTCCAAAAGGCACAACTCTACAATTGAAGTTTAGAAAGCCAGTGTTCCAGTGTAGCTGAACTTGTTTTTTCTAACAGCAATTTATTAAATAAAATACCAACTTGTTTTTTTTAACAACAATTAATTAAATAAAATACTAATCGTTGTTGAAAAGGTTTCAACCGTTAGCAAAAAAGAACAAATTAAGTTACATGACCTATTTCGTGGCCAAAAGGGCCATCAATCGACAGGGCACTTAAAAAATCACATGGAGAGAGAGAAAAACAAAAAGACACTAGAAGAAGATGGTTGGCAACATGTTCGAAGAAGGAGATCGGTGTATCAAAACAGAAAGAAGATTCCTAATGACTACAAAGATGCAGTAACATTCTACATATCAAATGTGCCAGATGGGATTGAGAACAAACACTTATGGGAGAAGTTTAAAGATCATGGTGGATGCTTTTATCCCTAAAAACGTAGATGCGCTGATCGGTAATAGATATGCCTTGATCAGATTCAAAAACGTTGATAACATGATCGATTTGGAAAAAAGACTGGATGGGGAACAGCTGGGATTGGCTAAAGTGAAAGTTAATCTTGCCAAGTTTGATAGATGGCACAATCCAATTCTCTATCCCAAAAGGTTTGAAGGTGGAATAAGGAGAAGCAATGGTATCGCCCCCTCTTACCATGTTCATCACAATGTTTGGACAAGGAAAGATCTGTCTTACAAAGATGTAATATTAGGTGAGAATCGGAGAAGTGAGTTCCAAGACAAGGGTATTGAGGATGCTATCAATATAACATGGGATTCTGCTGAAAATGTTGAATGGAATAAAAAAAGTCCGAATTGGGGAGGTGGAGTCCTTAAGACTACTGGAGAACTACAACAAGGAGATCAAAAACATGATGGATGGTACGGGTATAGTATTAGTGACGTTGGTATAAGCTATCTTGGTGGGATGCAAATACTCCTTAATTGCTTTCAACGATGAGTCACAATGCACTGGAAGATTGCAAGAATCAGTGGCTTTATTACTTGGCTTCACTGAAGAGATGCTTGGGTGCAAATCAGAGGTGTTCCCCCCTCTATTTGGTCCAAGGATCTATTCAGTGAAATTGGATCTAAGATCGGAAGAGTTATAAAACAACCAGATATGGAGGACTCGGGTAATATGGAGTTCGAGAAAGTCGGAGTCATCGTTAATCATGGTGAAAAGATGGATAAAAAAAAGTGAAGCTTAAGTGGAACAATTCTGTTTTTCCCGTTTAATTGGATTCGGGAAGAAGATTGTTGTTGGGTACCGGAATTCATCAGGAATCCATTGGTGGCAGAGGAGCAATCGGACCGGCGAGAAGATGAAGAGATCAACAGTCATGCATTATTCAAGGAATTATAGTAATTCACAAAATATTGAATCACGCGTGAAAAGCAGTAAAGTGAAAAAGAAAGTGGCTACTGCTAATTGTGGTGACTTTCCAATGGATTGGGTCTAAAGGAGAATTCTTTTGATATTGGGGTTCAAAAAAAAAAAAAAAATCAGATGATGGCGACATAAATAAATACTGATTTATTACATCAGGTGGATAAATCTGATTCATTTCAAGATCTAAATATGCCCCAAAAAATAAAAGAAGAAGAAGTGGGTCGATCTCCCCTATGGAAGCTTCCTCAAACTCTGGAGTTAGAATTATCAAAAAATTCAAATCTAGGAGGAGAATGGAGAGCAATATTGATGGTTGCAATGGTGACGATGACGGTGGTTCTAGATCGAAATCAATAAATGATAATCCTGAAACGGAGCAAGTCAGAACTCCTACACATCAAGTTGTTGATGGTGATGATGTTTCATAAAGAAATGGAGGAAACGAGCTTGATTGGTGATTCCAGTGGGTGAAGCTTTAGATATGGTCCAGGAGGCAATTCTTGAAGAGGGGGAAATTGACCAATCCTCATGAATATTATAAGCTGGAATATCCGTGGTGTGGGAGATCAAAGTAAAATTCAAAAGGTATGTTCTCTCAAAAATGATTTTAAGGCGAATTTTATTTGTTTGCAAGAAACATTTGTCGGGGATGGTTCAAAGGTTGTTTTCACTAAGTTCTGGGACAGATCTCCGCTACAGGTAGAGTATGTGAACTCTGTTAGGAGGTCTGGGGGTCTCTTTACTTTGTGGGATCCCTCATATTTTCAATTTAAATCTGTAGTTAAAAAGAAAAATTTCTTGTGTGTTTCGGGGATGATTGAGGGGGTAGATATGGTGTGTAACCTGGTTAATGTATATGCTCCTCGAAGTCAACAAGATAAAAAGGACTTTATGGAGGGATTTGCTTTCTCTAAAAGAATCAGCTGATGGGTTATGGGTCATGGTTGGCGACTTTAACGAAGTTAGAAATGAATGTGAAAGGCAGAATTCTCAGTATTGTGCTTCAAGTTCTAATGAGTTTAATCAATTCATTTATGAATCTGGAATGGAGGAGATAAGGATCGAAGAAAGAAAGTTTACTTACATCACACCTGATAGAAGAAAGAGAAGCAGAATTGATCGTATGTTAACATGCGACAACTTTATCTCGCGTTGGCCTGAAGCTAAGGTTTCCATTTTACCTCAATATATTTCAGATCACTGCCCGATGGCCATGATCTGTGAGGATGTGGATTATGGTCCTATTCCATTTAAGTTGTTCAATTCGTGGCTTAATATGGAGGGATTCGATGATGCCATTAAAAAGGTGGATGAAGTCACATTAAAAAGTGTCCATCAAGATCGACGACTTATGGAATGGCTAAGGAATGTGAAAAATGAACTCAAGAATTGGAGAAAAAAGAAAAAGGAGAATGATGGAGATACCAAATCCAATATTGAAGACAAGTTGGGTCAGTTGGATGTTATCGGGGATACGAGGGACCTAAATGCCGAGGAGAGACAACTCAAGCTTGATTTAAAGATGGAGTTAGCTGCCATGGATGATATAATGAAAAAAGACTTGCATCAAAAGGCTAGAATCAAATGGGCGGTGGAGGGGGATGAAAACACAGCATATTTCCATCGTATTGTAAAGCATCATGTTACCATACATGGGCTTAAAATTAACGGGGAGTGGGTTACAGACCCCGGTAGCGTAAAAGGAGCAGTATTTGATTATTTTTCAAAGAAATATTCAGAAAGTGTTCGACACAGGCCAAAAATACAGAATGTCGGGTTTAAAACATTATCACAGCTGGACCAGGGTATTCTGGTTCAGCCATTTTCAAAGGAAGAGGTGAAAGTTGCTGTTTGGAATGTGGGACTGATAAAGCACCAGGCCCCGATGGTTTCACTTTTTCTTTCGTTAGAAAATATTGGTGAAAAATTGAAGAATTAGTCTACCAGGTATTTCAGTCCTTCTACACTCATGGTCAGATTAATAAAGGGTGTAATGAGTCGTTTATCACTCTTATTCCCAAGGTTAAAGAAGCTACTGATCTGGGTGATTTCCGCCCGATTAATTTAATTGGTGTCCTCCCAAAAATTATATCCAAGGTTCTCGCCAATAGATTGAAGTTGGTTATTGATAGTGTAGTTTCAGAAAATCAATCGGCATATATTCAAGGCAGGAGCATTCTAGACGGACCACTTATGGTGAATGAATTAATAACATGGGTCAAGAAAAGAAGCATTAATATTCAAGGTAGACTTTGAAAAGGCATTTGATTCAATATCCTGGTGCTGTCTTCTGGATATAATGAGTCATATGGGGTTCCCGAAGCTATGGGGTAAGTGGATTTTAGGGCTTCTATCCTCGACCCGCATCTCGGTCCTTGTTAACGGATCGCCGACAATCCCCTTTGAAGTACAAAAAGGTGTTAGGCAAGGAGATCCAATATCTCCCTTCCTGTTTATACTTGTTATGGAGGCACTGAACGTGGTAATAAACAAGGCTGTTCAATTGGGTATTTTTCATGGATTAAAAACGCCATCTGGGGGACCCTGTATCTCACACTTGTTCTACGCAGATGATGCAATATTTATGGGAGAATGGAGTGAACGAAACGCAAGTAACCTGAGAAGAATTTTGAGGTGTTTCTATCTAGCATCAGGGTTGCGGGTTAACTATAAAAAAAGTCGTTTATTTGGACTAGGGGTGGCACAAGCTGGTGTCAACAGTTTAGCAAACTCATTGAATTGCAGAGTGGGTATCCTCCCTATAGACTACCTTGGTCTTCCACTAGGCGCAAACATGAACCTGATTAAGCATTGGATGCCGGTTGTGGACACTTTTAAAGCACGACTTGCACTTTGGAAAGCCAAGACGCTATCTTTTGGTGGCAGGATTACATTGCTAAAATCGGTACTTAGCTCAGTCCCAATCTATTATTTTTCACTTTTCAAAGCTCCAAAGCATATCATTGCCGTTCTTGAGAAACATAGAAAGCATTTCTTGTGGGCGGGTGGGGAAGATAAATCCAAAATTCATTGGGTCAAATGGGAGAGGATGATGGCCTCAAAAACGGTTGGAGGTTGGGGGGTCGGGTCGTTAAGAGCTTTTAATCTCTCCTTACTTTGTAAATGGTGGTGGAGAGCTAAAGTTAATCCTAATGAGCTGTGGTTCAAAGTTATTTCAGCTCTACATTACCATAGAAGATCGGTGTCCTTTTTACCAATAAAACTTTCTTTATGTGGGGTTTGGAAAACAATATGCAGTGTGGATAATGAGTTGACAGCATATGGTTTAAATCTGTG
This sequence comes from Erigeron breviscapus, assembly GCA_034093135.1. Classification (NCBI taxonomy): domain Eukaryota; kingdom Viridiplantae; phylum Streptophyta; class Magnoliopsida; order Asterales; family Asteraceae; genus Erigeron; species Erigeron breviscapus. The sequence continues at coordinate 41,605,378 of CM067173.1, read as the reverse complement.
TAATATGTTTGCGTGGGAGAAAGCAAATGATGGGGAAAAATGGAGGTGGAAAGAAGATGAGTCAGGTGTTTTCACAACAGCTTCAATGAGGAAAAAACTCGAAGTTAGTTTTGGTTGGAGATTTGCTGGAAGTGTGGATAGGAATAACTGGATTCCTATCAAAATTAACTTTCATTTTTGGAGAGCTCTAATTGACAGGTTACCCACAAGAAAAAACTTGGTGTCAAGAGGAATACAAGTAAACTCCGATCGATGCCCGGTATGTGATAAAGTTGCTGAGGACTCTGATCATATGGCGGTAAATTGCGATTTCGCGAGAGCAGTTTGGCAAGAAATTGGACAGTTTTGCAGCCTCCCCTCCTGTCAATTCAACTCTGTAAGTGGTGTTATGGAAGTGATAAATTCAACCAGCAAGAAGAATAAGAAAAGAAAGTGGCTAGATGGGGTTATGAAGACTACAATTTGGTGTATATGGATTGCAAGAAATGATAGTATATTTAAAGGTAAAAGACCTGATGTCACTGCAGTGGTGGAGGACATTAAATCAAAGTCATATATGTGGATTTCTAACCGAGCAAAGTCTTGTAACTTCCAATGGGGTAGATGGGGTGAAAACAATGTAGAGTTATGTACTGAATTGTAATATATCAAACTTGGATCTAGTATCTTGCTAGTCTAAGTTTAAGGTGTATTCTTGTTTAATTAATGAAATTTGAATGTTCAAAAAAAAAAAAAGTTACATGACTAGGAGTGGATTTTGAAGCCACTCATTTCACGATAGGCTACATCTTTTACAACGACTCGAATACCAAAGATAGAAATAAGAAACTATAGAATCGAAATGTCAACCCTCGAGTATGAGCTTTAACTCATTGGTATCGGAAGCCTGGTATATTCGATTCCTCTAGCTCCAGGGATCCCACTAGAAAGTACTCGATCTATAAGTAATATATGAACACCATTGATTTCCTATTGTTTACTGCGCTCTTTGAAAATAAAACAAAAATCTTTATAAGCTTACAAGCTTGTGTGAATAAATAAATGCTTATTAGGATTATCACGTATGTGAACGAACAGGTCAGTTGCGAACATATATAACTTATTAGACTAATTCTTACGTATCACAAGAAGCAACAACTTAACTAATCAAGAATAAAGGAATGAGGAATTATTGAATCAAGCAAATCAAGGGCGAGAATGAATGAAAGAATAGAAAATAATTAAATAAAATTAATCATGAACCTTTAGATGATATTGATAAAGAAACAATCAAATAATCTAACTGCGAGAATGGATGTTCCTTATGGAGATACAACTTTTTTTTTTTTTAATATTCAATTTAATAAAAATAATAAAAATTAAAGACTTGTCGACAACTAACAAAATATAAGAGATTAAATGTAAGTCCTTATATAGTGTGATATGTTTGTAAAAATAGTAGAGGTAGAAGTGCATATGAAAATTAAAAGTTCATATTTTTCTCATGTAGTTTGTTGCAATATGTAAAATACATATCTACCATTTCATATTTTTCGCATGATACATTTAACGGATGATATTTACTAAATGCATGATACATTATTTGTTGCATAATTAATGTAATTAAGAAATCTCAAGAACTATGGAAGTAATTCTTATTTAAATTTGATTGTTATTTTCATTTGTATTTCTACATGCTAAACTATAGAGTTTTAATTTTAATATATATGTATACTTTATTATTATTTTATTTTTTAATGCTTATAAATGGATTGTAAAGTTCTCTTAATATATATGTGTCACAAATTTACTTTGATTATTTTATCGATTAAAAAACTGGGTGAAAGAATCGGTTATAAACCAAAACGATGTCGATACCTAATTTCAAAATTTTGTAAATATATGAACAGATATAGGCTTGTTAGTCACTTTCATGGTGTTTATTATCCCGAATCATTTATTTCCCATCCAAAATTTGCAAATTATACTCTGACATTGAGTCATAGTTGGTTACATCCACTAGTAATAATCCTATTATAAACCAAAACGATGTCGATACCTAATTTCAAAATTTTGTAAATATATGAACAAGATATAGGCTTGTTAGTCACTTTCATGGTGTTTATTATCCCGAATCATTTATTTCCCATCCAAAATTTGCAAATTATACTCTGACATTGAGTCATAGTTGGTTACATCCACTAGTAATAATCTTATTATAAAATCAAACTCTAGAAGCTTTTCTTTTTGAGCTGAGCTCGAGCCATATGATAACCATAACGAGTCGGGCTCGAGCATGAACCTGCATACTAAAAACTCAACAAGCTATCGAGCCGAGCTCGAGTCTGCTCATTTAATTTTTTATCGAGTCCATCTTGAGGGAGCCGGCTTCCGGCTATATGAGGGTGCAGGGGGTGCTGGTGAGCCAGGCCGACCTCCTAAAGGGGCCCATATATTTTAAAGGTTTTTTTTATATATATGTAATGTTGAGTAAAAAGTCTCCAAATCAGTCTACTTTGTTACATGGCTTACACGGCTTATTGTAAATTAAGGATAAAGTAAAAGCCCATTTACATTTAGACTTTTGGGCCTGACATGGTAACATCCTCTCTTCATCTGACCTACAATTTAAGAAATGTATTCAAATAATATATAAAATTAATTTAAAACTCTTTTGGCCTTTTGTCAAACTCACTTTGAAGCCGTGTCCCATTCGTTATGGTTTCAAATTCTTCAATATCTATGTAATTATATACCGCTAGGACTAGGAAATAGTTACATTTTGTTGATTGGTGTTTGTATTGTTTGAATATTATTGTCACACTTTTTTATATTTAACAAATATCATGAGTGTTAATTTTTATTGTTTTTAAATATGCCTAAAAATTATTTATCTGATTGTCAAAACGGAAAATAAGAAAAATTAAAGTAGAATTTATAAAGTCTCAAACCGGCGGTTTAGATAAGTTTATCCAAAAACATCTTCATCATATTGTTCTAATGTTAATGAACAAGATAATGCTAATGGTAATGTTGAAGATGTTGATGTTATTAATGTTGCTGCAAATGTGGAAGACGTTTTTGTCATACTTTGTTTTTATTGTCGAAAACATTTATCGTAGTAATATTATGCTATTATATTTTACTATTGACTCGTTATTTTAGAGGCCCACTTTTTTTTCTCGATCCAGGCCCCCAAAAGATTTTATAATCTCAGAGACGGCACTGCTCCTTGGCTCGGCTCGGTTGGAGTTGTGCCTATATGTATGTTTCAATCCTTTTTAAGTTATGATCTACAAATAAGAGTGTGTTTGTCAAATTGAAAACTTTTAAAACTTATATTTAATATTCAAAAAAATGTAAGCAATTAATGTTCGATATTCTAATATTTGCACTTTATATATAACATGTATGAGCATAACAAGCTTGCTTCAATGAGCCATACGAGCATAACAAATGATATTACATTACCGGGTAACATTACACCAAAATACTTGGAAAAGGACCCAAAGGACATCCTCAAGACTCGTAGCCAAAGTCTGCTCGGATTCAAACCGGTAATAATCATGGACATAATAAGCAATCAAATACAATAATAAACATACATACACATGTATATCAAAGCCAGTGAGAAGTTTATGATGGTACTAGCAACTACCTTGAATTAATTTGGATGGAACCCTTGAAAATGGATTTTTTTGTTTACCTCGATACTTTCAACACTTTTATTCCATATTATGTGATAGTGGATTCTTATACTTTTTTTTTTTTTAACTGCGTGGATTCTTATACCTTGAATTTGAAATCAAGTTATATTGTAAACGAAGGTTTTACTATGTTTCCGCTTTCAGGGTGACCAAAAAAGGAAGTTGCTTGCTGACAAATTTGAATGCGTGGCACATGGGAACACTACAACAAATATGTCAATTATTCACACATTTTTGTTCACACTTTATAAAAACGTGAAATTTTTTGTCACCAAATTCACATTTAAAAATGTTTAAAACTTATTTACTTTTATAAGTGTTTAGTATATAAAAAGTAATTAAAAAGCTCACACTTTTAAATGTAAACAAAAATGTTCACATTTTCAAAAGTAAACTAAATATTTACATAACTAATTCACACTTATATATGTGAAGAAATATAAAATTTTATCACATATTTAAATGTCAAAAAATAAATGTTTTTCTTTCACAACCTCAATTGTGAAAAAAGGAAAAAAAATTTAGTTCACGTTAATAGGTGTGAAAAATTTTAAATGCGTGGATTCTTATACCTTGAATTTGAAATCAAGTTATATTGTAAACGAAGGTTTTACTATGTTTCCGCTTTCAGGGTGACCAAAAAAGGAAGTTGCTTGCTGACAAATTTGAATGCGTGGCACATGGGAACACTACAACAAATATGTCAATTATTCACACATTTTTGTTCACACTTTATAAAAACGTGAAATTTTTTGTCACCAAATTCACATTTAAAAATGTTTAAAACTTATTTACTTTTATAAGTGTTTAGTATATAAAAAGTAATTAAAAAACTCACACTTTCTAACCGTGAATAATTAAAAAAAGAACTTCACACACATATCCGTGTACAATTTAGAAAAAAAAACTTCACGCCACTCACGTGAACAAAATAAAATTAAAAGAAAAAAATGACATAATAAATACGAATTTCTTATCTGCTCCAAACTAAAACCCTTCCCTCTTTCACTTTCCCCCCAAAAAATTACAAAAATTCAGGAACCCTAATTCGGGATTCCATCTCAATATATAACGTTTTCTGGTGACGAAACCCTAGATCGTGATTCCATTTCAATTCAATTCGACTCATGATTATAGAAACCCTAGCTCGGGATATCATCAGGTACGATATATATATATATATAGAGAGAGAGGAAAGTTATTTGTAGTACAAGCATTTAAAAAAGTACAAAAAGTACAAGGTTTTTCCTCTTCTTCTTCCTTCTTGTACTTACACATGTGTAAGTCTCGCCGGAGATGGTCGCCGTCGCCGGAGGATCATGGTGGTGGTGGTGGTGGTCGGAGATGGAAGGAAGAAGGAAGAAAAGGAGGAAAAACCTTGTACTTTTTGTACTTTTTTAAATGCTTGTACTATAAATAACCCACCCCTATATATATATATGTAATATAATATATATATATATATATATATATAATATATATATATTATATTTGTGTGTTTATTTGTAAGATTGTTGTCTTTGTGATGTATGTGTTTGGTTTGTGTATGTATTTATATATATATGTATAGATTTGTGAGTATTTGTGTAATTGTGTTTGTGTGTGTATGTATGTATATATATATATCTATCATCAAAAAAATTACTTAACATTGTATGTATATATATATATCTACTCGTCATCAAAAATTACTTAACATTAATCGTATATATAGATATCCTGATTATGTTTTGATTGGATGCAATGTGTAGTTATGTGGTAATTATAAAACTAACTTACAAGTTTCTTAGAAATTGTGTAGACAAAGTGTTCGTTGAAATGTCTTATAGAAATTTGAAGTAAAGTTTTCTATAAAAGGGGGTCTGAAACAACTTAGAACACAACAGAAGTGTTTATAAATTTTGTAAGCATGGAGTGATGACATTCTGACCTATTTTCTTGTTTATGACATTTCTGCTCTGAATATTTTTTTTATCTGTACCAGTTAATGTATATACGTTGTGTATGAATGTGTGGTGAAAGTTTATAATAAGAACTATAAAAAGGTCGAGAATTGGGATAACTATTAATTACGTGTGGTCGATACGAAAACAAGTTATAACGTAGGAACCTGTTGCTGCAAGGCTTATATTGATTCTACATATAGGTTTTGGCAAAATGAATTCAGTGAAATCAGAAATCGAAATCATATTATGAATAACGGATCGACTTTTGATTGGTTGGGGTGTGCATTTCGAAGAAAACTAGTTCAATGTTTTAAGTGAATGAGTTTATTTCTTATTCGTTATCCTTGAATGTGAAAGTTGTAATCGTATAAATTTAGAAAGTTTAGTTTAAACTATAATGGCAAACTATAGATTTATGTGGACATGGTTGGTATGCATCCTTTGATTTTGTATGTTTCTCTATACCGGTTGAAGAGTTGATATGCCAAAATCTTACGTTTTCTTATAAGTATCAAGTAGCATGTTGTATCTTGTTAACTTATGATAGACTGGGGATTCTATGTGTTCTTATTTATTTCGTTTTTCTCATTTGTTTCAGCTTGGAGGAGGTTATTTATTTGAACTGCCAGTAAAAGAAAAAAAGCCGCTGTAAAGCATAAGCCGGATCAACGTCGTCTAAATGCGTAAAAAAGAAAAGTCGCTGAAAAGGTTTAGTCCTTACATTAATCATATATTTTCATATTCTGGTTATAATATAATTAGATGCAAATTTAGTTTTAATTAAATAGTTTAGTTTGCTTAATATTCCATGCAAGTTTGAATTTGAATTTTTATGTTAAAGATTTATATCCTAATTGTTACGGCAAAACCAAGAGATACATATGATATGGGGTCTAATATAAACACAAATGATGAGGACGAAGTGTATACCCAATGCATACCTTATGATCTTCCTGTTTTTGATAATGTTAGTGAGCCACCGAGGTTACGTAGGATCGACAATGAAAAGTTTTGTTTAAGAATACTGTTGTATGACATCATTTTAGTTCTTTAAATGCATTTATGATTCTGGTGTATGCATATTAGGTATTGCATTAGGTTTTGTGGTGTAGGCTGTCTGAATCAACTTTTTGGCTCTTATATTGGCCTCTATTTGGATCTATGCTACCAACTTATATACTTATCAATTATGCAGACCATACATAAAAGTGATTTAATTGATAAAATAATAAAACTATTGATAGAGAATATCAGTTAAAGCAATTGTTTTATTTATACGGATGTCGGGGAGTAGTTTACTTTATTCATTAAGTTTTACTTTCATAGCTGCTATATGATCTGCAGGTTTAAAACTTATGATATGCATCTTTGCGTGTGTGTGTGTGTGTGATTATTTTGAAAACCGAGGTTTAGTTTGACTAACAGTGGATTGGTTTTATGGATAATATGGAGTATTGTGAAACTTTGGCTTCAGGGGAGCAGAATCTAAGCAGCTCGCATTATCAACTGCCCTCGGCATTTCATAGAGACAACATAACATAATTGCCAAATCAAGTGGTTAATAAGTAGTTTGCTTAATATTCCATGCAAGTTTGAATTTGAATTTTTATGTTAAAGATTTATATCCTAATTGTTACGGCAAAACCAAGAGATACATATGATATGGGGTCTAATATAAACACAAATGATGAGGACGAAGTGTATACCCAATGCATACCTTATGATCTTCCTGTTTTTGATAATGTTAGTGAGCCACCGAGGTTACGTAGGATCGACAATGAAAAGTTTTGTTTAAGAATACTGTTGTATGACATCATTTTAGTTCTTTAAATGCATTTATGATTCTGGTGTATGCATATTAGGTATTGCATTAGGTTTTGTGGTGTAGGCTGTCTGAATCAACTTTTTGGCTCTTATATTGGCCTCTATTTGGATCTATGCTACCAACTTATATACTTATCAATTATGCAGACCATACATAAAAGTGATTTAATTGATAAAATAATAAAACTATTGATAGAGAATATCAGTTAAAGCAATTGTTTTATTTATACGGATGTCGGGGAGTAGTTTACTTTATTCATTAAGTTTTACTTTCATAGCTGCTATATGATCTGCAGGTTTAAAACTTATGATATGCATCTTTGCGTGTGTGTGTGTGTGTGATTATTTTGAAAACCGAGGTTTAGTTTGACTAACAGTGGATTGGTTTTATGGATAATATGGAGTATTGTGAAACTTTGGCTTCAGGGGAGCAGAATCTAAGCAGCTCGCATTATCAACTGCCCTCGGCATTTCATAGAGACAACATAACATAATTGCCAAATCAAGTGGTTTGATAAAGGTAAACTTCTCGTCATCCGTATATATC
>CM067173.1:41571345-41596375 GCA_034093135.1 Erigeron breviscapus | reverse complement strand
TATACAGCTGCTAACAAACCAAAAATTGTTGATGATTGTCCTTTTGAGTCAAGTTGCAGAAACCTGTGTTTTTAAATTTAAGAATATTACATGTGGATGAAGACCAGTTTTATAGTAATTAAAATCAAGTTGCATTACTAAGTGTAAGAAGAATCAAGACAGTCACCTTACAAGGTTGTCTTGTGGCAACTGTTTATTTCTACCAACTACTGTAACACAAGACACACTGAATGTTAAAGAATATCTTTTCGCTTGATAATCTGTTAGTACGTCGAATCCTTTATACCCTTCCCTACTTTGAATTCTATAAGGTCCCCAAAGATCCAAATGTATCAAATCTCCCACATTCTTGGTCTTATGTTCACTCAGAGGGAAGGGTTCCCTGGTTTGTTTTGCCTTATGGCAAGTTTCACATAAAGAACTATGAGTGACATTATCCAATTTCAGTTTATCTTTAAGCACATAGAGGACTTGGTCAACAGGGTGACCTATGATTGATGAATGAGATTGAAAGTAAGATTGATAACGATGATTGTTGAGATGATTTGAGGTTGCTAGGCATATGTAGGAATATAATCTTTCCGTGGTGTTTTTCGATTGATATGTGATCATTGTTTGTAATATGCTTGACATGCGTATGAACTAATTAAGATGATTTAATTGGCAACTTCTTTTACAACCTGTGGTTATCTTACTCTGCTTTTAAAGCTGACACTTTTTTTGTTTAAAATGTTGTGTTTCCTCAGGTTAAACATTGGAGTTTGCTTAGAGTGAGACCGGGTAGATATTTGCTATAGACGAAGACATTTATTAGTCTTAGCTTCATTTATTTAGTTGACATTTATTACATCTTTTATTACCGAATTTATGATTATGAGTTTTCTTGAATTATTGTTGTGATGCAATGAAGTAACACCAATGTTTTGTTGACCATTCAGTTAGGAAATGGTTAAGTTTTTATTGGGACGTTTCCGCATTTTAAGTTATATATTTAAAAGTTTTTGAAAATCCATATTTTTAAATGTCGGGTGTTACATATAATACATATATTTATTTATTTGTAAGTCTACAAAAAATAAAAGACAAAAAGTTTGTTGAATGAAAATGTCAAATGGATTAGTTGGATACGGAGGGGATAAAATTATGAAATGAACCGAGAAGAAACCTCCGGGATAAAACTAAAAAAGAATGCAATGTGACAAAATCCGAATGATGATACGAGATGCGTTGTGAATGAAAGTTTCTAATGTATTAGTTGAAAAACAAAAGTAAAAAAAAAAGTGTGCAGGAAACCAAGAATACAACCCTGAAAAAAACTAAAAAAAAAGATGCAATGTGGCAAAATCTGAACGATGGTACGACGTGGGTGACGAAATTGAACCACTGTATGGTCGGTTGTTACTGTTCGTTTCGTATTGCTTTAATAAAGGTAGTAATAATAGTAACTTAGTACGACAAATGATATAATTCTTGATAAATAATCTAATAATTTTTTTAAAACGTTAAGACCTGACAAATGTAATCATTTTTTTAATTTAATTTCATCCATTGATTTTAGCAAGTGTCATTAGCCTAAAAGTCCTTTTAATAATATGATGGTGATATTTGGAAAGATCAAGGGGTAAGATTTGGAAAGAATATGAGTGGAATCCACATGTCATATTTATAAAGTTTTAAGAGGATTTTTAAGTCAAAATTTAAAAAAATTAATTATTTTTTTAGACTAACGAGAGAAAGTACCCGCGTATTGCGGCGGTGAGATGGTGGGGTGATAGGTCATAGAGTGTGATAGGTCATAGGAGTGATAGGTCATAGAGTGTGACAGCCAAATGCCTTAGCCGTACTGGCTCCGCCCTCGGATTTAAAAATTCGTCGAAAGTATATCGAATGACATCTCAATGAAAGAGCATGAAATTTTAAGAACACCCATATAATTTTTATATAATGTACGGTTTTTGAGATAAAAGATTTTGAATAATTAGAGGAATAAAATGATTTATGGAAGAAAGAGAAAAAATGAGTGGTTGAGATTTGAAGAGAGAGAAAAATGAGTGGTTGAGATGTATATAGATGTATTGTACATCATGCATTATCATGTGTATATTGTTAAAATTGAAAGTTGAAAATTCAAACCTTATTTGCTTTATAATATACGAGAGCAAGTACCCGCGCGTTGCGGCGGTAAAATAGTGAGGGTGATAGGTCATAAAGTGTGATAGGTGATAGAGTGTGATATGTTATAGGAAGTGATATGTCATAGAGTGTCATAGCCAAATGCCTTAGCCGTACGGGCTCCGCCTTGGATTTAAAAATTCGTCGAAAGTATATCGAATGACATCTCTAATGAAAGAGCATGAAATTTTAAGAACACTCATATAATTTTTATAATTTATCGATGTACGATTTTTGAGATAAAAGATTTTGAATGAATTAGAGGAATAAAATGATTTATGGATGAGAAAAAAATGAGTGGTTGAGATTTGAGGAGAGAAAAAAAAATGAGTGTTGAGATTCAAGGTTATTATAGGTATATTAGGTAGAGATGTTTAAATTAGTATAGATAATATATATAAGAAGTTCGATATGATTAGGGCTTTGCACGGATCATTGTCCTTAATTTATTGTATAGTTAGTATAAGTTAATCTTTATTATTACTCAAAGCATTATGGCCTATGGGCGTAAGGCGAATTGGTCTATGGGCTGTGGTGGTCAAGGTCAACGACAAGAATAAAAAAGGAGAAAAACAAATTTTAAACACGAAAATTGTAACACCCGTTTCGTAAAAATATGGATTTCCAAAAATTTCGCCTAACGGCGTTAAATCATGCGGAAACGATTTAGGAAAATACTCAACTAAGGAAAACAGTTGAGAAAACATTAGTGGTGTTACTAATAGCATCAAATCTGTAATAAAAGAAATCCATAAGATTGCCCAACATAAAGCAATCATAACATAGTCATTACATAAGTTCCATAAAGGAAATCAATAACATAAGGTCTATGCGAAGCTATTGGGTAAACTAAAGCCAGCTTGATCATCTACCCATCTCTCGCCAAAGCTTCACACGTCATCTCATTGCCTAACCTGAGGGGTGTCAACACATAAAAGAAACAAGTGTTAGCTATAAAGCTAAGTAAGATAACACCAGGTTTAAGCAAAACATTTCATCCATTTAAATCGTCACTTTAAAGCATTACGTCATTTTAATTAGGCATTCATACCACCGTATAAACATATCCACATCACATATAAGCATAGAGTTCATGACCCTAGGCGTGCCTAATCAATTTGATCACTTTGATTCACCTCGTTACGTTGTAACCGAAGTTACCGTTTTTAAGGAAAGACAATGTCGATCCATGAGTAGTACGCTATGTTCATGACATTAGGTGGGTCATCAGGCCACCCGAAACTACTCGCCACATATGACTTGTTGCAAGGAACCACCCGAGCAACCATTTTAACATACCTATAACCACCGTAAGGCATGACGTACCTATTACCACCGTAAGGCATGACGTACCTATTACCACCGTCAGGCACCATTTATACGTACCTATTACCACCGTAAGGCACGATGTACCTATTACCACCGTAAGGCATGATGTACCTATTACCACCGTAAGGCACAGGTTATGCATAACACTTAACATCTAATTAGCTCGAGCATTTATCATGTTTAGTTTAGATTTCCACCTTTAGCCTAAACTAATCCACACTATCATCTTTTCACGTTAGGGCCCTTAAAACGTGCACGTGTCATGGCAACCTAAAAAGGTCTAGTGTTCTAGATGAACAAGCCACATATACATGCACATAACAACATTATAACATATCATTAACCACCGTTCATCATAACATATCATATCGTAAACGTATCATTAACCACCGTTCATCATATCGTAAGCATATCATTATCGTCACATAACATATCGTAAACGTCTCTACGGGGAAGCATTTTAGGCATAAACAACGTCATCATTAATCCCCGAGTACCTCCCACATCAACCCAACCACATATGAGTTATACATTACCGTTTTGGAGGTTATAGTTTACAAACCGTTTTTGTTGCACCCTCAGAGTGACAAAAGTAGTGTATCTTACCTCAAAGTAGTGTATGCGCGCAAACAAAAGCTAACAGTGATTATTAGTACTCCCCGACACCTATCGTACATTAACATATGAAGTATAAGTCATTAGGGACATTAAATGGACTTTCGTACGACTTTAGGACTCATAGAATCCGTCGAAACTCGACCTTCATTCACTAATTCAACCTTTCAGGAAACTTGACTTCAAAATCATCCTTTAAAATTATTACCATTAGAAAATAGACTCTCTCACGATTCTAGGGATAGTTTATTTGTCAAAACGGAGTTACGGTTCAAGAGATATGGCCATTTGAAAAATCAAACGAATTTAGCTTCCTGAAACGAATTTAGGCCATACTGAACGAACTTAGCAATGCCCAAACGAACTTAGGACCTCACCAACGAATTTAAAACACCTCAAACGAAGTTCTTCTTCGTTTGAGAAACGAATTTAAGCATTAGAACCACTTAGACTTCACTTAGGTTTCAAAACGAATTTAAGCATTAGAACCACTTAGACCTCACTTAGGTTTCAAAACGAATTTAAGCTTGAAAACACTTAAACTTTTTCAAAACGAATTTAAGCTTGAAAACACTTAAACTTTCACAAACGAATTTAGACCATGAACGAACTTAGAGAGCATCAAACGAACTTGAAGTTCGTTTGGGAAGCAACAGAACGAACTTAGCACCAGAAAACCCTAATTTCGTCCAGAATTTCTAAAACGACTTGTTCTTCGATTTTTCCAGAAATCAATCGACTTGGGCTTCACCCAAAACATGTTTTTGACATTGTTAAACATATTTTGATCATTCATATCGATTACAAACTCGTTTGACACCATTTAGATCCTTAATTTGCTTAAACACGTTTGAAACCCTAATTACTTCAAACCCTTATTAAAATCAGATTTGATTAACATAAAAACAACCTTTGAATCTGAAAATACAATTAACAAACCATGGATTACCTGATTGCTTAATGGCCGATCCAAATCAATACAAAAAACACGATTGATTGACCAAAACTTGAAGATTATGCTTAAGAATTCAAGAGAGAATTGAAGAAACTTTGTGTTTGTTTTTAATTATGATTAGTGGCTGGAAAAGGAAGGAGATTAGGCTAATCCCAGCCCTAATCCCGTTTTTAACTTTTCACTTTTGTCAAATTTAGTCCCTGGACTTCATATTAGCTTTATTACACCTTTAAACGCCTAATGGGGATATACATAACACATGGAAGCACTTTCGTACACTACATAGACCTTTTTACACATCATTAGGTCCACTTTATTGTCACTCATTAAAGATAATTAAATCTCACATATAGGGCACATAAACATATAAACACATATTTCCACACCAACGTATCACGGACTTATAATTTGACCTAACGGCGTTAGTCAACATATACGTTTAAGTTTTGGGATGTTACAATTACCTCCCCCTTAAGAGGATTCCGTCCCCGGAATCACTTCAGCATCAAAAAGGTGGGAATAGGTCTCCCGCATTACGGACTCGGTCTCCCAAGTCATACTTTCGCCGTGATTGTGTTTCCACTTAATGAGAACTAGATCGATAGTCTTTCGTCGTAACTTCTTTTGTTTCCTTCCCATTATAGCAACAGGTTCATCGACAATCTGCTTGTTGGGATTAATACTTACGTCCTCGAGTGGAATGACATCCGTTTCATTCGCATAGCACTTACGTAGATAACACACATGAAATGTGTTGTGAATTGCGTGTAGTTCTGGAGGTAATTCCAGTTGAAATGCCTGTTCATTAACCTTCTTGATAATCTTGAAAGGTCCAATGAATCTGGGGCTTAACTTTCCACGTTTTCCAAACCGTAATACACCTTTCCAAGGCGACACCTTGAGTAAAACCATTTCGCCTTCTTTAAAATCGAACGGCCTCCTTTTCTTATCAGCATATGACTTTTGCCTTTCGCGAGCAACACGCAAGGCTTCCTTTGCTACATTAACTTTATCGGCCGTAATTTGTACTACTTCGGGTCCAGCAAATTGCTTTTCCCCGGGCTCCAACCAACAACTAGGAGTCCGACACTTTCTACCATATAACATCTCAAAAGGTGGCATTCCAATGCTCGCATGATAACTATTGTTATACGCAAACTCAATAAGAGGTAGGTGTTTATCCCACGAACCACCATAATCCATCACACAAGCTCTGAGCATATCTTCGAGCGTTTGAATAGTCCTTTCACTTTGCCCATCGGTCTGCGGGTGATAGGCTGTGCTCAGACGAACTTGAGTACCAACTTCCCGTTGAAAACTCTTCCAAAAGTTGGAAACGAATCGAGCATCACGATCGGACACAATCGATATCGGAACACCATGTTTAGTAACCACTTCATCAATATACAACGTAGCGAAGTTCTCCATAGGAGCAGTCTCACGAACTGGGAGAAAGTGAGCACTCTTCGTTAATCGATCGACAATAACCCATATCATATCGTGACCACGAGGCGTCCTCGGAAGTTTGGTCACAAAATCCATCGTAATGTGATCCCATTTCCACTCAGGGATCTCAAGTTGCTGAAATTTTCCGTAAGGCTTTTGATGTTCAGCTTTCACTTTAGCACACGTCACGCATTTCTGCACATACATCATCACATCGTTCTTAATACTGGGCCACCAATAAATCGGCTTCAAATCCGCATGCATCTTTGTGGCACCAGGGTGTACAGAATACTTAGTTTTGTGAGCTTCATCCATTACTAACTCACGATTGCCTCCATAGAGAGGAACCCATATCCTACCTTTGTAAGTTCGAAGGCCACGACTATTTTCTTCCATTTGGAGTCTATTTTTCTTCTTTTTCCCAATAGACTCCTCTTTCACATTCTCCTCCTTCAACGCTTCAATTTGAGCTAGTCGAATAGGTTCCATTAAGTTCGACTCAATCTTTGTAATCATCGCACATAATCTACTCTTCGCATATCCTTTGCGGCTTAAGGCATCAGCAACCACATTAGCTTTGCCTGGGTGATATTTAATTTCACAATCGTAATCCTTTAATAACTCCATCCACCGTCGTTGTCTAACATTCATGTCCTTCTGAGTAAACACGTACTGTAAGCTCTTATGATCCGTATAAAGGGTACACTTTGTACCATACAGATAATGTCGCCACAACTTCAGAGCAAAAACAACCGCAGCCAGCTCAAGGTCATGAGTAGGATAGTTCCGCTCATGAGGCTTCAGCTGTCGAGAGGCGTAAGCGATAACTTTGTCTCGTTGCATTAGTACACACCCTAACCCGTGATGGATGCGTCACTATAAACCACTAAATCATCTGTTCCTTCGGGTAAAGCTAAGACTGGAGCTTCACACAACTTCCTTTTCAACGTCGTGAAGGCTTTCTCTTGAGCATCGGTCCACACAAACTTCACACCTTTCTTCGTTAATTCAGTCATTGGCTTGGCAATGCGCGAGAAATCCTGAATAAAACGTCGATAATAGCCAGCCAAACCGAGAAAACTTTTAATTTCAGTAGGAGACTTAGGCTGCTCCCACTTCGACACCGCTTCTATCTTCGAAGGATCTACCTTTATACCATCAGAGGAGACGACATGGCCGAGGAAATGAACTTCCTTTAGCCAGAACTCGCACTTGGAGAACTTAGCATATAGCTTTTTCTCTCTGAGGACTTGAAGGACAGCTCTCAAATGCTCTCTATGTTCCTCTTCCGACTTCGAATACACAAGGATGTCGTCGATAAAAACAATAACGAAATGATCCAGAAAAGGTCGACAGACACGGTTCATCAAATCCATAAACTTCGCTGGAGCATTTGTCAAACCAAATGGCATGACAAGGAACTCATAGTGACCATAACGAGTTCGAAACGCTGTTTTGGCTACACTTTCTTCTTCCACCTTTAATTGATGATAGCCAGACCGTAAGTCAATCTTTGAAAAACAGGAAGCACCTTGAAGTTGATCGAACAAATCATCAATGCGAGGGAGTGGATACTTATTCTTCACTGTTCTTTTATTCAGCTCGCGATAATCGATACACATACGCATGGATCCGTCTTTCTTCTTTACAAAAAGGATAGGAGCACCCCATGGAGAGGAACTCGGACGAATGAAACCTTTATCTAAAAGTTCCTGAATTTGAGTCATCAGCTCCTTCATCTCTGTCGGAGCTAATCGATACGGAGCTTTGGCTACAGGAGTAGCACCAGGAATAAGGTCAATAGAAAATTCAACCTCACGATCCGGAGGAAGACCTGGAAGATCTTCAGGGAAAACATCTGGAAACTCGGAAACAACTTCAACATCAGAAACTGTAGGCTTCGCGATACGAGAATCAATGACATAAGCTAGAAAATGTGACTTAGTTTGCCGTATACAACGAAGCGCTTTCATCATCGAGATCACCTTAACATTTCCCGGCTTCTTGTCACCATAAACACAGACACCTTTACCGTCGGGAGTAGCGATACGGACTATCTTCTTCGAACATAGGACGACAGCATCATTCTTAGACATCCAATCCATACCGAGAACAACATCGAAACTAGGAATAGTAGCGGGTAACAGGTTAGCAGTAAATGAACGACCCTCTATTTCTATAGGACAATCAGAATAACCTTCCCGAATAATAGACGTCGCACCATTAGCCACCTCTACTTCTATAGGGCACCGTAAAGAACTAGTAGTCATGTCTAACTTAGGAGCAAACAGAGTAGACACAAAAGATTTGTTCGCACCAGAATCAAATAACACATTAGCAGGTTTGGAGTTAACAATAAGGGTAGCAGTAACTACCTGATCATCGTCTTTTGCCTCCTCAGCCGTCATCTGAAAAGCACGGGCTTTGGCTTTGGAAGCTTCTGCCTTCTTTCCCTCATCTTTCTTCATCTGCGGGCAGTCTGCAATACGGTGCTTGGTGTCTCCACATTTATAACATCTTGCCTTGTCAGTGCATTGATCAATGGTATGACCCTGAGTTCCACACCTATTGCACCTGCGGGTCTTTGTAGAACACTGACCAGAATGGATAGATTTGCAGCCAGGGCACCATTTTCCATCCTTGTCTGCCCTTCCCTTGTCAGAGGACGATGAAGATCCCTTAAATTTCTTTCCAAAACGATTTGATCCACCAAACCGCCTCTTGTTGCCAAACTTCTTCTCATCCTCTTTCTTTTCAACTTTCTTTTCCGCAGCAAAATCATCATCAAGCTTTTTAGATTCTTTGATTGCTTCAGTTAGAGTCTTATGCTGCCTACAAATACCTCGATAACTTGGAGGTAAACCATCGACATAGCAGGCGACTTGATCTGCATCAGTTCTGAATAGATGACCCACAAATTTCATCTTTTCCATAAAGGAACGAGCATAATCATTGACTTTACCAATTTCAGCCGTCAAAGCACGAAACTCCTTTTCCATCTTGCGCTGTTCATGAGTCCCGATATACTCCTCAATAAACTTCTGCTTGAAGGTAGCCCATGTGATAGCAGATACCATATCTGGAGTCATCGAAATAGTAATGCTCTTCCACCAATCTCGAGCACCTTCTTTCAACATTCTACTCGCACACAACACCTTTTTATCCTCTGGACAGTCACAAGCTTCAAAGACCATCTCAGTATCATCAAGCCATTCCATACAGCCTACTGCGTTAAGTGTTCCATTGAATTTCTGAGCTCCACACTTCTGGAAACTTTCGAACTTAAATCGAGGAGCTTGAACTACATTAGGAGGAGCCACATCAACATTAACAGGGGGAACGACAACATTATCCACTGGTGGCTCAATGTGGTGAGATGGCACTGAGTAGTTGCCATCAGTTCCTTCAGCATTCTCAGCAAGAGCGTTGTTCAGTTGTTCTTGAGTCTGTGCCAACTGGGCTTGGAGGGTCAGCACAAGATTGTACAGTTCAGCTGCATTAGGGATTTGCTCCACCACTGCTTCGTTAACTCTAGGCGGATTGCCGGGAGGTGGAGGCATAGGGCCTAATGGGCTTGGCTGATTGACTTGCTGGGGGTTTCCTCGATTTCTATTCGCATTGGCTGCAACAGCAGCAGCATTGGCAGCATTACTAGCACAGGCACCTGGATGGACAGGTGGGGTAATGCTTGCAGTAACTCCATCGCGTCGTGAGTTGCCTTGACGAGTGTTAACCATCTTTCCTTCACTGAAAGATAGAGTCGATAAGCGCAAAGATAAGGCTAAAACATACTTCGTATCGTAAACATCTCATAAGCCCTATCACACTCGCACTCGTCCCAACCCATCCTACATCATCTTACGTTAAAGCTAAGGCATCCTACAATTACCTAGCATGCGCATCTTAAGTTTAAGTCCAAACCCTATGGTCAATAGGCCTTGGTTCTCTTAAACTACTTCTCTGATACCAACTTGTAACACCCGTTTCGTAAAAATATGGATTTCCAAAAATTTCGCCTAACGGCGTTAAATCATGCGGAAACGATTTAGGAAAATACTCAACTAAGGAAAACAGTTGAGAAAACATTAGTGGTGTTACTAATAGCATCAAATCTGTAATAAAAGAAATCCATAAGATTGCCCAACATAAAGCAATCATAACATAGTCATTACATAAGTTCCATAAAGGAAATCAATAACATATCATTAACCACCGTTCATCATAACATATCATATCGTAAACGTATCATTAACCACCGTTCATCATAACATATCATTTCGTAAAACATATCATTAACCACCGTTCATCATAACATATC
Organism: Erigeron breviscapus; assembly: GCA_034093135.1. Taxonomy (NCBI): domain Eukaryota; kingdom Viridiplantae; phylum Streptophyta; class Magnoliopsida; order Asterales; family Asteraceae; genus Erigeron; species Erigeron breviscapus. Next base: position 41,585,540 of record CM067173.1, on the reverse strand, counting down.
ACATCGTAAACATATCATTAACCACCGTTCATCATAACATATCATATCGTAAACATATCATTAACCACCGTTCATCATAACATATCATTTCGTATCATAACATATCATTACCACCGTTCAAACATATCATTAACCACCGTTCATCATAACATATCATTAACCACCGTTCATCATAACATATCATACCGTAAACATATCATTAACCACCGTTCATCATAACATATCATATCGTAAACATATCATTAACCACCGTTCATCATAACATATCATATCGTAAACATATCATTAACCACCGTTCATCATAACATATCATATCGTAAACGTATCATTAACCACCGTTCATCATATCATATCATTACGTCAATAACATATCATTAACCACCGTCATCATAACATATCATTAACCACCGTTCATCATAACATATCATTACACCGTATCAAACATATCATTAACCACCGTTCATCATAACATATCATTAACCACCGTTCATCATAACATATCATTAACCACCGTTCATCATAACATATCATTAACCACCGTCATCATAACATATCATTAACCACCGTTCATCATAACATATCATTAACCACCGTTCATCATAACATATCATTAACCACCGTTCATCATAACATATCATTAACCACCGTTCATCATAACATATCATTAACCACCGTCATCATAACATATCATTAACCACCGTTCATCATAACATATCATTAACCACCGTTCATCATAACATATCATTAACCACCGTTCATCATAACATATCATTAACCACCGTTCATCATAACATATCATTAACCACCGTTCATCATAACATATCATTAACCACCGTTCATCATAACATATCATTAACACGTTCATATAACATATCATTAACCACCGTTCATCATAACATATCATTAACCACGTTCATCAAACATATCATTAACCACCGTTCATCATAACATATCATTACACCGTATCAAACATATCATTAACCACCGTTCATCATAACATATCATTACACCGTTCATAAACATATCATTAACCACCGTTCATCATAACATATCATTAACACGTTAAAACATATCATTAACCACCGTTCATCATAACATATCATTAACGTAAACATATCATTAACCACCGTTCATCATAACATATCATTACGTCATATAACATATCATTAACCACCGTTCATCATAACATATCATTAACCACCGTTCATCATAACATATCATTAACCACCGTTCATCATAACATATCATTAACCACCGTTCATCATAACATATCATTAACCACCGTTCATCATAACATATCATTAACCACCGTTCATCATAACATATCATTAACCACCGTAAACATATCATTATCGTCACATAACATAATATCGTAAACGTCTCTACGGGGAAGCATTTTAGGCATAAACAACGTCATCATTAATCCCCGAGTACCTCCCACATCAACCCAACCACATATGAGTTATACATTACCGTTTTGGAGGTTATAGTTTACAAACCGTTTTTGTTGCACCCTCAGAGTGACAAAAGTAGTGTATCTTACCTCAAAGTAGTGTATTTATCTTACCTCAAAGTAGTGTATGCGCGCAAACAAAAGCTAACAGTGATTATTAGTACTCCCCGACACCTATCGTACATTAACATATGAAGTATAAGTCATTAGGGACATTAAATGGACTTTCGTACGACTTTAGGACTCATAGAATCCGTCGAAACTCGACCTTCATTCACTAATTCAACCTTTCAGGAAACTTGACTTCAAAATCATCCTTTAAAATTATTACCATTAGAAAATAGACTCTCTCACGATTCTAGGGATAGTTTATTTGTCAAAAACGGAGTTACGGTTCAAGAGATATGGCCATTTGAAAAATCAAACGAATTTAAGCATTAGAACCACTTAGACCTCACTTAGGTTTCAAAACGAATTTAAGCTTGAAAACACTTAATTCACTTGTTTCAAAACGAATTTAAGCATTAGAACCACTTAGACTTCACTTAGGTTTCAAAACGAATTTAGCTTGAAAACACTTAAACTTTCAAAACGAATTTAAGCATTAGAACCACTTAGACTTCACTTAGGTTTCAAAACGAATTTAACTTGAAAACACTTAAACTTTCACAAACGAATTTAGACACCCACGAACGAACTTAGAGAGCATCAAACGAACTTGAAGTTCGTTTGGGAAGCACAGAACGAACTTAGCACAGAAAACTTAATTCGTTTAGCAACACCCATGAACGAACTTAGAGAGCATCAAACGAACTTGAAGTTCGTTTGGGAAGCAACAGAACGAACTTAGCACCAGAAAACCCTAATTTCGTCCAGAATTTCTAAAACGACTTGTTCTTCGATTTTTCCAGAAATCAATCGACTTGGGCTTCACCCAAAACATGTTTTTGACATTGTTAAACATATTTTGATCATTCATATCGATTACAAACTCGTTTGACACCATTTAGATCCTTAATTTGCTTAAACACGTTTGAAACCCTAATTACTTCAAACCCTTATTAAAATCAGATTTGATTAACATAAAAACAACCTTTGAATCTGAAAATACAATTAACAAACCATGGATTACCTGATTGCTTAATGGCCGATCCAAATCAATACAAAAAACACGATTGATTGACCAAAACTTGAAGATTATGCTTAAGAATTCAAGAGAGAATTGAAGAAACTTTGTGTTTGTTTTTAATTATGATTAGTGGCTGGAAAAGGAAGGAGATTAGGCTAATCCCAGCCCTAATCCCGTTTTTAACTTTTCACTTTTGTCAAATTTAGTCCCTGGACTTCATATTAGCTTTATTACACCTTTAAACGCCTAATGGGGATATACATAACACATGGAAGCACTTTCGTACACTACATAGACCTTTTTACACATCATTAGGTCCACTTTATTGTCACTCATTAAAGATAATTAAATCTCACATATAGGGCACATAAACATATAAACACATATTTCCACACCAACGTATCACGGACTTATAATTTGACCTAACGGCGTTAGTCAACATATACGTTTAAGTTTTGGGATGTTACAGTAAACATACATCAAATCAAACCTTAATAAAAAGAAAAAGAAAGTAATAACGAAATAAAAGTAATCCAAGAAGCATTTGGATTATCATCACCAGAAGAAGATAGCGACAATGATGATAGTCAACAACAGCAGCAGCAGCAGCTGGAAAGGAAGTTGTTATTATTTGGTGAAAACCCAAAATGGGAACAAATTACTGATCAAAGGATTAACTTTAATGACCCACTTTTTATCTCCTCTTCAACAATCCTCTTTGCCACAATCTATCTTTCAAGGTCATCTAACTTTTCTTATTTCCGTTTCTTATTTTATATGATTTGCACACTGCAAAATTTTATGATTTGACATTTTTAACCCTGTAACTTACTAAATGATATAATTAAGGTGTTTGTTGTAGGTAAATCAGTTATTGTTGTTTAGAAATGACTCCACCTTCCGTTACAGGAATTCGCTTTAATTTTTGATGTCAAACATATTATTTCCTAAACTTGTAACATCCGTGAATTTTGACCATTTGACTTTACGTGCAATTTGACTAACAATTTAAGTTAATGAAATAGTTGGGTCGTTTTGTGATTATATGACTATGTGGTATGTTAGTCGAGTCGTTAATATGGTTGTTCGGCGTTTAGTTGTGTAATCGATTGTATTATGGCTTGTGAAGGAAACGGGTCGGCCCGTGGGTAGTCCAAGACCCACCAGCCCCAAGACCCATTTCCCCTCCCCCTTATCCTTTCCCTTTCATTTTCTTATCTTTTCTATCTATCTATCTCTTTTCTCTCTTTCTCTCTAAGTAAAAAGGCAAGACCCATTTCATATCTTCTTCACCATTTTTGCATCAAATTAGTATTGGAACGGTCTTAACATAGAAATCATAGCCATCTTCATCTCGTTTGCTTCCTATTGAAGAATCAAAAGCCAAGTCTTACATTTTTACCCATTTTGACCTAATTTCGGGTTCTAGCTCAAGGAGGAGTTTTGGTAAGTCTAATTCATCTCATTTGTACCCACTTATGTTTGTTTATGCATTTCTAGTCCCCTTGAACATTTACAAGTCCTGAATCGGCTTAAATCTCGTTTTGGTCAATTTAGGGTTTCAATTAGGGTTTGAGGGTTTTGTTATGATTTTGATGTTTTGGGTCGAATTTGTGGATTGGGTTATGTTTATTTATGGTTAATGGTGTTTATTTATGCTTCAAATTGAGTTACAAGTTCCTACAAATCGATTTGGGTTGGTTTGAGTCGAGTTTCTATGGGTTTTGGTCTTGTTTCCTGCACTTGCTGGTGCTGCTGGTGGTTCTGCCCAGAAAAGGGCCACTGCGGCGCAGTGGCTTAGGCCTAGCCCACTGCGGCGCAGTGGCTAGGTCCTGGTCAGTTCCTGGTTAGCCCACTGCGGCGCAGTGAGCTTGGCAAAGGCTCACTGCGGCGCAGTGATTAGTTGCTGGAAAATATGCGCGTCAGTTTTCAAACGTCAATAACTTTTGATCCGTAAGCCCAATTAAGTCGTATGACCTATCGTTAGAATCGTGAAAGAGTATACTTTCTTGTAGTAACACCCTTTTTGTATGAATCTTCTCCCATTTCAAAAAGTGTCGAGTCAAAGTGTCTTGTTCTTACTCGTTTAAGTTGTAAAGGCGTCTAGGGTTTGCGATTTGACCTAATTGTGCTAAACCAACTTGTTTAAGATTGTATAGTTGACATTATGGTATTATGATGTATATTTATAGGTTGTGGCCGTGATTATTATTCGATTATTGATGGATTGTTTTGATTGACGGTTTAACTTATCAATTGATTGACGGTTTAACTTATTGTTTGATTGATTATGCATTGATTGATTATTATTGATTGATTGATTGATTGATGGATTGATTATGATTGATTGTTTGATTTGATTGGTTATTGATTGATTGATTGATTGATTGATTGATTGATTGATTGATTGATTGATTGATTGATTGATTGATTGATTGATTGATTGATTGATTGATTGATTGATTGATTGATTGATTGATTGATTGATTGATTGATTGATTGATTGATTGATTGATTGATTGATTGATTGATTGATTGATTGATTGATTGATTGATTGATTGATTGATTGATTGATTGATTGATTGATTGATTGATTGATTGATTGATTGATTGATTGATTGATTGATTGATTGATTGATTGATTGATTGATTGATTGATTGATTGATTGATTGATTGATTGATTGATTGATTGATTGATTGATTGATTGATTGATTGATTGATTGATTGATTGATTGATTGATTGATTGATTGATTGATTGATTGATTGATTGATTGATTGATTGATTGATTGATTGATTGATTGATTGATTGATTGATTGATTGATTGATTGATTGATTGATTGATTGATTGATTGATTGATTGATTGATTGATTGATTGATTGATTGATTGATTGATTGATTGATTGATTGATTGATTGATTGATTGATTGATTGATTGATTGATTGATTGATTGATTGATTGATTGATTGATTGATTGATTGATTGATTGATTGATTGATTGATTGATTGATTGATTGATTGATTGATTGATTGATTGATTGATTGATTGATTGATTGATTGATTGATTGATTGATTGATTGATTGATTGATTGATTGATTGATTGATTGATTGATTGATTGATTGATTGATTGATTGATTGATTGATTGATTGATTGATTGATTGATTGATTGATTGATTGATTGATTGATTGATTGATTGATTGATTGATTGATTGATTGATTGATTGATTGATTGATTGATTGATTGATTGATTGATTGATTGATTGATTGATTGATTGATTGATTGATTGATTGATTGATTGATTGATTGATTGATTGATTGATTGATTGATTGATTGATTGATTGATTGATTGATTGATTGATTGATTGATTGATTGATTGATTGATTGATTGATTGATTGATTGATTGATTGATTGATTGATTGATTGATTGATTGATTGATTGATTGATTGATTGATTGATTGATTGATTGATTGATTGATTGATTGATTGATTGATTGATTGATTGATTGATTGATTGATTGATTGATTGATTGATTGATTGATTGATTGATTGATTGATTGATTGATTGATTGATTGATTGATTGATTGATTGATTGATTGATTGATTGATTGATTGATTGATTGATTGATTGATTGATTGATTGATTGATTGATTGATTGATTGATTGATTGATTGATTGATTGATTGATTGATTGATTGATTGATTGATTGATTGATTGATTGATTGATTGATTGATTGATTGATTGATTGATTGATTGATTGATTGATTGATTGATTGATTGATTGATTGATTGATTGATTGATTGATTGATTGATTGATTGATTGATTGATTGATTGATTGATTGATTGATTGATTGATTGATTGATTGATTGATTGATTGATTGATTGATTGATTGATTGATTGATTGATTGATTGATTGATTGATTGATTGATTGATTGATTGATTGATTGATTGATTGATTGATTGATTGATTGATTGATTGATTGATTGATTGATTGATTGATTGATTGATTGATTGATTGATTGATTGATTGATTGATTGATTGATTGATTGATTGATTGATTGATTGATTGATTGATTGATTGATTGATTGATTGATTGATTGATTGATTGATTGATTGATTGATTGATTGATTGATTGATTGATTGATTGATTGATTGATTGATTGATTGATTGATTGATTGATTGATTGATTGATTGATTGATTGATTGATTGATTGATTGATTGATTGATTGATTGATTGATTGATTGATTGATTGATTGATTGATTGATTGATTGATTGATTGATTGATTGATTGATTGATTGATTGATTGATTGATTGATTGATTGATTGATTGAGTGTTGACTATGCTTAGTACACTTTTCAGGTAACCAGGTTATTCAGGACGTGGAGGTTGATTGTTTGCTTACTGTTGAACCCGGACTGGACTGATATGGATCAAGGATCCATTTGCCTTATGTTGCATTGTATTTAGGATTGATCTTAGTGGCATTGGTCTAAATAATTTTAGAAATAGATGGAAAGTTAAGGGCGGAGAATAGCGGCGGGCAAAATGGATGGGTCAGAATGGGTTGGGTGGAAAACCTATCAAACCAGGTTGGGCCGAGTTGAACTGAAATTTCTCAATACTCCTTGAAGAAGCCCAATCTTGAACCGCTCTTGATTGGACATAACTTTTAATTTGACCTACTCAACCCATTCAGTGTTTCGTGAACTACATATGAAACCTAGTAACCAAGTAAAAGTTAGTCAAACCTGTCTAATTTTCGTGAGACTGAATGGGATTGCCTTCGAGGAGACGATATCACTTCACTTATCATAATGCTCAAATGAGCTAGACAGAGATGTTATATACCTATGTCATCCTCACAAGGGACTTGTATTAAGAAGAATTACTTATAGATGTCACACTAACTTCTAAGTGGTTTTCTTTATATTCGTAACTAATATGACATTTCTAGCAACTTAGGCCCATGTACAATACCCATGTATAAATCTTGATATAGTCAAAAATGATTTCTCGACGGACATATGAATAACTTCACATCTGAATTGATAATTAAGCAGTTTTGACATTATTTCTCATCTATCATTGCTCTTAATTAATTGTTCTTCTGTAACTTATGGGTGCAGAAGGATGGTTCAGCGACGTCTCTCACAATCAGGTTCGACAAATTACATGGCCAAACCATGACGTATATCGGATCATTTTATCATAAGATTACAGATTGAGCTTAACACGAATAGTTTTGCCTTCCATAGTTCAACATGATTATGTGGGTTGTTGTATTCATAAGGTTTTTATATATACAATAAAGTAAGCATATAACAATTCTATAAGATCCGTTTTCATGGATTACTCATTTGTGTCTGTATATGTACGTCTGTTCAAATGGACCTTTTTGGATGCAACTATCCAACTGGAACACAGTTATTGTCTTAGAACGAGTTTACCAATTTACTCTTTCTCAAGATGGGTTCTTTCATATAATGAAGCTCACATAAGGGGTAATAACTACTAATGTGCTTTGGCTTTCTGTTTTCACAAGACATGTTACTGTTGTTGCAGGCTATGAGGTTTGGTGATCTTCCAGTATGGGCAAATGAGCTCTCAACATGTATTCGAGAGCTTATCCAGTATAGTGATTATGATCCTGAATCCATGGACACAAGCACTTGCGATATGGATAAAAAGGACTGCATATTTCCATCAAAGCTACTGCACAGGGAGCCTCTCTTAAATCAACTCATCGTCAACTCATACCAGCCAGGTGAGGTGCGACATGATACGTTTATTCGCTGTTATCATGTCTATTAACTGTTACAAAAATTTATGTTTACCTGAAATCGGGTCAATTTGGGTTATATGTTATGTCTAATGGTCAAAAAGCTTGATTAAGAATTAAACTGGTCAAACATCTTCCAAGGTCTGTTGTAAATGCTTACAACCTCAATAGTCGTTTTATTGGAGAACTTGGATTATCATGCTAATAAAATAGAGAATTAGTCGTATTTAATTAGAATTTATAAAGTTAAGTAAAAAGGCAAAATATATTGGCGGTTGAACAAAATCGGACCGGGCCATTTTTGATCCGAATCCATTTTAATTGACATAATGACTAACTAAATACCCTCAAAGTTTTTGATTCCAATTTCTTCTTCTGGGGTTCATTTTCAGGGAATTTGTGCACATGTTTACCTAATGCAGTTTGAAGATGGAATAGCTCTAGTCTCCTTGGAGTCATCTATTGTGATGCATTTTAGCCGTGTTGAAGATGAATTTGCAAGTAATGGAAAACAAGCCGAGGCCAAGATCCATGTACACTTGACACCAGGGTCTTTACTCTTAATATCAGGTGAAACCCGATACCAGTGGAAGCATGAGATCAACCGCAAACCCGGTTTCCAAAAATGGGATGACCTAGAAATTGATCAGAAAGAAGAACCTCCATTACATTAAGAAAGCTTTGTAAAAGTGAGTAGCACCCACTGCATTCGGAGTTATGGTGTCTTCAAATGCTATGTAACATCTAAAACATCTTTCCTTCACAAATTTCTACCTTCTATATATATTTTGTATTAAACTAGCTAATCAACCCGGATAGTATCCGGGCATGATTAGAAAATTAGAAACTCAAACCTTTTACAAGTGATAATGCTTATAAGCATATCTTTTATAAATAAATTAATGAATAATGTAAATACACTGTCAAAGCTCTCGTTTGTTGCAAGATGGCACCGGGCAGTAGCGTGAGTGTCCATGTACTCAAGATGAAAGGGTACATAGACCAATTGGAGCGCCTTGGTTTTCCCATTAGTCAAGAGCTTGCTGCGGATTTTATCCTTAACTCGTTGACTAGTGCGTTTGATTCATTTGTATTGAACTACAACATGAATAACATGGAGAAAACCATAATGGAGCTTCATGGCATGTTGAAGACCACCGAGTCTGGCATGGCCAAGACCAAACCTGCTGCCACTGCCGTTTTGACCATCAAGGAAGGAGGGATACGCAAGAAGAAGAAGAATGGACCAAATGGTAAGGGTAAGGTAAAGGTTGGAATTCCCAACGCCAAACCCAAACCTAAGGGCATAGCCTCTACTTCTTCTCGCAAGATCCCACAAGCCAAGGATCCTAAGGAGGCCGAATGTTTCCATTGTGGGGAAATTGGACATTGGAGGCGTACTTGTCCGGTGTATTTGAAAGACCTAAAGGAGCTTCGGGCCAAAGGTGTCGCCGACCCTTCAGGTATGTTCATGATTGAACTTAACAATACATCTACTTCTGATTCCTGGGTATTGGACACAGGTTGTGGTACTCACATTTGTACAAATGTGCAGGGACTCACAAGAAGTAAGAAGTTAAGGACCGGAGAGCTTGATCTAATCATGGGGAACAAGAATGTGTCCTGGGTTGAAATGATTGGAGATTACAAGCTTGATTTTGATTCCGGTTTATGTATTGTTTTAAGAAATGTTTGTTACAGTGCCGATATGGCAAGAAACATTATCTCTTTTGATGCTTTGTTTAATGATGGTTTTGATTTTAAGTTTGATAATGGATCAATTCTCGTTTACAAGGATAATGTATTTTATTTTAAGGCTAGTCCTTGTAGAGGCATATTAGAAACCACCGTTAAACCAAGTTATAGTTCAATCAATAACATTGGTTCATCCAAAGATGGTTTGGATAAGTCGTATCTATGGCACTGTCGTTTAGGCCACATAAACAAGAAACGAATTGCCAAACTCCAATCTGACGGTAGTTTGGAATCATTTGATGTTGCATCTCATGATGATTGTGAATCTTGTTTGTTGGGCAAAATGACAAAAGCACCTTTCAAAGGAACCTGCGAAAGGGGCAAAGATCTATTGGAGTTGGTACACACTGATGTGTGTGGTCCGTTTAGATCGGCTACTAGACACGGTGAACGATACTTCGTTACATTTACTGATGATCTCAGTCGATATGGTTATGTTTATTTAATTAAACATAAGTCTGAAACTTTTGGAGTGTTCAAGACGTACCAAAACGAAGTAGAGAACCAATTGGGCAAGAAGATTAAGATTCTCCGATCTGATAGAGGCGGTGAGTATCTTAATCAAGAGTTTCTCGATCATCTAAGGGGTTGTGGGATTATCTCACAATTAGCTCCTCCAAGGACACCTCAACTTAATGGTGTGTCCGAAAGGAGGAATCGAACATTGCTTGATATGGTTCGATCCATGATGAGTCGTGCAACGCTTCCAATCAGTTTCTGGGGTTATGCTTTAGAAACTGCCGCCAAGGATCCTAAGGAGGCCGAATGTTTCCATTGTGGGGAAATTGGACATTGGAGGCGTACTTGTCCGGTGTATTTGAAAGACCTAAAGGAGCTTCGGGCCAAAGGTGTCGCCGACCCTTCAGGTATGTTCATGATTGAACTTAACAATACATCTACTTCTGATTCCTGGGTATTGGACACAGGTTGTGGTACTCACATTTGTACAAATGTGCAGGGACTCACAAGAAGTAAGAAGTTAAGGACCGGAGAGCTTGATCTAATCATGGGGAACAAGAATGTGTCCTGGGTTGAAATGATTGGAGATTACAAGCTTGATTTTGATTCCGGTTTATGTATTGTTTTAAGAAATGTTTGTTACAGTGCCGATATGGCAAGAAACATTATCTCTTTTGATGCTTTGTTTAATGATGGTTTTGGATATTCGTTTTACAACCCTTCAGAGAACAGAGTCTTTGTGTCTCGAAGAGGAGTGTTCCTTGAAAGGAACATCATGTCCAAAGAAGTTAGTGGGAGCCCTATTGATCTTGAAGAGATTCAAGAACCAATTGACATGGAAACCGATGTTGGCCCTAGTTCTCTTCCAGAGGTCGACGAACCTGTTGTTGAAGAGGAAGCTGACATACAGCCACCACCTGTACGCAGGTCTGATAGAGAGCGACGTGCACCCGAAAGACTTGATTTAAACATATCTATGGGTGACGAAGCGCATATGGATTCTGACGAACCTATCTCTTATCAGGAAGCCATGGCAGGACCTGAGTCTGCTAAATGGCAGGAGGCTATGGACAGCGAGATCCAATCCATGCACGATAACCAAGTCTGGAGCTTGGTTGATCATACACCAGGGATTGAACCCGTTGGGTGTAAGTGGGTCTTCAAGAAGAAGACCGACATGGATGGGAATGTACACACATTCAAAGCTAGACTGGTGGCTAAGGGTTACACGCAACGATATGGTGTAGACTATGATGAAACTTTTTCACCAGTGGCCATGTTGAAATCCATTAGAATACTAATTGCCATAGCTGCGTTTTATGACTATGAGATATGGCAAATGGATGTTAAAACTGCTTTCCTAAATGGCAAGCTAACTAAGGATGTGTTTATGACACAACCTGAGGGTTTTGTACATCCTAAGTATCCTAATAGTGTGTGCAAGCTTCATAAGTCCATTTATGGGCTTAAGCAAGCTTCTCGTAGTTGGAATCTTTGTTTTGATGAGAAAATCAAAGAATTTGGTTTTATCAGAAGCGAAGATTGATGTGTCTCAATATATACATATTTCCCACATCTTATTTGGACGTTTTAGGCATGTTTGATAGCCGTTTATACATGTTTTGTGGTGCTTTATGGTATTTGCTAGTGATTTCAGGTCTAAGGCAGGTATTTCACTCACAAATGGTAGAAAACGACTTAGGAATGGTCCAAAGGCACTCACGGATGAAGCATGGTCGAAAACGAAGCTGAAATGACGAATCCAGGTGAAACTCGCGGCGCGAGCAGCATTCCTCGCGGCGCGAGTTTTGCATTTTTGGCCCGTTTTTGCTCAGAGACAGAAATCGCGGCGCGAGGAATGGGGGTCGCGGCGCGAGAATGTGCTGCAGTCACGATTTTCTCTCTCCTGGGGTATAAATACCAAACCCCACTCAACCCTAAACCTAATCTTGGACACTCCAGCCTCCACACTTTCTCTCTGGCCGATTTTGAGGGTTTTTCAAGGGTTTTTCATCATCAAAACTATTTGGAAGACTTGAAGATTAATTTTGGCTCTTGATTAGTGATTGTAGCTCGGTTGTAACCTCGATTTGGATTATTACTTCATATTTGGTACACTATGTTCTCCTTTTTATTTGAATCTTTAGCTCTTTTCATTATGAGTAGCTAAATCTCTATACATCTATGAAGATGAAGTGAAACAATTAGTTATGGTTGCATAATATTTTGAATTCAAGTTGGTTTTACTTAACAATTTGTCAAGATCTTAATGAAGTGATTTCTTCTACTTAAACTTGTGCTCTTGGTGATATTTGTGTTCTTCGATAGTGGTACTAGTTGAATGCAAGTATTATTTTAGTTGTTTGTCTATGAATAACTATTGCTAGGTCATGGTATGATAGTAAAGAATACAAGTCTAATAGAAATTACTTTGTTAAGTGAATTTAACGGTTGGTGGTACCACGTTTCTTTCACAAAGATAAAAATTGTTATTTAAATAATCAAACAAACTAGTTAGTTCGAGGAATTGTAATAGGGTTGGTGGTACCACTTGTTGCAAGGAATTGGATTGAATAGGTGATTGAGTCGATTTTACAAACGGAGTGCACCCGGTTGTGTTTTTGTCTTATCACGATTATTATCACCAACACATATGAATTTTGAGCTTAACCTACATGCAACCTAGACTTTTTGCGTAGCGGATTCGACATAGATGGCTTTTTAATTATTTGTTTACAACTCAAACTCTTTTCGCGTGCTCTCGATTGATACCGGTTGAGTACTTTATTTTACTTGTCGTTTACATAGTTTTCAGAATCGCAAAGTGACAATTCGGTCACACCAAACTTTTTACGTGTTTCACATTTTTACAACCTTTAGTACAACAATCAGTCCTTGTGTTCGATCCTGGTCTTGCCAGTTAGCTATATTACATACGAACGGGTACACTGCCCGTAAGTGTGTTGTAGTCAGTTAGCGGTAGATCTTGTTATAAATTATAAACTAGATTTCACACATCAAAGATGAACCATGTGTCTATGTCAGGTCGAGTGGGAGCGTTGTAGTCTTCCTAGTCTTGTATGTCGATGACATATTACTCATGGGAAACGATATCCCGACATTGAAAGATGTCAAAGCTTGGCTAGGGAAATGTTTCTCCATGAAAGACTTAGGAGATGCAGCGTATATTTTGGGAATAAAGATCTACCGTGATAGATCTAGGAGACTAATCGGACTAATCAAAAGTACATACATAGATAAGATACTAAAGAAATTTAGTATGCAAGACTCTAAGAAGGGGTGTGTTCCTATGAACCCTGGCATACCATTGAGCAAGTCTCAATGTCCTACTTCTGATGGAGAAGTGACCAAGATGAGTCGTATCCCATATGCTTCGGCTATAGGATCGATCATGTATGCCATGATATGTACTAGGCCTGACGTGTCGTATGCTTTAAGCATGACTAGTCGTTATCAGGCTAATCCTGGCGAGGCACATTGGATAACAGTCAAGAACGTTCTAAAGTATCTCAAGAGGACTAAAGAGATGTTTTTGGTCTATGGAGGGGAGGACGTGTTGAGTGTCA
>CM067173.1:41541564-41570345 GCA_034093135.1 Erigeron breviscapus | reverse complement strand
TCAATTGGCTTCCTTTTCTTGTCGGCATAAGTCTTTTGTCGTTCCCTAGCCACGCGAAGTGCTTCCTTTGCCACATTAACTTTTTCAGCTGAGATTTCAATGATTTCAGGACCCGTAAACTGCTTTTCACCGGGTTCCATCCAACAACTCGGAGTCCTACATCTCCTACCATAAAGCATTTCAAATGGTGGCATTCCGATACTTGCATGGTGGCTGTTATATAAGTGAATTCGATCAATTTCAAGTGTTCATCCCATGCTCCACCATACTCTAATACGCAAGCTCTCAACATGTCTTCCAACGTTTGTATGGTCCTTTCACTTTGCCCATCAGTTTGAGGGTGATAGGCGGTGCTCAAATTAACTCTAGTACCTAACTCTCGCTGAAGACCCTTCCAAAAGTTAGACACGAATCTCGTGTCTCGGTCCGAAACAATGGATAAGGAACACCATGCTTTGCCACGATCTCATCCACATACATCTTTGCCATCTTAGTTAATGGTACATCTTGTCTTGTTGCCAAGAAATGAGCACTCTTTGTCAATCTATCCACAATAACCCATACCATGTCATTTCCTTTCGGTGTTCTTGGTAGTTAGGTCACAAAATCCATAGTAATATGGTCCCATTTCCATTCCGGAATCTCCAATTGATGCAACATTCCATATGGCTTTTTGTGATCAGCTTTAACACGTGCACACGTCAAACATCTTTCAACAAAATGAGCAACTTCTCCCTTAATGTTTGGCCACCAATAGATGGCTTCAAATCTGCATACATCTTGGTAATACCTGGATGGACTGAATATCTTGACCTATGAGCTTCTTCGAGGATCAATTCTCGGTTATCACCAAGCAATGGTACCCATATTCGACCCTTATAAGTCTTAAATCCACGGCTGTTCGTCTCCATCACAAGTCTTCTCTTCTTTCCAATACTCTCATTATCTATATTATCCTTCATTAACGCCTTAACTTGTGCTTCCTTGATGCGGTCGAGTAACCCCGACTTGGCTTGAACAACCATGCTCATCAATCTACAAGAAAAATTCTGCACTTTCCTACTTAATGCATCTGCCACCACATTGGCTTTACCGGGATGATATTTAATCTCACAATCATAATCTTTCAGAAGTTCCATCCATCTCCTTTGCCTTACATTCATTTCCTTTTGTGAGAACACATATTGCAAACTCTTATGATCTGTAAACAATGTACATTTGGTGCCATATAAGTAATGCCTCCACAACTTCAAAGCAAACACTACTGCAGCCAATTCAAGATCATGGGTCGGGTAATTCTTTTCATGAGGCTTCAACTGACGTGAAGCATATGCAATAACCTTGTCCCTTTGCATAAGGACACAACCCAAACCTGAAATAGAAGCATCACTATAAACAACAAGATCATCAGTACCTTCGGGTAAGGCTAGGACAGGAGCTTCACATAACTTTGTCTTAAGCGTTTGAAAGGCCTTTTCTTGAGCTTCCGTCCATACAACTTTACTCCTTTCTTTGTCAATTCAGTCATTGGCTTAGCTATTCGGGAGAAATCTTGAATAAACCTCCTATAATAGCCAGCTAACCGAGAAAACTCTTAATCTCCGTGGTGTCTTTGGCTGTTCCCATTTAGATACAGCTTCAATCTTGGCAGGATCAACTTTAATACCTTCAGAAGAGATAACATGCCCGAGAAATTGAACTTCTCGGAGCCAGAATTCACACTTGGAGAACTTTGCATATAACTTTTTCTCCCTAAGAACCTCAAGAACAGCTCTTAAGTGCTCACGGTGCTCGGCTTCGGACTTTGAAATAAATTAGAATATCGTCAATGAAGACAATCACAAAATGATCTAAGAATGGGCGACATACCCGATTCATTAAATCCATAAAAGCGGCTGGAGCATTTGTCAACCCAAAAGGCATGACAAGAAACTCATAGTGCCCATAACGTGTACGAAAAGCTGTCTTGGCCACATCTTCCTTTTTGACTTTTAATTGATGATAGCCAGACCGCAAATCAATCTTAGAGAAGTAAGAAGCACCATGGAGCTGATCAAAAAGATCATCAATACGCGGAAGAGGATACTTATTCTTAACCGTTCGTTTATTCAACTCACGGTAGTCTATGCACATGCGCATAGAACCGTCTTTCTTTTTGACAAAAAGAACTGGAGCTCCCCAAGGCGAGGAACTTGGTTGTATGAAACCTTTGTCAAGTAGCTCTTGAAGCTGGGACATTAACTCTTTCATTTCTGTGGGAGCTAAACGATATGGTGCTTTTGCAATAGGAGTAGCACCGGGTACGAGATCAATCTGAAAGATGACCTCTCGGTCGGGAGGAATACCGGGAAGATCATCCGGAAAGACATCAGAAAATTCAGAAACTACATCAACATTAGGGATCGGAGACTTCCCTTTCGTGTATCGATAACATAGGCAAGAAAGTGATTCTTGTTATGCCGAATGCAATTGAGAGCCTTCATCAAATTAATAATCTTTATGCTCCCCTTCTTCTTATCTCCATAAACGGAAATGACCTCACCATCCGGAGTAGCGAATCGTACAACCTTTTGAGAACATATAATAGTAGCATCATTTTGAGACAACCAATCCATACCTATCACTATATCAAAACCGGCTAGAGTGGTAGGCAATAGTTGAACCGGAAAAGAGCGGCCTTCAATCTCAATAGAACAATCATCATAACCTACTTGAATGTCACTAATAGTACCATTAGCAATTTCAACCTCTATAGAGCAATCAAGAGGAGTAGCGACCCTATCAAGCTTAGGAGCAAATAAAGTGGACACAAAAGATCTATTTGCACCCGAATCAAAAAGTACAGAAGCAGGTTTTGAGTTAACAAGAAATGTACCGCTTACTACCTCGTCGTTATCCTTGGCAGCTTCAACTGTCAGCTGAAAGGCTCGAGCTTTAGGCTTTTGAACAGCCGTCTTCTTTCCCTCATCTCTTCCTTGTGGGCAATCTTTGATGAAATGACCGGTTTGTTGGCACCGGTAGCACTTTGGCTTGTCTTTGCATTCTGAAGTAGGATGACCCGTACCACCACAAGTATTACACCTTCGGGTCTTATCTGAACATGGACCCGAATGAGGCGCCTTACAAGTACCACACCAATTCTTAGGCTTGGCATAGTTGCTGCCCCCACCTCTTGAAAATGAGCCTTTCTTGAACTTCCTATTAGATCCATTTGACCCATCATGCTTCCTTTTCGAACTTGGTTGCTTGTCATCATTAGCTTTTACTGCAACCCTTTCACTTTTGAAGTCATCATCCAGCCTCTTGGACTCCTTAATCGCAGCAGACAATGTAGTATGTTGCCTACAAAGACCACGATAGCTAGCGGGGAGACCATCACAATATGCTTCAATTTGATCAATTTCCCTTGGCACCACACGACCTACAAATTGTAATTTTTCTGTAAACGAGCGAGCATACTCACCTATGGCACCGGGCTTAGCAATCAAAGCTCTGAATTCCTTCTCAATTAGCCTCAACTCTCGAGTACCCACATATTCTTCCAAAAACTTTTCCTTGAATGTATCCCAAGGCATAGCAGCAAGTACTTCGGGAGTTAATGAAACAGTAGCAGATCTCCACCAATTCCGGGCATTCTTTGTCAACACCCGGGTAGCACATAATACTTTCATATCATCAGGACAGTAGCATGAAGCAAACACTACTTCGGTGTCAGTAAGCCATTCCATGGCGCCCACTGCATCAAGAGTGCCATCAAACTCCTTGGCACCACACTTCTTAAAGCTCTCATATTTGAAGTTATGAACACGAGGAGCACGAGGCGCCACTACATTTCCCGTATCATTCACTTCAGCAACAATGTTTCCAGGGGCAACCTGTGATCTTACCAATGATGGCTCGCTACGGTTTGAGCGGTTTGAGTAATTCCCATCCGTATGCTCATACCGTTGCAAGCTAGCTTCTCTTTCAGCCCTAAGTTGATTCAACTCTTCTTCATTCCTCAACAAGAGAGCTCGAATAGCCCTCAACTCTTCATGCATTTCAGCTTGAGTAGGAATTTGTTCAATGACTGGGTTAGCTCTTTCAATCTCAGACCTTGTGGGTTGTGCATCTGGAAATGGCCTTCGAGGAGGCCTTTGGTTAACACCATTACCAGTCCCATTTTGATTAGCCGGAGCATTGCTGGCATTAGCTCCATCTCTTTGACTGCTAGCACGAGTATTAACCATCTTTCTACAATTTAGTAGCGATTGTTAGAGATGAATCGAATGAGAACAAAGTAAGGTTAGGCCTACTAAATTACACAAGCATACCATAATCTTATGCAAGCCATAAACCTACACTCACACTCATCCCAACCCGTCCTAAACGTATTGTCATCATAAAGCTACAGCATTACTACCTAAGCCAATCATTTCTCATACGGTTTAAGTCCAAAATCCTATGGTCTTAGTCGAATTTTGGTTCACTTAAACCATTTCTCTGATACCAACTTGTAACACCCGTCGTTTAAAACTTGGATTTTTCAAAACTTTGCCAAACGGCGTTTAAAATAAGCGGAAAGGATCACTTTCAAAATCTGCCCCATCCGTAACGGATGGTACCTTTAAAATTTGGTGTTACTACTAGCATCATCAAAACAATAAAGTAAATCCAAGCTTTGGCACCAACATAAATGCCACATTAATACAAGTCTTAAATCATAAATGAAATAGCCAAACATGAGGCTAAAAGGAAGTCTATGCGTTTAATGTCTTTACTAAGCTTCTTTATTCGTCTACCCAAGTCTCACCAAGCTAATCCTTGCCTAGCTCACTTGATTATCCTGAAGGCACAACATTTTCAAAGAACAAGTGTTAGCTAATAAAATTAGCTAAGTAAGATAACATAACTTGAAAACATTTGCCATTTAAATATATTAACAAAACCATCTTTTAATGTTAATATCACATACATATAGATCATTGCACACATATCTTATCACAACACAATAGGGTCATCATATACCTAATGTGCCTAACTTTTCTTTCTTTTTCTTTCTTTCTTTACTTTATTTCTTTGCCTAGACGTAGGCTAAGTGACTTATGCCACTTACTTAGGGATGTGGGGTTGTGTGTAGGCGGTCATAGACCATACATGGAGTCCTCACACCCGACATGATGGGTAAACCAATAGGTGGTCCATCGGCGTCGTTAAGGAATGACAAAGTCAATCCAACTGAATAAACCGTTTATGCCTTTACGCATTGGTGGTTAGTTACTTCACCTGGAATACTCAAACGTAACTATGCCACAAGGAGCAACTCAAGTGACCACGTACGCACCAGCCCCGAAGAGCTAGCACGGGTTAAGCTTAACACAAGACTTTACATAATGCTCGAGACTTTAGTCGTTTAATTAGTTTAGGCTACTCTTTCACCTAAGCTAATCACATATCATCTTTTACTTTAGGGCCCTTAACGTGCACGTGAACATGGCAATCCTAATCAAAGGACTAGTGACTAGGTGATCAAGCCACACATGCAACATATATCGTATCATTTCATCATTTCATACATACATAATCATTTCATCATTTCATGCATTCATAATCATTTCATCATTTCAAGCATACATACTTACCACATACCATTGCAACCTGCATATGAATGTTAATCATCGTAAACGGTAAGTAATATATCCCTTTGTAGCCTCCCATAGTCACCCATGAACATAAAATGTACATTCATATTCAATTGGAAGGTTAACTTACGAAAACGTGTTTTGTTGTACCAACAGGTGACAAAAGATGTTATCTTACCTCGATACAGCTTACCAACAAGTTAAAGTATCTTATAGTGCTTGCTAAGTGCTCCCGACAACCTAGAATGAATATAAGATCGACATATAAGCTAAACGAAATATTTTGTGAAAACTGGACAAGAGGTGCGCCGCACCTCTCACATGGTGCGTCGCACAAAGTCAACAGGGGAATTCTAAACATAAGTTGGTGCGCCGCACCTACCCCTTTGGTGCGCCGCATGAATTGATCAGAAATTCTGAACATATGAATTGTGCGCCGCACCTACCCTTGGTGCGTCGCATATCGGGCTTACCACTTTTCCAAAATGGCTTGTGGTGCGCCGCACCACACTACTGGTGCGTCGCACCTGGAGTGTCGACCAGAAACCTAATCTTTGTTCTATGATCAAACGAATTCCATACAAACCCATACCCCAAATCCAACCTGGGGACTTAAAATTAATCCTTTTAATTGCACTTTCATCAGCTTAAATCATCCTATTAATCCCTTAATCCTTTACATCATCATTCAATCTTTAAAACACCCGAACAACATGAATTCAATAAACGTTTGATCAAATAACCCAACCCAAACCCTATGGCCTGGATCGAAATCACTACTAAGACATACATGATCAGATTTAAGAGTAAGATCAGCCATAATACCTGTAGATGACTTCGAGGATTCGAAATCTAAATCAAACTTGATCGAAACGACACGAAACGATTGATTCTTGGAGGAAACTTGTCTTGAGAGGGAGGGGATCTGAACCTAGGGCTTAATCACGAAAATTAGCAGCTATAGGGGTCTCACTAGACCTTAAACTCCTGACCATAAGTTTTCTTTAGTGCCCATAGGCCCCTCGACTTCCTAAACCTTACTTTCGTAGCTTAATTAACTTACCGGGAGACTTAACGATCTAACAAGCACTTAACTTTCATACTTTACTTTAAATTACTTTCATTTAGTTCACTTTACTTCATTTCATATTAAACACATAAGCATTTAATCACATAATCCTTTATAAGGCACATAAACATAATAGACCTAACGTTAACTAACGGAAAGTCAAATAGTCAAACATAAAAACGTTTGGGATGTTACAATTACCTCCCCCTTAAGAGGATTCCCTCCTCGGAATCGCCTCAGAAGTGAACAAATCTGGGTATTTCTCTTTCATCACCGACTCGGTCTCCCAAGTTAAACTTTCACCGTGGTTATGCTTCCATTTAATCAACACGAGATCAACTTGTAACACCCGTCGTTTAAAAACTTGGATTTTTCAAAACTTTGCCAAACGGCGTTTAAAATAAGCGGAAAGGATCACTTTCAAAATCTGCCCCATCCGTAACGGATGGTGCCTTTAAAATTTGGTGTTACTACTAGCATCATCAAAACAATAAAAGTAAATCCAAGCTTTGGCACCAACATAAATGCCACATTAGTACAAGTCTTAAATCATAAATGAAATAGCCAAACATGAGGCTAAAAGGAAGTCTATGCGTTTAATGTCTTTACTAAGCTTCTTTATTCGTCTACCCAAGTCTCACCAAGCTAATCCTCGCCTAGCTCAAACTTGATTATCCTGAAGGCACAACATTTTCAAGAACAAGTGTTAGCTAATAAAATTAGCTAAGTAAGATAACATAACTTGAAAACATTTGCCATTTAGATATATTAACAAAACCATCTTTTAATGTTAATATCACATACATATAGATCATTGCACACATATCTTATCACAACACAATAGGGTCATCATATACCTAATGTGCCTAACTTTTCTTTCTTTTTCTTTCTTTCTTCTTTACTTTATTTCTTTGCCTAGACGTAGGCTAAGTGACTTATGCCACTTACTTAGGGATGTGGGGTTGTGTGTAGGCGGTCATAGACCATTCATGGAGTCCTCACACCCGACATGATGGGTAAACCATAAGGTGGTCATCGGCGTCGTTAAGGAATGACAAAGTCAATCCAACTGAATAAACCGTTTATGCCTTTACGCATTGGTGGTTAGTTACTTCACCCGGAATACTCAACGTAACTATGCCACAAGGAGCAACTCAAGTGACCACGTACGCACCAGCCCCGAAGAGCTAGCACGGGTTAAGCTTAACACAAGACCTTACATAATGCTCGAGACTTTAATCGTTTAATTAGTTTAGGCTACTCTTTCACCTAAGCTAATCACATATCATCTTTTACTTTAGGGCCCTTAACGTGCACGTGAACATGGCAATCCTAATCAAAGGACTAGTGACTAGGTGATCAAGCCACACATGCAACATATATCGTATCATTTCATCATTTCATACATACATAATCATTTCATCATTTCATGCATTCATAATCATTTCATCATTTCAAGCATACATACTTACCACATACCATTGCAACCTGCATATGAATGTTAATCATCGTAAACGGTAAGTAATATATCCCTTTGTAGCCTCCCATAGTCACCCATGAACATAAAATGTACATTCATATTCAATTGGAAGGTTAACTTACGAAAACGTGTTTTGTTGTACCAACAGGTGACAAAAGATGTTATCTTACCTCGATACAGCTTACCAACAAGTTAGAAGTATCTTATAGTGCTTGCTAAGTGCTCCCGACAACCTAGAATGAATATAAGATCGACATATAAGCTAAACGAAATATTTTGTGAAAACTGGACAAGAGGTGCGCCGCACCTCTCACATGGTGCGTCGCACAAAGTCAACAGGGGAATTCTAAACATAAGTTGGTGCGCCGCACCTACCCCTTTGGTGCGCCGCATGAATTGATCAGAAATTCTGAACATATGAATTGTGCGCCGCACCTACCCTTGGTGCGTCGCATATCGGGCTTACCACTTTTCCAAAATGGCTTGTGGTGCGCCGCACCACACTACTGGTGCGTCGCACCTGGAGTGTCGACCAGAAACCTAATCTTTGTTCTATGATCAAACGAATTCCATACAAACCCATACCCCAAATCCAACCTGGGGACTTAAAATTAATCCTTTTAATTGCACTTTCATCAGCTTAAATCATCCTATTAATCCCTTAATCCTTTACATCATCATTCAATCTTTAAAACACCCGAACAACATGAATTCAATAAACGTTTGATCAAATAACCCAACCCAAACCCTATGGCCTGGATCGAAATCACTACTAAGACATACATGATCAGATTTAAGAGTAAGATCAGCCATAATACCTGTAGATGACTTCGAGGATTCGAAATCTAAATCAAACTTGATCGAAACGACACGAAACGATTGATTCTTGGAGGAAACTTGTCTTGAGAGGGAGGGGATCTGAACCTAGGGCTTAATCACGAAAATTAGCAGCTATAGGGGTCTCACTAGACCTTAAACTCCTGACCATAAGTTTCCTTTAGTGCCCATAGGCCCCTCGACTTCCTAAACCTTACTTTCGTAGCTTATTTAACTTACCGGGAGACTTAACGATCTAACAAGCACTTAACTTTCATACTTTACTTTAAATTACTTTCATTTAGTTCACTTTACTTCATTTCATATTAAACACATAAGCATTTAATCACATAATCCTTTATAAGGCACATAAACATAATAGACCTAACGTTAACTAACGGAAAGTCAAATAGTCAAACATAAAAACGTTTGGGATGTTACAGATTACCTTTTAGCCAACATAGCTACTTCATTAGCTAGTTCATCGCCATCAGATTCATCACATTCAGATTCAGCACAACCAGAGTTAGGATTAGAAATCACAGGAATATCATCATTAACACAAGGTATGATCTCATTACTAATTGAGCTAGGGTGTTCAGACATAGAAGCAACAAGTGCAGCAGCAGGCTCACTATAAGAATCACCTATAACAATCAACTTTTCAGCCTCTGAACATTCTTGGTTATGAAGCAAACCAAAAAGTCCAGGGAGATCAAGATCATGATAAACAGAACTTAATTTAACAGAAGAAATATAGTTGTTCCATTTAGGTGGTAATGAATCAAGAAATTTACTCTTTAAAACCTCATTTTTCTTAATAATTCCAACAGCAGCTAAATCATTAGCTAAAGCATTAAAGCGGGTATGAGTGTCAGTTAAGGATTCATTTCTCAAAGAGAAAAATCTCTCATACCTCCTGGTTAAAGTAGTAATGGTGGATTCCATGGAAGTAGAGCAACCCTCAAACATGACAGTCAATGTACCCCACATTTTCTTAGCTGTAGAACACATTTTAATAGAATGGTAAAGGTCTTTGGGCACAGCTTGGACAATGAAATTTCTAGCCTTCACATCCAAGTTAGCCAACCTCCTATCCTCATCCCCCCAATCTGCCTTGTCCTTAACAATAGATTTGACTGTGGCAGGAATGGTTGGTTGACCTTCCCTACCACAGCTTCAACCACAAGAGTCTGTGTAGGAACATAAGGACCATCCGCAAGGATGTTAGGCATATTGTTATCGATGGATTCAAGGAACAAAGACATACGACCTTTCCACCCACTGAAATCATCTTTATCAAACATGGGTGGTCTGGTTGAAGAACCATTATCAATATAGGATGACATAATGCTTTACTATTAAAGAAAATAAGCAAGGATCAAGTCAAGTTAATTCTTAACCCCTTCTCTGATACCAATTGATACGTCCCAAGGTGTATCAATATACCAAAGTATATTGTACACAGAACAGTTGTAGAGGGGGGTGAATACAACTTAATTCGAACTTTACAAAACTTTTAAATAAAACGTTTTAAGATTCAGTTTATATATTAAGTAAGTAAAGAACATGAATCATTAAAACAGTAAAGCAGTAAATAGAGTGAAACATTCTTAGACACAGATTGTGGTTTTCAATGTAATCCTTTATTAAGAAATAATCTATACAAAGAATTACAGGGTTGTTGCGGAATAAAGATAGCCTATAGATATCTAAACAACCCTTGAAATGACAAACTACAATCAATAAGTTTCAGCTCAAGAGAATCAGCCAAAGCTGATCTCCAACAGACTAAGCTGTGTCTAAGAGCAGAGAAAACTTGTGTGAAGAATGATTCTCAGGAATGCCACACATATGCAATCAAAGAATGAGGCTTTTATAGGCGAAAGCCTTCTTCTCTTGGTATCCAATGTAGCCACGTATTCTTCTTTCAATGGATGACAAAGGAATAATCAATCGTGCCTTTCATGGTACTTGTGGTCCCCCACGTACAGCTGCACATTCTTTATCATCCAATAAGATTATGGACACGCATATGTAAAACCAACCACCAACCTGGATCCTAGGATTCTTCCTAGTCACGTCATTTGTCCTTATCTTCAATCCAGGTTGTTATATTCACTTGATTGTCAGACACAGATTGGGCCGTTTGTCAAGGCACCAATCTGCCTAAGTGTTTTCAAGCTGACTGCTAATCCCAAGCTGCCTTCCACTACCAGCTTGGTCTTCTATCTTCAATCCTCCTCTTCGACTTGGATTGAATGCTATAACATTGTTGATGCAGCTTGAATAACACTTGCTTCCATAAGATTTACAATTACAAAGTATGAAGTATGATCTGGGTCATAAACAGATCGTAAGCTGTGTCAGCTTAGTCTGACCTAGATCAGATTACAAGAACCAAAAGATTACAAGTCAGATTTGTCATCACCAAATTTACAAACCTTTATCAATGAACATTGGGACTCAACAAGTTATGTCCAATGGACTACAATTATTTTGATTTTGTTGGATCAGAAATCGTAATCAGAAGTTACTGATTTGTATGATGGAATTGTGATTTGCTAATAACATCAGTTTATTACGCAACATGGTTATCGAATACCATGCAATTATGTCAAATACTTGACATGAATTACCATGATGAATTAGTATACATGAATTTCATGGCTTGAAAAACAAATTTTTGATACATAAATGACTCTTTCTTGAAAAGAAAAGTCATAAATTGATATTCTATTTTAATATTACAGTTTTATAATATATTCAAATATTTTTATTTTTATACTTATTGTTCTTTGACTAAGGATCGACTATAATCATCAAGCTATGTGAAATTCATCGTTGTTGGTAATTCAGACTATTGTCTATATGATCCATCTAACTCCATATAATTATGGAGAATCTTTAGAAGAACTCAATATGAGAGCACATCAAATTTCGTGACAATAGTCCGAAGAAATTTATAAAAATCACAAACATGTGATTCTTTTAAAGTCTCGCTATAATTAATTGCACTTGAAGTTGCAAAATTTGTAAAATATAAGCGAGTACAACTTCGAATGGATGCTCATGAAGTATCAACTTGATAGAAATTTTCTAAAGCCGTCTAACGGTGTGGTATCCATTCACTAAAGTGAATGCAATTACATGCGATTGGAATGATCAATACGTGTCATGGTCATGGAAATTTAAATATCAAAGTGTTTCATAAGAACACAAGGTGACACTAGCAACGATCGACTTCTATATGATCAAATGAACATGAGAGTTCACTTATCATAAGTGTTTCTATTATGAACACGAGTTGTCACAATGAGTGGCCAAATTATTAGTGACTAAAGAAAAATGACTATATGTCGTTATTTCACTTAAAGAGATTTATATATGTATTCAAGATTGTCATATTATTGACATATTGTTGGTTCCCAAAGAGCTACTTCGATAGCTAATGTTATATGATTAAGAGGGAACAACGTTTATAATTCAATAGTGCAATCTTTTTTGATATCATCGTTGTATATGAACTATACAATGCATAATGCACTTGAATCACATATGGTCATAACTAGAAGTTTATGAACCATGATTTTGTTATTATTGTTTGGCATGACCGGTTAGACCATCCCGAGTCATTATGATGCAAAAGAGAATCCGTAGATTCTTCAAAGTAATGAGTTTATAAGCTCTTAGAAAATATCAATTATTCACCAATTGCTAGCCAAGTGGGGACTCATTCCCTTAAATATCTAAAGATGATACAAGAGGATGTATGTGGCCTATACATCTAATATACCATTTAATTATTCGAAAGCGATGCATCATCTAAATGGTCATATATCATGAATAACGCAACATGAAGTTTGCGTCAATAGTGGCTTAGCTAATAAGATTGCGAGTATTCGTAAATGGTGGTGAATCTTAAAGTGCTTATTAAGCGTCTATTGCAAATTAGATGATTATGAGAGCAAAGTTTCGAATTATATGTCTCGGGAAAGTCATTATACAAGAGCTTGCATCATGTCAACAAGATAAAATACTTCCTCCCTGTTATAATTGCTTTTGGTCAAGAGCCATATATTTTGGATAAGGTATATATCCTATAACACTGCGAAAAGATGTATTTCAAAAGTGGATAATTTATTCAGAGGGAGTGAAGGAACAATTTAGAATGATTATTGTGTGAGCTTACTAAAGAACATGAACATAAGGTTCATATGATGATCCAAAGAATTGAGTTTGGAAATTGACTTACAAGCTCACTAAATCAAATAAAGTCATATACATTGATTTTCAATGCTCCAATGGTGATCATATCTCATTATGATGACTTATATAAGTCTATGTCACACATGCAAAGTGATATATATCGATTCCACATAAAAAAAACCTCAAAATAAAAGGAACAATAATTGTGATGGTCATATCGAGGTAATAAGACCCAAACATGTGTCTTAGAGAGACAATAGACATGATGGTTCATGAAGAGCCGATAATATTTGAATAATGAAGAGATCTCTTACAAACATATATCATGTCAAGTATTGCATTGAATCGAAAGCATGGAATTGAAATAAGATTGATGTCGACAACGATTATGTGTACTATATGAAGCTAAACAATATGCGTGCAAATTATAAGAGCATATATGCTATGAGGTGCAAAAATTGAGATACGTTGGCTAAAATAGCAATACGAGTAATGCTACCAAATATTTAAAGCCCTCATTGAGTGTGTAACACCCCAAGCCAAGGCTCAGAATATCACGGAAATCATATAGCACAAGGTGGGATTAATATAGAACATGAACTAAATGCAAATAAAGGATTCAGTGAATCCAAACAATAAGATAACAAGTATCAATCTACATAGAAAGCATGTCATCACCCAAGATTACAACATACATCAAAATATGGTTAACGGTCCTAGGTACAATGCAAAAGAAGGTAGATGGATCCTTGATCCATATAAGTCCAAGTCCGGGTTCAACAGCGAGCTAACAATCAAACTCCACGCCCTGGATTAACCTGGTTACCTGAAAAGTGTACTAAGCATAGTCAACACAAGGTTGGTGAGTTCGTAGTAATGGTCCACAGAAACCATCGCCAATAATCATAATATAAGAGTAGAGGCTAGACATGACTTACAGTGAGCCTCTAAGCACAACACAACAATAGCCACAACGAGATACACAAAACAAGTAAATCGCGATATAACATTATACTCAAATATCGTACATAACCTCAACTCAAACAGGTATCATATCCTCTTCAGTGGGATTGATATACAACATATCCTCTTCAGTGGGATTCAAACACATCATATCCTCTTCAGTGGGATTTATCCTCTTCAGTGGGATTTATACACATCATATCCTCTTCAGTGGGATAGATACACAACGTCCATACATCACAAGCCATCAATCATCAAACTAAAGTAAACTATACGCACATACACTTAGGAGGATTCTACTTTCTTCGAATCCTAGATGCTTATATATAGGGTCACCCGCAGCCTTCCCACCACATCTAGAACCCAACGAAGTAATAACCGACTTCCATGTATGCACGTCTATCCTAGCAGTAATAATAATAATAATAATAATAATAGCATATAACTTCACAACTTAACTAAGTCAATCAAACGAAATGACCCGTCTCACCAATCTCAATCACAGAGCCGTCGCATCCCAAATCAATCAACTACAATGCACATACATTTCATACGACTTTACATTTAAGGAATCATAGATGTTTATATATAGGGTCACCCGCAGCCTTCCCACCACATCTACAATTCATTAAAGGTATCATCATCTTCCGTGTATGTACAACTATCCTAATCACAATATCAAATCATTACAAGTTCATAAGGGTAAGTACTTGCGTATAATAACTGAGTACGCGAATTATTAACGTCAGAACACGTGTCATACGTATGTAAGACCATAATGCATATCGCATGCGTATCAATAACATCATCAATGCAACAATAACAGTATGTCTGGGTGTGCACCGCACAAGTCGAGCATAACAAGCGTATATGAATATCCAACACATTCTCAACATCCATAAATTCCTCTAAACAAAGTGTACATCCACTTCGGAGGGTTTTACTTTCATCAGTTTCTAGATGCTTATGTATAGGGTCGTCCGCAGCCTTCCCACCACACTTAAAACCCTTTGAAAGTAAAGCCGACCTCCATGTATGTACTTCTATCCTAAAGAGTTACAATATCACAAACACAGTCGTAAACCATCACACGATCAATCATAACTACCTACTAAACGACAATCAATCAGAAATTAACTAGACAGGAAATCAAGTCGGCCAAACAAACACACAACACGTATATGTACACTTTTCAGCCCGAATCTCTATTGAGTAGGGAGCTACGAAACTCACCTTGATCGGCAAAGAAGCTAGTATAAGATTACAAACGGGTAATGGGGTCCACACGTCCACAACCTATAATTGTCCAACATAATATCGTAATGTCAACTATACATTCCCAAACAAGTTGAAACTCGACCCACAAATAAACACAGTGACCATCCACTGCGCCGCAGTGAGCCAAAACCATGCCCACTGCGCCGCAGTGGCCAGACTGAACCAGGACCCGAGACAACGCACTGCGCCGCAGTGAGCCAAGGACCATGCCCACTGCGCCGCAGTGGGCTAAGAGGCAAAATTGGCCGAGGAAATCCACTGCGCCGCAGTGAGCCAAACCATGCCCACTGCGCCGCAGTGGCCTAAGAAGCAAGGAAGGCCGAGAGAATCCACTGCGCCGCAGTGGGGACTATGCCCTCCCACTGCGCCGCAGTGGGACAACCTGCACTCCAGGACCAGCAGCTGCAAGTGCAGCAAGACGGACCCAAACACCCCAATTTCAACCCAAACCACACCAAAACGATTTGTAACCCATTTTGAAGCATAACTAAACATCAATGACCATAAATACACATAACCCAACCCACAAATTCGACCAAAACACCAAAATCATCCACAAATTCATCAAACCCTAACCCTAACCCTAATTTAACCCAAAACTTCATTTCACCATTTTAAAGACTCGAAATCGTATCAAATCAACTAGAAACACATGAACAAACATAAATAGAAGTAAATGGGTCGATTTAGACTTACCAAATCTCTTCCTAGTGCTCAATTCCGAATTTAGGTCAAAAATGGGTAAAATGGTAAGAACTTGGCCTTTGATTCTTCAAAGATGGCGACAATGGGAAGATGATGATTATTCTTGTGTTAAAATCGATCCACTACTAGTTGATTGCAAGAATGGTGAAGAGATTGAAATGGTTCTTTTGCTTTTGAGTGAAAGAGAGAAAGAGATAGTAATGAGAAATGAGAGGGAGGAAAAGGATAAGGGGGGAAAGATGGGTCTTGGGGGCTTGGTGGGTCATGGACTACCCACGGGCCGACCCGTTTCCCTTCTCAACCACAATACCATTAGTTGCACAATTTCATACCGACTACACATACGACGACCCGACTAATATACCACATAGTCATAAAATCACAAAACGACCCAATTAATTCATTACTTAAATTTGTTAGTCATATTACACGAAAAGTCAACGGGTCAAAATTCACGGGTGTTACATTATTCCCTTTGAACGTCCATCTATTATACTTTATTTGGTCTTTGTGGTAAAGCGAATTGAGAAATTGATATATTGACGTATATGGCGCAATTGATGTTACAATACATTTTCGCAAAGACCTAGATATATTTCTCCCATGGTTGATCATATTATTGGTAGATTTGAATACCGTGATATACAAATAGTTATTTGTATCTCCTTGCTATCATTAGAGCTCGCAAATGGCTTAAAGTTTCACATGGATATAAAATGCTTGGAGCATGTATCATATTTTTAATGATCAACATATATATGAATGGTTCTTATGAACGATATTGGTTTTGAGATTATTATGTCATTATATGGAGAAACAAGATATGTGTATGGCACAATTGCCCGCATACAATATCATCAATTACATATTGACATCATTATAATTTAACGAGACATAATTTTGCAAATTGGACATCCAAGGGGGAGATTCATAGATTATTAAAGAATGGATGATCCAAATTCATATAGGTGAATCTCATGAAAAGATGGATATAATACAACTTAGTGTTGTATTATCTCGAAAATCGAGCATTACTTGAATAAAACTTTTGTCCACTTACGAAACTATATTGACTAAAGGTCAAAGAGATTCAATATTGACAAAGCTTACTCATTAAGCTTTTATTGGTCTTGAGCCGCAAATGGGATTTTGATGTATCTTATTAAGTACTCATAAAGTACTAATCAATACAAGGCTTCGAATCTACACGCCATCATTAGAAGAAACTCACGACATATTTCGGTACATGATATCAAAAGAATTCAATGTCAAAGATGGTTGAATATATTTTCTTGATCCGCTCAAAGGATAGTCACAAACAATTTAGTTATTTTCACAAATGGTGACACTACAAATTTCATGGAGATCAAGCACATCATCAAACTATGAAGATGGTCATGATCAAAGATCAATAATGAAGACGTCCAAGAAGAATGTGTTCACAAGACTAGCTCAATGGTATCATTTGAAGATAATGTGGTGTATATAGATCAAGCTCAAACAATGATAGATTCAATCTCAACATATGATCAACAAGACGGTAACACAATCAATCTTCATCAAACCTGATCGAGCAATAATTTGGCAGATTATTGAGTCATTTGTATACAAGATCGACATTTGATATTTTGAAAACGGATATTCAAATGAGGGGAGTATTATACGCGCTGCACTCTTTTTCCCTTCACCGAGTTTTTATCCCACTGGGTTTTTCTTGGTAAGATTTTTAATGAGGCATCAAACGCCATATTTGCGTATAATAAAGTGTGAATATCCAAGGGGGAGTATTGTAATATTAAATATAGTATGGATATTCACTTCCATATTATAGTTATCATAATTTCTAGAATGTTCTATTTCTTAGTCTATAAATATAAGGCTTATTGTAACCCTATTGATATCTTTCATTAATAAGATTACCTCCTCTCCTCTCTCAATTCTTCTCTCTATCTTATAATAGTCTCATTATTTGTGTTCATCTAGTAATATGTTACCATTAATGGAAACGAATTTTGAACAAAATCAACTTCGTTTCTATTGATGGTAACATATTATTATATGAATAATGATACTTGTATCATAATTTTTTATAATTAACTAATACTATACATCGAATAGCTATACAATATGCATAAATTAGAGTATCTTTTTTTCTATAGATTTTATCAAAAACAGTGATAAGAATATCACCATCCGTATTATATCTACAGTTAATGAGATTCTATTTCTAACAATGGTAAATTTTTTGTAGATCATTTAATGTGATAACTTGATCAAAGTTCGTTTTTGCTTTATGCATTTATCCCTTATTTAAATACATTATTAAGGTATCATATAAGCAGGTAAACCAACTATTTTAGTACAAGTTAGTAGGTGGAGACTAAGAGAGCCAAGAACGCTTCGTTAAGTGCTACTAGAATGCATTTGGCTTAACAATGTATTTATGGATTCGTAATTTAATATAATTTAAGGTTTAAAACTGTAAGTAAAAATTACATATAATGTAATCAATCAAAAGTTTTAAACTGATGAAAGATATTTGATAGTGCACCGTTGGTCACAACTTATACAATTTGTATATTTGGTCCCATCCAAAGGGTTTAACGATAAACATCAATAGTCTGATTAATTACTATGCGTTTTTTCCTCTTTTCGGATGGTAAATCCTCTTCAAGGCATAATATTGAGAATGCTCATTACGCCTTTGAACGCGCATAGATCCTTTTATTACGGCTCGACGAAAATCCGGTTCTTCTAAATAACTTGAAATGAGACTTCTTAAAACTTCGTCTGGAACGAGTTAAAAAAGCTATACGTTTAAATCTTCTTGTTCGAAGTTGGTGATCCAGCCCTTGCATTATGCCTTGTTCTTTTCGTCGTTTTTTAAAATGTTGTTCCACAGGTAATGTCATGCGACAAAATTAATAATAAAAATATAAAGAGAATAACATTGATTTTTTTATTCCCTGACAATAAAAGAAACTGAGTATTTTTTATTCAATTTTAACATCCTGGATTCGTGGATGGAAGCCCAAACAGAGAAGGCCCAAATAAAAGAAAGCTGTACAAAAAGACCCTCACCAGGCAATCGGCAGGCTGGTGGCTCGTGAGCAAAGTAAAAGAGAAAATAAACCAAATTTGAATCACGATTTTGAGTTCCGCCAAACCGCCTTTCAATTTCTCCTCTCTTTTACAAACCCTAAAAACTCTTCTTTTTCGTTTCAAAATCCTGAAATTAAGATGGATTTCGGTGGACAAAAGAGAGGCGGTCGTAATGGAGCTTTCAAGAGATCAAGAGAAGGTCACTATTCTCTTTTATCCCTTCCTTTTTTCCTTCCTTTATTACATATATATACATACATATTTCTATATCTATAGTTTATGTGTCTAGGCCTTTTTGTAGTGGTTTTATATTATTGTTATTATTAACTGTATTATCTGTAGTTAAATCTATATTTATTTTAGGGAAAATATCATAATATAGTGTAATTAACTTCTAGTTAATTTTGCGTTTAGGTTATTATAACGCAAAATTAACTAGAAGTTAATTACACTATATTATGATATTTTCCCTAAAATAAATATAGATTTAACTACAGATAATACAGTTAATAATAACAATAATATAAAACCACTACAAAAAGGCCTAGACACATAAACTATAGATATAGAAATATGTATGTATATATATGTAATAAAGGAAGGAAAAAAGGAAGGGATAAAAGAGAATAGTGACCTTCTCTTGATCTCTTGAAAGCTCCATTACGACCGCCTCTCTTTTGTCCACCGAAATCCATCTTAATTTCAGGATTTTGAAACGAAAAAGAAGAGTTTTTAGGGTTTGTAAAAGAGAGGAGAAATTGAAAGGCGGTTTGGCGGAACTCAAAATCGTGATTCAAATTTGGTTTATTTTCTCTTTTACTTTGCTCACGAGCCACCAGCCTGCCGATTGCCTGGTGAGGGTCTTTTTGTACAGCTTTCTTTTATTTGGGCCTTCTCTGTTTGGGCTTCCATCCACGAATCCAGGATGTTAAAATTGAATAAAAAATACTCAGTTTCTTTTATTGTCAGGGAATAAAAAAATCAATGTTATTCTCTTTATATTTTTATTATTAATTTTGTCGCATGACATTACCTGTGGAACAACATTTTAAAAAACGACGAAAAGAACAAGGCATAATGCAAGGGCTGGATCACCAACTTCGAACAAGAAGATTTAAACGTATAGCTTTTTTAACTCGTTCCAGACGAAGTTTTAAGAAGTCTCATTTCAAGTTATTTAGAAGAACCGGATTTTCGTCGAGCCGTAATAAAAGGATCTATGCGCGTTCAAAGGCGTAATGAGCATTCTCAATATTATGCCTTGAAGAGGATTTACCATCCGAAAAGAGGAAAAAACGCATAGTAATTAATCAGACTATTGATGTTTATCGTTAAACCCTTTGGATGGGACCAAATATACAAATTGTATAAGTTGTGACCAACGGTGCACTATCAAATATCTTTCATCAGTTTAAAACTTTTGATTGATTACATTATATGTAATTTTTACTTACAGTTTTAAACCTTAAATTATATTAAATTACGAATCCATAAATACATTGTTAAGCCAAATGCATTCTAGTAGCACTTAACGAAGCGTTCTTGGCTCTCTTAGTCTCCACCTACTAACTTGTACTAAAATAGTTGGTTTACCTGCTTATATGATACCTTAATAATGTATTTAAATAAGGGATAAATGCATAAAGCAAAAACGAACTTTGATCAAGTTATCACATTAAATGATCTACAAAAAATTTACCATTGTTAGAAATAGAATCTCATTAACTGTAGATATAATACGGATGGTGATATTCTTTGCTTTATGCATTTATCCCTTATTTAAATACATTATTAAGGTATCATATAAGCAGGTAAACCAACTATTTTAGTACAAGTTAGTAGGTGGAGACTAAGAGAGCCAAGAACGCTTCGTTAAGTGCTACTAGAATGCATTTGGCTTAACAATGTATTTATGGATTCGTAATTTAATATAATTTAAGGTTTAAAACTGTAAGTAAAAATTACATATAATGTAATCAATCAAAAGTTTTAAACTGATGAAAGATATTTGATAGTGCACCGTTGGTCACAACTTATACAATTTGTATATTTGGTCCCATCCAAAGGGTTTAACGATAAACATCAATAGTCTGATTAATTACTATGCGTTTTTTCCTCTTTTCGGATGGTAAATCCTCTTCAAGGCATAATATTGAGAATGCTCATTACGCCTTTGAGCGCGCATAGATCCTTTTATTACGGCTCGACGAAAATCCGGTTCTTCTAAATAACTTATAAAACCCGAATCTCTATTAAATTTGCTATTACGTATTATGTTTGGCTGCATATGATCTCTGATTACTTTTTGTGGGCTTTGTTTAGAATTCTTAGATGACTATATCTTGTATAAACCTATGAAGTTGGTTAATTAGTAACAGCATGAATGTTATAGTACTTTTGGGCTTTACTAATATTTAACAGTCATATGACAAGTTTGAGGCAGCTTTCTTCAAAAATATTTGCTAGATTCTATGCGCATTCACTTGCCATTATACTTTTTATTCTTAAATGCCCCTGGTCAACATATATAATGACTTATCTTCTCATGATAACTCCATGACTGCCAGCTGCCCTCAGTATATATGTTGATATGAAGATAATGTTAACTTTTAAAGCTTAACACAATTCTTTTAATTCCAATGTGTACTCTAGAGGATAATAGTATTGTAGCTATTGGGAAAAGGTGTGCATAAGTGTCATCTAAATACACTTTAAAAAATAAAGTACCTTGATGCATAAATCATTAAATCTACATGAAAGGTAACAATACTTTTGGAGATGCTGCTGGTATGGTGTCAACTGATTACTGGAAATGATCAAAAACCGAGATGCCATATATGATTCGGAATAGCGGATAATACTTTTGTTACCTATTTACTTGACGTAGGTGATATGTTTTAGAGAACATTGTGGGCATAGGGATCTACGTTAGGTTATTTGTGAAATTTGTACTTGTCTAATAATATTGGGGTGGTGCAAAACATTTTCTGCTGAATGCTAAATGAGCAGGCGTTCTTGAGTTTTAATACTGATTTTTGCTCTTGGTACTTTTAAGGTTTTTTATTGTTATTCTCTTCCACCAATTGTCCGGTACCTTAACGATATGTAGTGAAGACTCTTTGAAAGCTTTCCTGGTTACTTTTTATTGGTTATAGTAGTGGTACATACAGTCGTTCTTCTAGTATTTGTAAAACTTGTACACATTCTTCTTCTAACCAGACCTTTTTTCGGTAACTCCTACAAAATTCTCCATTATGTTTCTTTCACCAGTCATTACTCATTATAATCTGTGTCATCATTTGTGAGAAATCTGAATTCGTGTATGATCCATATTCCTGATCTAATTGGGAGGTAGATGTCTTTGTGAGTAGACAATTTTTCTCATATATATTCAGCGTTGCGTTACTTGTAGATCTTAGTGTAATTTTTTCCAATGACATTTTGCTTTTATTTTCTGGACCAAGTTAGGTTTTCTTTTTGATGTTAAGTTGTAATGAGAATATTACTCTTTTGTTTATAAAGTTATCTTTTTGATTAATGCAGCACTTCTGGGTGCCAATTTGGTGAAGGATGTCACTTCTCGCATTATATTCCTGGCTATAAAGCTCCAAATCCATTTGCAAATATGGGTGCGCCCCTTGGTAGAAATCCACCGATGCAACAACCTTTTACTGATGGTCCGGCTCCTTCAACGAAAACCAAGCTTTGCAACAGAATGACCGGTCCAGAAGGATGCAAGTTTGGAGACAAGTGTCGCTTTGCTCATAGTGAGGCTGAGATTGGAGGCAGACCATCTTTCCCGCAGTATGAAAACCAACGTGGCCCAATGAGTTTTGGGGGCTTTGGCGGCTACCAAGGGCAGTTTGAACCATCACCTGCAGCAGCCAACTTCGGTCAATCTGCTACAGCCAAAATCAGCATTGATGCATCTTTGGCAGGGCCTGTGATTGGCAAAGGTGGTGTAAACTCGAAGCATATATGCAGGGTTACTGGGGTGAAGCTGTCTGTGAGAGACCATGAGACGGATGAGAAACAAAAGAACATTGAGCTAGAAGGAAGTTTTGATCAGATTCAAGAGGCGAGTGCAATGGTTCGTGAAATTATTGTGAATCTTAGTGGTGGTGCAAATGGTGGAAGGAAAGGAGGTGGCTTCCAGCAGCAGTCTGGTGGAGGAAATAAAATCAAGACAAAGATGTGTGAGAACTTTGCCAAAGGTCAGTGTAGTTTTGGTGAGAAGTGTCATTTTGCCCATGGAGCGGAGGAGCTTCGTACTTGATCTTGTAATGTTGATGCGGGGGGGTGTGATTGCTTAAATTTTGGAGATATTGTTGAGTTCTGACTGTAGCATATTAAGATTTGTTTCACAATATTTGATACGACAAATGAGACCGCTTCAAAAACTAAATGCATTTACCTTATTTTGTGCTCAAAGTAGAAAACAAGATGTGAAAAAAGTAGGTTAGTTTTGATCAACTTCAAATTTGAGTATTAAATTAAATGGTTTGACAAAAATCATATATGTTCCAATTTAAAGTCTAACAGGACTTCAAGGTATAGATCATGGAGTCTAACGAGTTCTATTTTCTGTTTTTTACATTCTACTTTAAAATGATGGTTACGAATTCAGCATTAGCTGTCTCACGTCTCCACTTTGAAACATAAGTTTGGGCTACGTATCGAGTGGCCATAGTATCTCTTAAAAGCGATGTGAACAAAAGTTAAAGAACACTTGGTGTAGCTTCGGTATCAACCAAAGAAGCACCACAACGTTCATAATATTCCCAAACCAGCCCTCAAGTGGATCCTAACAATATCCTTTTTTTCTCCTGCTAAACATTTGTAAAATTGACCCACAAGATTGTTCTGCAAAATGTATAGCCAAAACTGCAAATATACAATTGAGGCAAAAAGTAGACTATACTAAATGCCCCGTTCAATAACAGTAACATATACAACCACTACAGCTCAAGTAAGTGGGTCAAAAGGGTTGCACTGGTCGAAGCCATCCAATATGTATTCAGATGCATAAAAAACTCCTAATGCTTTAATGTAAAGAATATAGATTACTATTGTATGAATATAGTATTTAACATATTTTCGCAAGTTGTTGCCAGAGGTCTTTAAAAAGCAACCTCTCTACAGACGACAGTCTACATCTCATCAGCCTCTTGCGGGATTGGGTATCATTCTTGTCATCATATTTAAAACATCGTAAATTTAAAATAACTCATGTTAAAGAATGAGAAAGTGAATACATCTAGATATTACCTTTGACATACCCAAACCCATTTTGACCCGTTACCCAGCCTGCCCATGACATATTTAACCACCCTGGTGCCATACCTCTTCTCCAAAACAAGATTGCTTTAATGCGCCAAACCGTTGGTTAGTATGGTTGGATAGGTTTTTAAATTCCAATCAATTGTGATAAAAAAAAAAACTATTTATCCTGCTGCAAGTACCCATAACAAATGACAATGCATACAACCAAGTACTTCCAACACCAGCAGTTAGGATAAAGAAACTAAACATTATTATAATTAACATTTACCAAATCGCGTCGATAGCTTTATATAAAATCTTGGAAATTTGGTTTTGAAAATCATCTTAAACTAGCTTTACCAGAAAAGTGAAGCTCACCCGACTAAACAGGTCAAAACAGGTCAAGTTAGAAACCATCAACTCACTTCCACATATCTGTATATGAACAGGGCTAACCTAGAAATCTAACATACTTTGGTTATATTCAGAATACATCAAGAAAGAAAAAAATGAGCACGACTAACAAAAACAGCCACTCAAAGCAAGAACTATGACCTGAGAAGTAGGAACTAAGAATAAGGTGTTAATATGTTTAAAAGCAAGACTATAAGCAAATGCCATAAGCATATAATTCCGCCGTAAAGCTACATATCTGCTGTTTCAAAGGTTGATAGAAATATTAGTGGCCAGACCCATAAAAATTTCATCGTAGACCTATGTATTAGCTTTCTAAACATATGTAAACCATCACTCCATCAGCAGTGATGACACATGCAATTTGTATATCAGCAAATCAGGTATTACAATATTCCAAATCTTAAACACGTTACATCATATGATATCCTGAATAACACGAACGGCTACAGAACAATACAACACTCCCAACATCTAAAACATGTTCACTATGAAAAATCAATGTAATAACGAAAACATGACTAAATTGCAAGGGGAGTTCATTCCCATTTGAATGAAAATTTCATTTTTAAAAAACATCTAATTACCTCAAACGTCTCCTCCTGAGTTCCCGAGATGTTCCACCTTCTAAACTCGATGCCCGTGAAACAGCACTTCTCCTAGAAGATGATGTTGACGGATGCGATATAGTCAGATCAATCTCTACAGCACTATCAGTTGACACGTTATCTAAGTGCACAACAGTAGTAGCAACGGATCTTTGAGAAGATGAGGATTGCGGCATAGAGGCATTCATCTCTGCATTTTGGGGCTCAGGTTGAGCCTCTGCAGCATTTGCAAGAAACGTATTTATTTCTTGATTAATTGGCGGAACCTGAGCATCCGCCCTCCTCAAAAGACGGTCATTGATATAAGTCTCAAGATCCTCAACCAATCGTTCTGCATTGTTTAGTGCAGATGAAATGGAAGAAAGTGAAGCAGCACTTTCAGAGATCACCCTAGAGAAATGACGGGAACGGTGTCGACGACTACCCCCAGCATCTGAGTTGTGTAAAACCGAGGAACTCGTATCAGAAGCATGACCTATACTGTTAAGACCCTGCAGAAGCGGATTATCCCCAATAGAACCTATCCCGATCCTAATCCTTCTAAGTGCTTCTGCTACAGGAATATGAGAAATCCCCCTAATAACCCGTTGCTGTCTAATACTCTCCACTCGACGAGCTTGAGGCCTCGGAGGTATTTTCATCCCAGATTCCAATTTCAACACCGGCTGATCTTTCCCATTACCATAAATTGGCGTGATGCTCGAATCAGTCACTTCCCCTTTGCAAACTGGACATTCTTTAGCACTCGAATCCACATACGACAACTGATAAAAACAACTCCAACAAAACAAATGACCACAGCAAGTCAAGATAGGATCCTTAGCCATTTCCAAACAAATATTACAATCAAAGAAACCTCCACTCTCGTCCTCCTCACCACCTCCATCGTTTTCCACCTTCTTCGAATCCAAATCCATCTCCAACGCTTTTGTCAACTGACTAATATCCCTTTTACTACTACTCCTCCCTCTTTCTTCAACCCTAACCTCATCTTCAACATCATTTCTTTCCTGAGTCTGATTCTGATTCCCTAAACCAACACTAGGTTCAATTACCGACATATAACTCAACTCGGGAATATTCCTAGCCTGTCGCCAACGTTGGCGTTGTCTAGCTCTAGCCGTAACCGCTTCAAGTTGGCGAATCCGATCCTCAATCCTACCATGTGCAGTCAACTCATTCAACAAAGGCCCGTAATCAAACGTTGGAGCTTGTACCGGAACAAGTACAGGTAGCGGTAATTGTTCAACTGAAGGCTCTTGGTTTAAATCAAGATCCATAACCATATCTTCATCATTTATGTTTTCAGCGGCAGCCATATTATCTATACTTTCACCGATCCCTAATTTTCGATTTTTCAACTACAAAATGACGTCATTTTGTAGTTGAAAAATCGAAAATTAGGGATCGGTGAAAGTATAGATAATATGGCTGCCGCTGAAAACATAAATGATGAAGATATGGTTATGGATCTTGATTTAAACCAAGAGCCTTCAGTTGAACAATTACCGCTACCTGTACTTGTTCCGGTACAAGCTCCAACGTTTGATTACGGGCCTTTGTTGAATGAGTTGACTGCACATGGTAGGATTGAGGATCGGATTCGCCAACTTGAAGCGGTTACGGCTAGAGCTAGACAACGCCAACGTTGGCGACAGGCTAGGAATATTCCCGAGTTGAGTTATATGTCGGTAATTGAACCTAGTGTTGGTTTAGGGAATCAGAATCAGACTCAGGAAAGAAATGATGTTGAAGATGAGGTTAGGGTTGAAGAAAGAGGGAGGAGTAGTAGTAAAAGGGATATTAGTCAGTTGACAAAAGCGTTGGAGATGGATTTGGATTCGAAGAAGGTGGAAAACGATGGAGGTGGTGAGGAGGACGAGAGTGGAGGTTTCTTTGATTGTAATATTTGTTTGGAAATGGCTAAGGATCCTATCTTGACTTGCTGTGGTCATTTGTTTTGTTGGAGTTGTTTTTATCAGTTGTCGTATGTGGATTCGAGTGCTAAAGAATGTCCAGTTTGCAAAGGGGAAGTGACTGATTCGAGCATCACGCCAATTTATGGTAATGGGAAAGATCAGCCGGTGTTGAAATTGGAATCTGGGATGAAAATACCTCCGAGGCCTCAAGCTTGAGGCCTCGGAGGTATTTTCATCCCAGATTCCAATTTCAACACCGGCTGATCTTTCCCATTACCATAAATTGGCGTGATGCTCGAATCAGTCACTTCCCCTTTGCAAACTGGACATTCTTTAGCACTCGAATCCACATACGACAACTGATAAAAACAACTCCAACAAAACAAATGACCACAGCAAGTCAAGATAGGATCCTTAGCCATTTCCAAACAAATATTACAATCAAAGAAACCTCCACTCTCGTCCTCCTCACCACCTCCATCGTTTTCCACCTTCTTCGAATCCAAATCCATCTCCAACGCTTTTGTCAACTGACTAATATCCCTTTTACTACTACTCCTCCCTCTTTCTTCAACCCTAACCTCATCTTCAACATCATTTCTTTCCTGAGTCTGATTCTGATTCCCTAAACCAACACTAGGTTCAATTACCGACATATAACTCAACTCGGGAATATTCCTAGCCTGTCGCCAACGTTGGCGTTGTCTAGCTCTAGCCGTAACCGCTTCAAGTTGGCGAATCCGATCCTCAATCCTACCATGTGCAGTCAACTCATTCAACAAAGGCCCGTAATCAAACGTTGGAGCTTGTACCGGAACAAGTACAGGTAGCGGTAATTGTTCAACTGAAGGCTCTTGGTTTAAATCAAGATCCATAACCATATCTTCATCATTTATGTTTTCAGCGGCAGCCATATTATCTATACTTTCACCGATCCCTAATTTTCGATTTTTCAACTACAAAATGACGTCATTTTGTAGTTGAAAAATCGAAAATTAGGGATCGGTGAAAGTATAGATAATATGGCTGCCGCTGAAAACATAAATGATGAAGATATGGTTATGGATCTTGATTTAAACCAAGAGCCTTCAGTTGAACAATTACCGCTACCTGTACTTGTTCCGGTACAAGCTCCAACGTTTGATTACGGGCCTTTGTTGAATGAGTTGACTGCACATGGTAGGATTGAGGATCGGATTCGCCAACTTGAAGCGGTTACGGCTAGAGCTAGACAACGCCAACGTTGGCGACAGGCTAGGAATATTCCCGAGTTGAGTTATATGTCGGTAATTGAACCTAGTGTTGGTTTAGGGAATCAGAATCAGACTCAGGAAT
>CM067173.1:41517566-41540564 GCA_034093135.1 Erigeron breviscapus | reverse complement strand
AATAACAAAGAAGGGTGTGAAGTACGAGTGGACTGAAAGGCAGGAAAATGCATTCCAAACGTTGAAAAAGAAGTTGTGTGAAGCTCCTATCCTTGCCTTGCCTGAAGGTACTGATGATTTAGTGGTATATAGCGATGCTTCTATTACGGGTTTGGGTTGTGTTTTAATGCAGAGAGACAAAGTGATTGCTTATGCGTCACGACAGTTGAAGCCTCATGAGAAGAATTACCCTACCCATGATCTTGAGTTAGCGGCGGTTGTGTTTGCATTGAAATTATGGAGACATTACTTATATGGTACTAAATGCACGCTTTACACCGACCATAAGAGTTTACAATATATGTTTACTCAAAAGGAGATGAATGTGAGACAAAGAAGGTGGATAATATTTTAATGAAGGTGATGATCAAAAGTTAAGTTTTTTAGGTTTTTTGTATTTTCATATTCTTTTTTGTCATCAAAATTTGTTTTTATAATTAGTATTATTGGATCTGTTGTTTTTCATTTTTTAATTTATTATTTCAAAATAAATAGTTTAATTATTGCTTGTAGGAAATGGTGTCACTGAAGCTGCAAAAAAAGGCTAGCTTCGAGTGTACTGAAGTGTGGCTGATGGAAAGTTCGATCAGATCCAAAACAGGGGATGAAGAGAAGCAGAAACCATTTGATCTGAATGATTAAATAATAATCAAAGAAGGTAAAGCTGGTATTTTGATGCACACCAAGAATGAAGTCTTTTACATGAAAACCCTGATCAATTTAAAAGTTTTTTTGGCTTAAAGTTTGTTGCTTTTTGCTTCAATATCATATTATATGAACCAGGTCTCTTGGTAAGTTTTGGTTTTATGATTTAGCGTTTTTAAAATTAGAGTTTCATGTTACTCATATTATATCTTACTTTTGTTTGTTTTCATTTTTGTTTCATAGGTATTCGGATGAAGATGATGATGAAAATGACGATGAAAAGGTAAGTTTCCAAAGATAATCTTCATGTTTATTATATATATGTATATATTCTTTTTATCTAATGGTACTAATGGAATTAATTTTTGTGTGAAATAATGGAGTAATCTTTTGATTTACGCTGAAATATATATTTTGTTTGTTGATATTTGCAGTTTTTAAACCGGATATGAAGAGTTAAAGCTGAATATTAGTGTATATTTCAATACAGGTAAATGAACCTCAAGTAGATCCTTTTAAACTTGAAGGCCATGATGCTAAAGTAACAACAGTAGATTGGTATGTCTTTTGTAAAACTATTTCACTTATAATTCTCTTAAACTCGGCACATGTATGCAGACTAATTGTTCTTTATTTTCTTCAGGTGTCCATATGAAATGGGTAAAATAGCTATATGGATGTCAAAACCAGTTGCCAAACTTTACCCCCTTGCTCTGCAAAATATGCAACACTTTTGAGCACATTGTCTATATAGTGATTGAAGATTAGTTAAGTGTAGTGGTGATACAGTTGGTCAGATGGGTAACAAGTAAAAAATTGTGATCGTTTTAGACTTTAGTGCAAGTCAAAAAGGGTTTTGAACCTGTGATGGATGATCCAGAGAACAAATTTTTTTTGTCCTGTTCCTTTTTTCTATTTGGTAAATTTTTTAATTTCTGTTAATAATTACAAACACCATATTATCATCATACAGATGTTGAGGTTTTGTGATTCGCAATATACTATCTGCAACTTTCAACTTGGTTGTCACATTCCCAGAGAAAAACCGATGATTTAGCGCTGGAGGCCTTAAAAGAACAAAAAGGGATGCATAATCTGTTGCATAAGTCTTTACTTCCCAAGGACGATGCCTATGCAAGGGCTTGCATTTTGGAAGTTAGAATAGGTATCTTTTGACTGATTATTA
Source organism: Erigeron breviscapus (assembly GCA_034093135.1). Taxonomy (NCBI): domain Eukaryota; kingdom Viridiplantae; phylum Streptophyta; class Magnoliopsida; order Asterales; family Asteraceae; genus Erigeron; species Erigeron breviscapus. The sequence goes on along the minus strand of CM067173.1, from coordinate 41,538,694 downwards.
TATTGTTTTGAGCATACTACCAAATCTTGCTTTGTTTATGCAATCAAGTTGTTTTGATGTTGTGAGTGGTGTTGCTATCTTCTTCTTACTTATTGTTTCTGATTTTGATACAATATACATTTGTACCTATGTTTCAGATATGCAATAGCTCTGAAGATCTACAATTTGTGGATGCATCAAGACTTTTGAGCAGTCTCCAAAATGCTTCCAAAGGGTTAGTTGTTTGACAATATTAGTTTGGAGAGAAAATATTAGTTTAATTTCAATTCTACGAGCATGGTACCCGCGCAATGCGGCGGCGATGACAGTGACAGTGATGTGGTGGTATCGACGGATGGTGACGGCGGCGACGACCGTTAGTGGCGGCCGATGCGTCAAGTGGTGTAAGTATTTGATATAAAGATATTTGATTTAAAAGAGTAGTGAATATCTTTTAGAAGATAATGGAATGATTGTGTAAATTAATTCATTAAGGGTATATTAGTAATTTCGCATGTCCAAAAATGTTAACTTTTCAACGTAGGGTATAATTTTTATATAGTAGTATAGATATGTTTAGAGATTGCAAACTGGGCATGTTGTTTATTGAAACAAAGCGGGAAAATTTAGAAGTGGGTAAAAATGATTCTGCACACGTCTGGTTGTTTTGAACTACAAGCATGTTTATCCTTTAACTTGAGTTTTATCAAGAATTAACATGTTATAGACTTAGAGATAAAACTTGATACGAATTGGGCCAATTTTAAGCAAATAAGCCTATATTACAGCCTCATTTTCACATGTATCTGTTTTAATTTTTTACATAAATAATCACTTGGTGCAGCTTGCACGTCTTTGCTTCAAAAGGCCGTCGATCAAGGTGACAAGGTCAGAATTGCACATGGGAGAAGCTAAGCTCTCTTCCATAAAATCCAATTACAGAACCGAGCTTGTTCTTGATGAGTGTGTTGCCATTCTCAATTATATGTGTAGATTGAAATGTGGTGCAGAAAGATTAGCTGCAGCTTCTCATGGTGCATCAAACACAGGTCGGTTTAATGCATCAAAAAGAAATCCTTTGTGGAACTGTATAACACAAGAAAGTTCAATTGGTTCTCTTGAGGAAGACCTTGCAGATGCTCTGCTTATTCCTTCGATCATGTTAATAAGAGCTGGCGGCACTACCAGGCACATGATGGAAGTGATAGGGAATTTAAGGGTGCCGAATTGAACACATGGACGCGATCTGGTGGGCCCTTAATGAGAACAACTCCTGATCAGTTTGTTGATTTTATTCAGAACCTTGACATCGAACTCGAAAATGAACAAGACTATTAAAGGTTTTCAGAGTTTCCGTGTGATTCCACCCGATCGTTTATCATCATATTTGATTGGGATTTATTTGTAGTGAACCAAAGTTGAAGGTTCCATTCACAAAAGTGCATTTTTTTTGTATATAATTTAGTTGGTTCTCTAGGCTAGGGGTTGTAAAACAATGAAAGCCAAGGTTCTGAAACTTGATTATTGTCCATGAAGTTTATAAGATTCAAGTTTTAACTCTATAATCTGAATCTTTATTTATAATTTAGTTTTACTGTGACCTTGTAGTTTAACTTTATGCTTTGTTCTATGAAGTTACAAAAAATCACTTGAACATGTCTGTCGATGTTAGTATTCAAGTCCAGGTGGTAGATGTATTAGTATTCATTACTCTCTCGATTCAAATTTAAAAGGGTCTCTCAATGACAACTCATTTATCAATCCATTATTGATATTTGATATCATGATCTTAATATAGATATCAATCTTCAAATCAAATAATAAAATTGATCATATCGAAAGATATATTACAATCTTAACATTTATTACGGATTTTGATTGATGAATCTTTATTATAGAGATTGAAGGTATCTTTCTTTCAGTTTAATTTTATTTTATAAATTTTTTTGTGTTATATTGTTCTAGAGATCGAAGCTTTTAAGAATAGTTTTATTCATCTACTTCTTCATAGATTTCAGTTTAAACCTCCCCAAAGTTTTTATGTATCGTTGTTGCCGTTGTTGCTTCTTTTTTATTTAATTCATATTTCAATGATAAGGGTGTGCCGACCTTGTAACGGATATGTTTCTACAGTTTCATCAACAGAGGTGAAGATCAAAAAGCTTATGCCTATGGATGCAGCCTAGAAGACTAATAATCTGCTGATGGTATAGATATTTTATAGGAAACTGCTTATGATATAGTTTCTTATAGAAAGCTGCTCATGGTATAGATTTTTAGAAAACTGCTGATGACATCATTTTTAGTGCAGTCAAAAAGTGTTCTGAACCTGTGATGGATGACCCAGAGAACAAAGTTTTCTTGTCCTGATCCTTTTTTAGGCGTCTGGTGACCCGACCAGTAATCTGGTATTTCGACCAGACTTATCGCTGTAAATAGTAGTGTTTTGTCCATATCCAACTATTTGCAGCGATTACTGACAGGGGGCCCGTTATTATTCTGCCAGATTTGCCATTACTGGCATGGGGGCCGCACTATTTGCAGCGACTATCGCTGGAAATAGTAGGTGTGGTCGAGATATCAAAAAACAATGGTCGGGCTACGGGCTGCGTTATTTTATTTGGTAATTTTTTTTGGTTTCTATTAATAATTACAAACACCATATTATCATCATACAAATGTTGAGGTTTTATGATTTGCAATATACTATCTGCAACTTTCAAATTCCTACACTGTCATTGATCTGGGAGTTTCTCTCTCTTCTCTCTCTCTCTAACCTCTCCCTCTCCCTAACGGTAACAAATTTCTAGATCTAAGATCTGAATTTGTGAACCGAAGAGTGGGATTGAGATTGAGATTGAGAGTTTGAGATCGAGATTATCCCTATCCGGTTAAGCTTCCACTCCGGTGGATCTAACCTTATTTTTTTCACCCGGGCCGGAGGTCCCTTCCACTGCGGTGGAACCGGAAGCAGCCTCCCTACCTTTGAGTAGGGGTAAGGTCTGTCTACATCATACCTCCCCCATAGCCCGACTTATGTCGGGATTGGGTACCTTGTTGTTGTTGTTGTTGTTGTTGTATCTGCAACTTTCAAAAAGCCTAAAAACTTTGTGGCTGCTCAACATCTTCCTTAATTTTAGGTAGTTATTTTCACATCTTTCTTAATCTTGTGTGTGTATATAATAACATATATATAGGGTATGTTTGGCAAAACTAGCTGGTAGCTAGTAGCTGGTAACTGAAAGCTGTAACTGGAAGTTGGTAGCTGACGCTTTTTAGATATATTTATGTGTTTGGCAAACTAGCTGTAGCTTTTAACAAAATGTGTAAAATGACAAAAATAGACATAAGTAAAAAAAAAGTTTAGCACTAAAGATAATATTGTTATTTGTGTGTGTGAAAGTTATAATTTTTAAATACATAGGAAAAACATAATTTAATTCCTATATAATACATATATAAAAAAAACTTAACTTGTTTTCTACATATACACATGCACATATGTATATATATATATGATACATACGAGTAAAAAAGTGTGATACTTAAAACCAAATACAATTACAAAATAGAAATAAAAAACAAAATCTATTGTGCTGTAGTCATTTGCAAGTTGTGCTTTAATACTTATATATGATACCCATATGGCCATATATATTCTCATTCCCATTATACGTATGTGCTAAAGTAAAAAATATATATGTCATGATCCTGTGCATAAATCTCACGTGAAATTATTATAACAATTATCTAAGCGAATGAAAAGGGGGTTATTTAAGTAAGTTTACAATGTAAAAGCTTGCAGCTTGTGTGAAACGCTAACATTAGTAGCGTTAAGAATTGGAGCTTTTTCACATAATCTAAAAGCTTCTATCTCCTTCAACCAAACAAGACATTTTATTAGGTAGGAGATTTTTCTTAAAAAGTTTGAAGCTTGAAGCTCCTAAGCCAAACATACCCTATAGTATTAAGTTTGTCATCTTGAAATTTTCGATGGATGAATTTTGAATAATATATGATATATAGTGTCCGTGGACAAAGCAATTGAATGCTCCATTGGAAGATATTGATCCTGAAATTCATGCTTGGCAATGGAAGCCCTTTTCCATTTCGTTTTCGTAAACTTCTTGTTTTATTTAATATGTTCTACGTCTGATTATGCATGATTAGTTAATTGATTAGTGAGTTCAAAGTGTTAGCTTAATTACAATTTGCACACCACGTGTATGTGAAAATGCGTGAAAAACTGATTGCGTAATCGATGGTGTAGAAGGAGATCAGGTTGTGTTTATTGCGTAGTTGTGTAATTGAGTCACTGCGTTTGAAAATGGTAATCTTTTAACAGAGTGCATAATTGCTTTTTGAACTTGATCAAGATAACAGTGTGGTTGGTTAGGGTATATTCTTTGGGGTCTGTTGAAGTTGTGCCCGTTACTACTAGGAAAGCTAAAACTATATGGTTTATGAATTACAACTTTCTATCAAACCTCTGTTTTGAGAGACTTTCTGTTATCTTTGCACTTCCAAGGCTTCACATGTGTCTTTCCTCGCATCTTTCATCTTCCCAATTGTAATATTTGAGCAACTTTCAGTTATCGTTGCACTTCCAAGGCACTTTGGCTTATTTTACCATTATTATTGGCAAGTTATTTTTCTTTAAAGCTGCAAGTGTAGCTTCTCAATGGTTAAAATAACCAAATTTTATATAAAATCTAAGAATAATTTTAGAAGATTAATAATAAGAAGACAATATACCGAAATAGTCATGTTACTTGATTAAAGGATAATAGGTTTAAATACCAAATAGTTTTAATAGTATGAACAAACTCAAAGCCATCAACGGTTACATCGGAAAGAGAAACAAATACAATAACGGTAATGATTTGATTGATGGGAGAGAATGTTAGAGATCCAAGACTGATTGAGGCTCTGTATATATTGACAGAGATGATTCACTAATAGCCCTCCTTGTTCTCTCTCTTGTCACCTTAAGTCCTTCTGCTTCCAAGACTTTGTTCTTCACAGCTTTAGTCCTTGCATAATTCAAAGTAAGCAGAAGTGGTCCTGAACATGAGAGCCTGCACATTAACATTTTAAGTTAGCCATAATTAAGTTGCTAAATTAACACCCTCCCACAACTTAATTGTGGAAGATGTCATAAAGACCAAGTTTGTCACAAAGAACATTGTGTTGAGTTTGTGGCAACCCTTTTGTGAAGATATCAGCTAGATTATTTTCTGAAGCAACCTTTATAATTTCAATAATCCCTTGCATAACCTTTTCTCTTGTAAAAAACAAATCAAGCTCAAAGTGCTTGGTCTTTTCATGAAAAACAGGATTGGCTGCAATTTGTATTGCAGCCTTACTGTCACATTTGATTTGGACACAGTCTTGCCCATAAATACCCAAGTCCTTGAGAATTTTCAAAACCCATATGATTTCACAAGTGACAGAGGCAAGAGCCCTAAATTCAGCTTCAGCTGAAGATCTAGATATTGTAGGTTGCTTTTTACTTTTCCAAGATATTAGGGAACCACCAAGAAAGAGATTGAAACCAGTTATGCTCTTTCTGGCAGTAACTTTCTTGGCCCAGTCTGAATCAACATAGGCAGTGAGGTTAAGAGAGGTGTTTCTTTTAAAATGAACACCTTTACCTGGAGATCCTTTAAGGTATCTGAGAACCCTTAAGGCAATTCTGAGATGGGATTCAAGAGGGTTGTGCATAAACTGACTTAGAATATGAACAACATATGCAATGTCTGGCCTAGTGAGAGTTAAGTAAATAAGCTTACCAACCAGCTTTTGATATTCTGTCATATTGCTTAAAGGCTTATCAGTTTCATCCTTAACATTAAAAGCCAGATTGGGTTCAATGGGAGTTTGGGATGGCTTGCATCCAAGCAGTCCAAATTCTGCAATCAAATCTAAACAATATTTCCTTTGTGTCATACAAAGGCCATCTTCAGTGTCATTATCTCAATTCCAAGAAAGTATCTCAACTTTCCTAGGTCTTTAATAGAAAATTTAGAGGTAAGAAAAAGTTTACACTGGTTAATAGATTTCAAGCAGTTACCAGTAATGACAATATCATCCACATAGACAAGAAGAATGACAAGAGTCTTATCAACAGTTTTAGTGTATAAAGAGTAATCACTTTTGCTTTGGACAAACCCATATTCAGTCAAAGCACATGTCAATTTCTCATTCCATTTCCTAGGTGCTTGTTTGAGCCCATACAAGGACTTAATCAGTCTACAAACCCTAGTGTCAGAACTAGAGTGATAACCAGGAGGGGGCAACATGTAAACACATTCATCAAGATCACCATACAAGAAAGCATTGTTAACATCAAGTTGAAAGATAGGCCATTGATTATGCACAGCAACAGTCATTAAACATCTACTGGTAACCATTTTCACCACTGGTGAAAAGGTTTCATCAAAATCTATTCCCACTCTTTGAGAGTATCCTTTGGCAACAAGCCTGGCCTTATATCTATCTATCTCACCAGTGGATTTGTACTTGATTTTGTACACCCACTTACATCCAATGGGTTCCCTATTAGGTGGGAGATCAGTAATTTCCCAAGTTCCATTTTCATGTAAGGCTGCAATTTCTTTGTTCATAACCTCAACCCACAAGGGGTCTTGACAGGCTTCATGATAAGTGGTAGGTTCATGATGTTTATTCAGATTGGTCACAAAACAAGAAATTTCAGAGTTTAACTTAGAATAGCATACAAAATTGGCAATACTATGCTTGGTTTTAGTATTGAGAACAAAGTCATTAAGGTGTTTGGGTGTTCTAGGGATTCTAGAAGATCTCCTAGGTTCAACAGGGATATCAACAAGGTCATTCCTTTGAATTAACTGAGTGTCATTACTAGTGTTACCCTCAGAAGAATTTTTTTCATCATTTGGAAGTGTTGCAGTCAATGATTGATCCCTAACAGCTTCATCAGTTCCACCAAAGAAATCAGATTGATCTCTAATGGGAGACTGTGTACCACCAGAGGGATCATCATCACTGCCATCACTTTCATTGTTATTGGATCTCCCTTCATCATTGGGTTTGTGGGCATTGGTTGTATCTTGATTATTCAGAGAAACAGAATCAGAGGAAGTAAAGGACTAACATTATTATCATCCATTGGTTTGTGAGAATCACTAACCATTTTTAAAGGAAAGACATTTTCATAAAACTTGACATCTCTTGAAAACAAGATAGTCTTATTATCCAAGCTAAACAGCTTGTAACCTTTCTTTTCATTTGAGTAACCAATAAGCACACATTTTTCAGACCTACTAGAGAACTTATCATGATTATTTAAGATAGTGGCAAAACAGAGACAACCAAATGCCCTAAGGTGGGAGAGATTGGGTTCATGTTTATAAATTAATTCATAAGGAGATTTTCCAGAAAGCACAAAGGATGGTAACCTGTTGATTAAATAAGTAGGCCATTGATTATGCACAGCAACAGTCATTAAACATCTAATGGTAACCATTTTCACCACTGGTGAAAAGGTTTCATCAAAATCTATTCCCACTCTTTGAGAGTATCCTTTGGCAACAAGCCTGGCCTTATATCTATCTATCTCACCAGTGGATTTGTACTTGATTTTGTACACCCACTTACATCCAATGGGTTCCCTATTAGGTGGGAGATCAGTAATTTCCCAAGTTCCATTTTCATGTAAGGCTGCAATTTCTTTGTTCATAGCCTCAACCCACAAGGGGTCTTGACAGGCTTCATGATAAGTGGTAGGTTCATGATGTTTATTCAGATTGGTCACAAAACAAGAAATTTCAGAGTTTAACTTAGAATAGCATACAAAATTGGCAATACTATGCTTGGTTTTAGTATTGAGAACAAAGTCATTAAGGTGTTTGGGTGTTCTAGGGATTCTAGAAGATCTCCTAGGTTCAACAGGGATATCAACAAGGTCATTCCTTTGAATTAACTGAGTGTCATTACTAGTGTTACCCTCAGAAGAATTTTTTTCATCATTTGGAAGTGTTGCAGTCAATGATTGATCCCTAACAGCTTCATCAGTTCCACCAAAGAAATCAGATTGATCTCTAATGGGAGACTGTGTACCACCAGAGGGATCATCATCACTGCCATCACTTTCATTGTTATTGGATCTCCCTTCATCATTGGGTTTGTGGGCATTGGTTGTATCTTGATTATTCAGAGAAACAGAATCAGAGGAAGTAAAGGACTAACATTATTATCATCCATTGGTTTGTGAGAATCACTAACCATTTTTAAAGGAAAGACATTTTCATAAAACTTGACATCTCTTGAAAACAAGATAGTCTTATTATCCAAGCTAAACAGCTTGTAACCTTTCTTTTCATTTGAGTAACCAATAAGCACACATTTTTCAGACCTACTAGAGAACTTATCATGATTATTTAAGATAGTGGCAAAACAGAGACAACCAAATGCCCTAAGGTGGGAGAGATTGGGTTCATGTTTATAAATTAATTCATAAGGAGATTTTCCAGAAAGCACAAAGGATGGTAACCTGTTGATTAAATAAGTAGCAGTTAGGACACAATCAGACCAAAGATAAAGGGTACCCCCCCTTTGAAACATAAGAGCTCTTGCAACATTGAGCAAGTGTCTATGTTTCCTTTCAACCACACCATTCTGCTGGGGACTATAAGTACAAGAGGTTTGATGAGTTATCCCATGTTGATTCATGAAAGAGTTCATCTTTTGATTGATAAACTCACTTCCATTGTCACTTCTAACAACCTTAATGTTTCTTTTAAATTGAGTTTTAAGAAAGCTGTGAAAATTAACAAAGTTATCATAGGTTTCATCCTTACTTTTCAAAAGGTATACCCAAACTGCCTTGGTGTGATCATCAACAATAGTGAGAAATGATTTGTATCCTTCTCTGGTTTGCACTTTATAGGGCCCCCAAAGGTCAATATGAACTAACTCTCCTAATGAGTGAGTTTTGTGTTCACTCAATGGAAAGGGATCTCTAGTCTGCTTAGCCTTATGGCAAACTTCACAAGGTGAAGTGACAATATTTTCATCAAGGTTTAACTTTCTTCTAAGATTATGCAAGACATGATCAGATGGGTGACCAAGTCTGTTGTGCCAAACATGGGTAGAAAGGTGACATTCAAAATTGATGTGATTACTAACAACATTAGTACCTTTAAACTTATTTTGGAAAATATATAAGCCCCCATTTTGTCTACCACTCCCAATCACTTTCTTTGTTTGTAAGTCCTGTATAACACAACTATTTTGGTCAAAACCAACAAAGGCCTTACTATCTCTAGTTAAGCTATATACAGACAGAAGATTTACACAATACTCTGGAACATATAAGACTCCAAACAGAACAATGTTCTCATTTAATCTCAAATCACCAATTTTTAAAATCCTAGCCTTAGTGCCATTAGGATGACCCACAGTAAGACCCAAGCCAGAGATATCATGAACATTAAACAAAAAACCTTCATTACATGTCATATGAGAGTTAGCACCAGAATCAGTGATCCACCCATTTTCAAACATTTTATTTTTGACACCAGTATTAAAACAGAAAAACTGTTCAAAGTGAGAACTGAAGAAGCAATTAGAATTAACGAAAGTACCTGTCATATTGGCTTGTAATCCTTTAGTGGGAGACATGTCATTTAACAGATTCATCAACTTAGTGTATTGTTCAGAGGTGAGGGTCATGGTAGTATTAGAGTCAGTTCCAGAATTGGAACTGGATGGAGAACAAGAACTAGACAGATCATTCAAAACAGCATTATTATTACTCCTATAAAAGGACTGGTTATTGTTCTTTCTAGCATTAGAATTTCTGCCATATCCAGCAGGATAACCAACAACTTCAAAACATTTCTCCAAGGTATGCCCATACCTATGACAACCAGAACACTGAGGGGTATCAAAGTTTCTATTACTTGATCCCTTTTTCTCAAAATTTCTATTGTTATCAAAAAGCCCGCTTTCAAAACTGTTTTTGTTGTTAAAATTGTTAAGGTTTCTGTTACCAAAGGGTCTTTTTCCATCAAAAGTTTTTGCAACAAAGGCACTGTTATGAGGTTTTGAGGAATTGTCACTAGAGTTGCCAGCTCTATGAGATTCCTCTCTAGAAACAATAGCAAAGGCTGCCTTGACAGTGGGCAGAGGATCTTTCATAAGAATGTTACTTCTAACTTGTAAATACACATTGTCAAGTCCCATAAGAAACTGCATAAGTTTTAATAGCTGATGGTGCTCTTGAATTTCCTTTGCTGCATTGCATGTGCAGGTAGGAAGCTTGACAAGAGCATCAAACTGTTTCCAGTAAGAGTTTAATCTATGATAGTATTCAGAAAGAGAAGTTCCATTTTGAGTCAAAGAATGAATTTTATGATGCAGATTAAAGATAATGGATCCATCCACTTTATCATAGGTTTCCTTAAGTTCTTCCCAAACATTTTTGGCATTTTTTGAAAAGATTTGACCCAAATATAACTCTTCAGTGACAGAACTAAGAATCCATGACAAAACCACTGAATTACACCTGTCCCATTGTTTAGCAAGAACTTCATTATTAGTAGGTTTTACACAAGTACCAGTGACAAAGCCCATTTTATTCTTGGTTTCAAGGGCAAGTTCCATAGCACAAGCCCAAACCCTATAATTTTCAGTCCCTTTAAGCTTAAAACTGATTAAAGGTGTACCAATAGTGTCACTAGCATATAAATACAGTTCATCACCAAAGTCCAGTTTACTTATCATAGTTCCAAATGGATTACCAGTATCAAAATCATCAAGAACAACATCATCATTAATATCAGCCATGATTTCAAAACAAGCAGATAAAGAAACACAACCACTTAATAGAACAAACAACACCAAGCAGAACAGAAGCCTAAAGAGCAACAAGATAAGGGACCAGATTCAGGAACACTGAAGTGTTCAAGACAAGTATTATACAGGGCCCTCTCTTCTACCAAGAAAAGTTAGAGATAAACAGATAACAGACACAAAGATAGCAAATAGATAACAAGTAGTAGCAGATAAATAACAAGTAGGGATCCAAGCCTATAGGCCAAACACTTCACACCCAGAGCACTCCAAGTGTGAAGGAATTTGCTACTGACAAGGTAGGTTGGAAGACTTACAGTGGGGTCGCCAACAGTAATTCCAGTATATCAATAAAGGGACAAGAACAAGGAATATAAGTATTCCTTTATGTAAGGCAACATAATATAGGTTTCAAGAAGATAATAGGATCTAAGAAGATCAGATCTGCTAATGGAAACCAATAAAACTACTCAAATGGCAAGACTGCGACCCTTAGAGAAAGGGAGTCCCACACACGAGCAGAAAGAAGATGTACCAGGATTCAACACTCTCACGACCTATGATTAGGAAGGAGGAGAACCAGAATATGGAAAATCAATTGATTGAACACAAAACCCTAAAAAGAGCAATATTCAATCAAGAATAAAAAGATTTGCGGAATAATAAATCAATCGATTGAGTATGAACCCTAAAAAGGGAAAAGCCCCAAATCGAGATAAACCCTAAAAAAAAATTCACCAGAAAAAGAGAGATAAGAATCAATCGAATCAAACCCAAATCTTAAACGAGATAATAGCCAACGATGGCTCTGATACCATGTTAAAATAACCAAATTTTATATAAAATCTAAGAATAATTTTAGAAGATTAATAATAAGAAGACAATATACCGAAATAGTCATGTTACTTGATTAAAGGATAATAGGTTTAAATACCAAATAGTTTTAATAGTATGAACAAACTCAAAGCCATCAACGGTTACATCGGAAAGAGAAACAAATACAATAACGGTAATGATTTGATTGATGGGAGAGAATGTTAGAGATCCAAGACTGATTGAGGCTCTGTATATATTGACAGAGATGATTCACTAATAGCCCTCCTTGTTCTCTCTCTTGTCACCTTAAGTCCTTCTGCTTCCAAGACTTTGTTCTTCACAGCTTTAGTCCTTGCATAATTCAAAGTAAGCAGAAGTGGTCCTGAACATGAGAGCCTGCACATCAACATTTTAAGTTAGCCATAATTAAGTTGCTAAATTAACATCGATAGATGGAACCTCTTCATCAGGGCATTAAAGGTTGTCTTGCAGGTAGTGTTGTTTGTCCACCATGCATGTTTAGTCTCCTGAATTTTAAAATGATTGCTACATCTACGTGAAGAAATACTGATTAATGTTGTTACTGTAGCTTTAAGGCTAGCTCGAAGGATATATTTAGGTATGTATCATACTATCATGATTTATTGCTTCGCTTTTAGTTTTAGTAACAACAACAATGTTAAGATCAACTTCCAACCTAGGTTATCATTCAATATGGGTAAATCCAAGCTTGGCAAACCAATATGAATAAAAATTCACGTTTGAGTGTCTAAGTTAGTTAAACCAGCTCAGGTCAATCCAGAGAAGCTCAAGTTTGGTCTGGGTGTCAAGTGGGTCAAATTTTACAGGTTCTTAGTGTGCGTAACATCTTTAAAGTTTTTTTTCCCTGAAAATTAATTTTAATATGTCTAATCAGATATTTAGACCCTTTATATACCTCCCACATTTTGTCATCTCTATATCCAAGGAGTTATTACAAGTGTACACATCCCAATTATGAAGTGAAAAAGATTTGAACTCTCATATGCCGGACAACTAACAGAAATTGTGTATATGGGCTCACATTATCGATATCGTTTGTATGCAACTCTACAGATTTCGGTTATTGTATTAACATTCAGGCCTGATTTAGTATTAAGCTTTGAATGTTTTTCATGCAACTGTGTTGTTTTTCCATATTTGGTTGTTGATTTCTTTTACATTTAATTGTTACATCTATGTAATTACTAAGCTTTCTTTTACATTTAATTGTAACTACCATGATCAGGTAGCCTACCACATAACCAGTTAATTTCAATACTCTTGATATCTATGTGTTCTGCAAAACATTGAATATAGAAATCACATTGGATGTTTCTTGCTATAACTTTTTTCTCATAATTGTGACTTGGATCCCCATTGTAAACAGGATGTTGTTGTATGGCTAGAAAATTTTGAGTAAAAAGCTTTAGAGCAGAAAGAAACGAAACTCCAAAACCGGATGCATCAGGTCACCTTAGTTTTTTTTTTTAAACTGCACCTTAGGTATTATGAACTATCCAATGATATCAATCTATGGACCAATATATATGACGTCATTCTTGCAGTGTATCAGATCTATTTGACTTCATTAATCCAGATCCGGACTCTAAGAGGGCAGATGCACTGAGGTAACGACGTGCCAAGTTAGTTAAATACTTAACCTGGTGTACAAACTGAAATAGGAAGTTGGCATTTGATCATCTATCTTACTTTTTATGTATAAACTATTACGCATCACCGGTCGGTGAGAAGGCTCTTGAACTACAGATTGATGCACAAAATGATGACACCAGTCTTAATGATATTGTTGAAACCACTTTAACAAAAGCAGAACCTGCTATTCGGGAGGATATACAAGAGGTGATTATTCAAGAAGGGACGAATATGGATAATACTACTAGACATGAAGCAATAAGAGTGATCTACAGGAGGAAAAATGGATGGGTTGGGTATAGAAGGGTTTTACAATGTGATATTGGGCTTAACCTCTATGACCTTAACATATATGGACATTATTGTAGGACTGGAACAATTTATGGCTATTCTGTTTTTGTTTGATATATAATTAGTTCTTATAATACAATTTGTGGCTGCTTTGTGAAGTGTAGATGGACATACGGGAAGTGGAATCAGATATTTGGAGTGTTCAAATGGGTTTACGCGCTCTAACAAGGGCTTTATCACAAAGAGTTGTTGCAAAGAAGATCCAGGTCCTCTTAAAGATTTGGTAAACATGTTAATGCTTCAATCAGTTAGTGTATTTGTCTAATCTATATGTTTTCATATCTAAAAAATAACAGGTGATTGGTAAGGCACTTGTGCCGAGTATCAAGTTTGTGGAGAAAAGATGTGGCATCGTATTTGATGTAAGGTTAGACATCATCTTTTTTAACACAGAGTAGTATCAATTTTGAATAATTGCATTCTCATATTCATCTTTTCAGTTTGACCTTGATGCATAACAATACCGATAGAAACAGCAAAAGCAAGATTTATTGATTTCATTGTCGATAATTTCAGTAGCACTCATGTAGTTGAGGACTTGAGGCTACTGAGTTTGAGACTGATGTAATATCACAACCCATGGAAGAAAAAGGTAGGCAGATGACATGAAACTACAGGTGGTTTGGATAGCAAGCTTGCCAAAAAGTTTCCAAAAATGGTGTTCATTTTGTTTTTTGTATCTCAGTGTTAGTTACTTTGTGAATAGTTAATGACAAAAACTTATAGAAAACTTGAAGAGTAACTTTCTTGGTTAGTTTAATTTACATGCCTAAATTATGTGTTTGATGTAAAGTCTCAGTGAAGTTTTCTATGTCTAATTTTGAGCTCTTTTGGGTTCCATTTTCTTCTCTGTCATGCTTGTCATTATTTCTCTACTCTCACTTCTTTGTAGATTAGGACTTCTTTCTATGAGGTGGGAATGAAACTGTTTATGATGTAGTTTTTTCATAAAAACCTGCTGATGACATCATTTTATTTTAGGAAGCTGCTGATGTACAATGAATGTGGTATGTTGTTTCATTCTAGAAGTTCATGGTATGTATAATGAATGCTTATGAGTAGAAAGATTATAAAGAATGTTTTTGTAATAACCTTATTCACTCTACTTGTTTTTGAAAAAATCATACATTTACTAGAATGTCATATTGGTTATGCTAATTCTCTTCGTCATATTGTTGCTGCCAATATTAGAAAGTGAAAATGATGTTATATGTTGGTATGTAGCTACATATTTTTGATGAACGACCGAATGATGTTATACTTTACAAAGTATTTCTAAGTTATTACCATTTTAACTTATATTTTTTTTTATAATAATATTTAAAGTATATTTATTTAATTATTAATTTAAACTCTAGTCACGTCCATCGGACGAGTATAACACCTATATATATATATATATTGATTAGGTATATACTACGGTTATATACACTTTTTAAAAAATATTATGTTAAGACTGTAAATAACCATTTCCATGTTGTTGTGTTTAAACTTGTTTCTAACTTACATCAAAATATATATAAAAATTAGTTAACAAAAGATTTTATGTTAAACTATTTGATAAATATGATATATAGAAAAGTAATTTATATGATATCATTGGTTTTGTAATGAACTAATGATATATAAGAAATACCATACTCAATTGTCCATTAGATGGGTATCGAATTATATAAACCAAATTCCAGCCTTGGTTAAGCCGAATTCTTCTACTCGAAATCCTAGGCCGCGTTTGGTTCACAGAATTTGATGGAATCTATGGAATTGGAATTGAATTCCATTCCTTAGCGTGTTTGGTTGGTTAAAGATGAAGGAATCACATTCCGTTGGAATGTAAACATTCCCTCATTTGATGGAATCTCCATTCCTTGGGGATGGGGGAAGGAATTTCATTCCGTCCCTCACTTGAATCTTAAAAAAATCAAAAACATTCCGTCAAATTCCATTCCTTCAGATTCCAATTCCTTTGACAGATTCCATTCCTTCCCAAATCATTCTGTGAACCAAACGCGCCCTTAACATTCTTTAGCCTCCTCGTATGACACGTCTATCAGCAAGAGGGGGCAAGATGAGCGTAACAAGCAGGCTGGGTAAAGGGTCGATTTTGTTTGAACAGTTATTGAAACTAGCAATAGTAGTTCATACCTTAATTGTGATAAATAAGAACTTTTATTATCACAATAAAACATTCCCATCTTGACACAACCATGTATGCGTTAAAATAGACACTTGGGTAACTTCAACATGTTTGACCTATTCCCCTTGCAGCCAATAAAAACTTATTCATCCATTTGACCCATTTAAAAGCAAGCACAACCCAACATGAGGGATTCATGTATCAATGAGTATTGGGTCAAACTGTAACCTCTACTATTAACGTATATGTTTTAGTCTATCAAAAATCAACTACCTAAACTTTCAGTTCCCTGAGTCTGAAAACCTAGAAAGCAGACCCTGAGCTACCTCTTTGTACGCCTAAGATTATAGAGTTTTAAAAAATACAGTAATAAATAACATGGTGCTCAAGCAGAGCATACCTGAGATTCATGGGCATCCCTAACAGCGCGCTTTGTCCATTTTGTTGTAGCTTTCTGAATCAACGGTAGGAGGACCATCAAAGGTTGCAACAACGAATTGATCATCCAGCCTGCAACATTCAAAAAATAGCTAATGAAGAGTAGACAATGCTTCTTGTTGACATAATAGAAATAAATTCCCCAGCTGCAGGGAAACAACTCAGACTCCTATAATAACATTACCATATGCTTATTTACCCTGTAGCAGCTCTTAGCATTTGAACTTCATGGCATGTCAATCATATTTTTAAAAATACTAGCGTTCCCCTAAGCAAATATAATAGAGATGACAAAATACTGTCAGGTTGAGTAACCATACCGAAACGGGTAAACAGTATGGGTCAGGTTAAACACCTTTGGTCCCAAGGAACTTCTTAATCCATAACAAACTTTTATTATTAATAAAAAATGACTTAGATAAATCTATGAAAAAAGGAATCTACAGTAGGCAACTTCTGTGAGTTTGACCCATTAACATAATCTAACTTGAACCATTCATAATCGAGTTTGCAGCGTCTAAATATAGATACTATAATCAGGGATCTTAATATTAGTCCCAGTTGGAAGTTAATTCGCAAAAAAAATATTCATCCACCCATAGAAAATATCTTAATTTATTAATCTAAAGTCACAAAAGGTTGCATGTTCATTAGCACTCTGTAAAACAAATGACCACACTGACACCCATGCAATCAGTTTAGACTTTCAAGGATATTTGCACTTTACCAAATACATTCAAGAAAAAACAAGAAACAGAATAGCAATGGACACAACATGGGTAAAGATGAGTAATATATAGAAGAAAGATAGACGAATACCGTTCAAAATCAGGAAATAATGGCAAAATTTCGACAGGCTGCAATTTTTTGTTAGTTGCATGAACTGGGTGCGACTTGCAAGCCTCGAATGAAGCCTTGATGTCCTTGATTTTCCTTTCCCTGATCAAAGCAGCAAAAAACGTCATTTGCTAGTTCATCCATATAAAGAGAGAAGCAGTATATACTATTAAGGTTGTCCAGTAGGGCATTTCCACGCCTCTACCGTAGTTCTTTCGCTTGTTTTTCAAATGACTGCATGTTGCATTGAAGAAATATGACTTCTTGTTTAGCCAAACAAACATATAATTACATACAAGTAATGTGTTAGATATGATCCTAAAACTATATTGTTATTACGAAAATCATCTAAACTTCCTTTCATAAGTGAGTTGAAGTATTCTATGCATCTGAAAATATTTTATATGACTTAATTTCAACCCATTCGGCCTGTTATAGATCAGACATCACCTGAATTGACCCATTCGTAAATAAATGGGTCCAGAATCCAGATTGTCACCTCAGCTAATGTATAAACAACATAAGCTTTGTGTTCACCTGTCTTGTTGCATCCGTGCTAAGAGGAGAGATATATTGCGTCTTGACAAGCCAAGCCATCCCTTTATCCGTGGGACGCTCCTTTCTTTTTTAACTGGGGTCAAAGTAACATCCTCAGGAGCAATATGTAGTATTTGGAGCACTAATCCAGAAAGGAAAGAGTTTTAGGTGTTAATTGACAAGATTACATTGATAGACCGCGAGTGTAATCAACTATTACTTGTAGACACCGAGATCAAGTGAGGCTAATTATGCACCGTTTCCAGTGAAGTGAGAGCATATTTGACAGCTCTGCAAAGATCAATCGTGAGATTAAAAGGGATACTACAAGTACAAGCCATAGATGTTACATGACACGTCCTTGAACTGGAATTTATGTGCATTCAATTTACTTGGTAAGTACAAAACTAGTTTAATAGGAGATGATGTGTAGTGAACATATACAAAAGCTACTGACCGAGTTTTCAAAAGACTGAACCGTAGTTGCGAATTTACTTTTGTGTTATCTACAACCAACTTGCCTCTTCTTATGATATATAATTAAATATATCTTTATCAAAATAAAAAATACTAAGGTTGTGATAAAGCTGAACATTATTATTATTAAAAAATGTGATCAATTGTAACCATAGTGAAATAGTTATCATCTTGAGAAATCATAAAAAAACGCCTTGTTGATAAGTATATACTATATAGTAAACATAGAACCAGAAACATAACCACAAAAGGCGGATAATAATCCGATTCATTCCAAAAATTAGGTTTAATGACTTTATTAAATACATAAGACTTGATCGAATTTTTTTTAAAGTAGAGGGGTCAAAATTGAGGAGACTACTCTATTAAAGGTTTCCCTATCATTTTCAATACCAAACAATTAGAAAGTCTGAATGGGGCCGGATTCTTTAACTATTATACATATATATACCCAAAAAAACAAATCAATAAAGAGATACACTAGCTAGTGACGCTGTAGTCATATATAGGTCATCCACATAATTTATGACTGAGCTACGTAAATATGTTGTTATTGTCTTCAAGATTAATTACTTTTGTTATACAGTAGCTGTTACTTACCCTAGCCTGAGTGATCCCATATTTCCAATATGCATATATACATGAACCCGTTGACCATTGATGTTATCCCCCATTCGATAGATAGAAGTGATTTTATGATCGATTTTGAAGATAAAATGTCTGTTATATGTGCAATCATTGGCAAGAATAAGCATTGCCTTGCTCTTTGGCAACCTATAACATTCTATAGCATGTGATGTATCGCGCAAACACCCCTCTTTCTAGGCATTCTTTTGTTATTCGGCTTCAAATGACCAAAAATTTACTACATGGTTTTTCCCAACCCTCAAAGCCGCATAAACGCATTTCCATTATAAAAACTAATAATATCGTAGTTACTTTTATAATTTAGAACATGTCATCATGATAACCGTACCGTTCAAAAACGTTTCATGGCACCTGAACAATTGATCTATCCACAAACGTCAATGATTAATTAATAATCCAAATTGCGCAGCCTCAGCTTTTAATCAAAAATCCATTTGGGTGGTGATTGGTCCAGGTGGGTACATTCTAATAGCCTTTAGAAGTAGCTACAAAGCTTTACCTTCCAGTCATCCTTTGATATTGAAGGGCATCAAAATCAATAGCTAGTAAACACCTTTATGTTCAGTATCCAAGATGACAGTCTTAAACATACACAACCGCAAACTAGTCTATAGTACGGCAACCAGAATGGGCAGCGGGAGAAGTTATGCTATAGTTCAAGCATTTAGATTTATTTAAAACACATAGCAGTCGAAAAAAATCTTCATAGACCACAAAAGTTGAAACAAAATTCAGGATCATATAACTCTTGAAGGAAAACAATTATTAAGTTGTATCAGGCAATAATACTCGCACATATATACAGATTAAGAATAAGCATGCCATGAAACTATGAAAAACTTTTCTGACAAAGCATATGCTTCGTTCCTATACAATGAGACTGTTTTTTATTAAATCACTGAAAACAATGATGTATACCATAAACAAACCACCCAAGAACTTTGAGGAATTTGTGGTTGGTCATTTTCGCATTCGTGCTCGTGATATTCTTCTTTTGGCATGGAACAAGAAGCCCTATTCAAGCACTTTGCTGAAAGATTTGCGTGCATGCATCAAACCACTTCTAGCTGCATTCAATAAAACCAGGCCAAAGGAGGAGAAAATAGTATTAAGGGAGAAATTAGAAGAAAAGTCAGCGTCTCACCTTCCAACATTATAAAAGACAAAAGCTACTAGTAGTATATTTTATCATGACAATTACAATACATATTAGTAGTAAGTGTGTGCGTTAATCTTATTATGTTAAGATTGCAAACAATATTTGCATCCTTTAAATATTTCGCATGAGTATTATCATTATTACTCTCTGTATTATACTCTTAATATTTGCATCCTTTAAATATTTCGCATGAGTATTATCATTATTACTCTCTGTATTATACTCTTTTTATACTTTATTATTGTAATACAAATGAAGGAATATTGTGGTCAAAACAATCGCACTAGTCTTGTCTTCCAATAATGCGCAGCAACGTTACTTTACCGCTTTTTCCTTTGCTCCAACGAGCTCTTCGGGAGAAAAAAAAACAACCCATACCATAGTCGCCGGTTTCTAATCGTAGTGGTCAAAAATCCCACAACTCTTCTTCGTTAACTTGCAGCTTTCCAATAATGTGCAACAACTTCGATTTACAATAGACTTAATTTTTCATCAATCATAGCTCCAACAAGTTCTTGAAGAAAAAAAATCATGTTGCTCCAACAAGTTTTGTTAATTCTTTTTCATTTTGGAGCTCATTAAGGTTAATAAAAATTGGGAAATTTGAAATACATTATTATGCTATTTTTCTTTATGATTATTGTATAAGTTACACACAATCTTTGAGATAATAGTTGATCTCATAATGTAAAGTTTGTATATGATCAAAGAGTACTCACTGGGACTACAGCCGACTTAATATGTTTGTCGCGATTTATATCTTGTTTGGACAAGCTTAATATAGAAAGTATATTGATCGAATGAATTAATTTTATTAAGCCACTGGGTCACTATTTATACAAGAAGGAATCCTTGTTATTCAAGAAAAGGATCCTTTAAATTAGGAAAAAGATAATGACTAAAAATAAAATTCTACACTCCCCCTCAAGTTGGAGCATGAAGATCACGAATGCCCAGCTTGCCAAGAAGCAGTTGCAATTGTTGTGCGCCCAATGGCTTGGTTAATATATCTGCAATTTGTTGTTTTGTATTAATAGGCAGAGGCACTATTTCTTTAGACTCCACTCGTTCACGAACAAAATAGCAATCCATCTCAACGTGTTTTGTACGTTCATGAAAAACCGGGTTGTTAGCTATATGGCGAGCAGACAGATTGTCACAAAACATTGGAGTAGCAGCAGAAATGTAAACTTGTAAGTCTTGTAATAGCCATCTCAACCATAAAGCTTCACTGACAGT
>CM067173.1:41499305-41516566 GCA_034093135.1 Erigeron breviscapus | reverse complement strand
TTGGTTTCTATTACTGTAGTTGTTGAATGTAGCACAGTAGCACCACTCCACCCTTCTTCACCCCCTTATTTATAGACAAACGGAAAGTTACTTCTTTTAATAAAGTACCAGTTCGGTTTTTCAAGTAAGCATTAAAGGGTGGTGGCGCGTGTTCCCACTCTCCGTAAAGTAAGCATTTATTTATCTTTTTAGTTCGAATGGATCTGAAAATTTGTAAGGAGATCGGTGGGTTCAAAATGGGTGGTGGACCGGTGGTGGTTTACAACAACAGGCATGCTGATGTTTTCTTGTCGTTACATTCTTAATATATAAGCTGAATCTTTAAAACCTATTCTTAAAGTTTTGTAAATATCGAATTAAGTTGTATTCACCCCCTTCTACAACTGTTATGTGTACAATATATTTTGGTATATCTATACACCTTCGGACGTGTCATTCAAAGAAATACTTTGTATCGGATATGGTTAATAAAATTTGTATGTTATATTTTTATATAATAAGAGTCTAAAATTAATAATAAATACTATCTCTTGAATAATGACAAGAAGTTGTCTCTAGACCTATAACTGTAGGTTGATAGCTTAGGGGGATCTAATATGACTATGTCTCATACTTCATTTCTTGAAGCAGCATTCTTCGTAAAAGCAAGTCGCATCTTGTTTCAAAAATGATATCCTCGCTTGTTCCAGATTATTAAGAACAACGTTATGCTTAGCTAGTTACAAAGCAGGAGGCTGATGAATCAATGCCTGTTTACAAACAACATTGGATGAGAATAAAACACACATCGATAGGATAATAATTTACCTGGTACAACGATATCATCATGAAAAATACAGAAACAGTAAATCAGTAATTACCAGAGACATCCAAAGCATGACCACGAGCTGCAATTAAGGCAAAGCCACCAGTATAGCAGCACATATCAAGTACTCTTTGAGCATCTAGTAGATAAGATGATTGAACCATTAAGTATATAGTAATCTAATTATTTAATTAGCTAATTTGTAGAGTAATATTTAGGAAGACAAAATACACAATCAACACTTTATCGAACGACAAGCATAACTTGATGGGCTCAGATGATTGAACCATTAAGTATATAGTAATCTAATTATTTAATTACTGCTTCATGCTTAAAGAAAATCCTTCAGCAAATCTGATTAGACTCAGGACCCGTGTACTTATAATCAGCTAGTCGAACTGCGTCATGATTCAAACTTCGGGTATTGATTGAAAAATAAAGCTTTAAAGAGTCTCATATTCTTTAACCTTCACCTTTTCAGTAGATCCCGGTAACTCTTCTTGAACAAGATCATCCAAACTAACCCTTCTTATTCTTTCAATATCTCAGTTGATGGCCTCGAGAGTCGAGACTATACTCTTGATCACATCAATTTCACAAATGCATTTCTTAATATGTTCCTTGTATTTCTCAAGCCATGCAGCTGACGAGGCAATCACAGCTATGTCACCAAAGACATCAATTATAGGACCCGACAATCTGTAAAATGTGTAATTGTTGAAGTGGTTGACATGTTTGCATAAACATCATCCACAGAAAATTTGAAAAAATACACAGTAAGGATCACATTTAACCTCGATGATCCATCATACCTATCTCCTTCACTATTTACAAGTCCATATGCATTTGTAACTGCAGCGGGAACCCCCAAATTCTTCCGTAACCTGATGGCTGCCTCGTTTCTTGTTTCAAGCAGCTTCTCCACATTCAGGGCACAAGGAGGATCTCTGCCACCATTTAATTAAAATAACTATGATTATTACGAACTTTGTACTTTATGCAACAATAACGCTCATGAAATCAAAGTATACCCTGATACCTCCTCTTCAAGCTGCATGAGCCTAACACACAACATAGAGCAAGAATTGTACAAGCTCCAGCCTCTTGGTTTTTCTGTCCTGTCAGCCATCAGCACGGAGTCACCTGGTTTTGGCGGTGGTCTGCCACTCGCTGCAAACCATAGGCTTCCATCACGAAACAGCTGTGTTTTCCCCTTTTTAAGAATAACCTTGGCAACACCTGCAAGATCGACCCAACTCAATCAAAACTGGCATACGTCTTTGTATCTAACTATTTGTTAGTATTACACATTTTGTATGAAACATACAAAGGCTATACATGAAACCTTTGTATTAGAAAGAATGTTCTTTAATGCCCAAAATAGTCTATTTCTTAAAAGGCCTAGTGTGCCTCCAGACACTCTAAACCACTGGGGTAATTTCTTCAGAAACTCTAAACCACCGGGTTATGTTTCATAGATCACTTATGCGCTCTATTTTTTTTATTTTTTTTTTCTTTTTTTCTGAAGTTACTGACATTAATTGTCGGCAATCTTACCTGGATGCAAAGTAAAGGCCGGCATACACGAGGAATAGAATGTGAGCTGCTTGACTTAAAGTTGTATTCATCCACTGACTTAAAACCAAAAGAAACTGCAAGATATGCAAATAGTCCCGTAGGAAGTGCCCTTTCATAATCATCCGGTTCAAAAAGTAAAAGAATGAATACCTCATGTCAATGCGTCAACGAATTCCCTAATGGAGTTGCAACTGGCAGCTGCTGGAATATTGTAATCATCACTCATTTCTTCAGATAGAAGAGCATGCCTGCAAATAAAAGTCCTGGATATGACATCAAACGTAGAAAGAGTTGAACTGTAGTCTGATGTGGTCAAAAGGACACTTTGAACATAGAACCTAATATAATTTACCTCAACTTAGCAGAGGATGAAATGTAGCTTGGTATTACATACTATATAAAAACTACTAAAATTGAGAATGTATTAAGAGATCATATGTCAGCAATAAAAAACCTACTTTTTGAATATTTGTACGCAGAGAACCTGAAAGAGCTTTGTTGTAAACTATGTTAAAGCTCTTCCAAAAGTACTCAAGTGCAACTAGTCGTGTACATATACCGGTTATTGACCAAACCGGTTAGGGTTTGAACCCGATTCGGTTAGGGTTGACCATTCCCTAACCGGGTTTGACCTCTAACCGGGTCGGGTTCAACCCGGTTTAAGAGGGAGGAAAACCCAACCCATTTGAAACCGAATTGGGTCGGTTAGTGATCGGTTAGGGTACCAAACCGGTTAGTAACCGGTTACACTTTGCCGTAATTGAATTATTAGTCTATTTTTCGCTTAAAAATACATACTTTTTATTATAGATCAAAGTTTTAGTACACATTCAAATACTTAATAAAAAGTCTTCAAACACACAATAAAAAAGATGTTCAAACTTCAAACGAGTTCGACATTAAACATTAAAATTAAACGTCTTCATTAATAAAAGTCTTCACTAATATAAATTCTTCAACTTTGTGTCTTCAAGTCTTCTAGTCTTCATTCTTCAAGTCTTCAAAGTCTTCAAATACTTAATAATACTTGATAATAAAAGTTGTAAAAAAAAAACGGCTACAAAGCATTCCAACGTTCCAATTGTACTTACTGGAGTTACTGACTTCCCAGGCCCATGTAAAGCACTACATTAAAATTATAAGAGTATCAACTCTATCAACTATCAACAAACTTCAATATGTGTGAATTTGTAGTAGTAAACTGGAGTGGAAGGGAGCACCTTCCGACATAAACATGATAAGATTCAAACCGTATAGAAATTTGTTAAAACTCAAAGATGGACTGTGAAAATTCATATATATACTACGAAATCTATTGTTTGAATAATTATAGGGATTATTTTGGGGAGGAGATAAAGAAGTAAATATCAAGATAATAATATAAATTTTGGATTTCATATGTAAGAAATTAGAAATGTAAAGCTTCGATTTGGTAATCTTTTTCATACTCCTGATTAACCGGTTACATAACCGGGTTGGAACCCGGATTCTCTAACCGGTTTGGGAGTAACCGGGTCCAACCCGATTTCAACGGCTAGAAACTATAACCGGGTACTAACCATCGGTTTATGGAGAACCCGAACCGGTTAGGGTCAAACCCGGTTGTTGACCAGTTTCGGTTACGGGTTGACTTTCGGGTTCGGTTTCGGTTTCGGTTTTTTTGTACACGACTAAGTGCAACGACCAAATCAAAAGGATTACACACGGAGACGTCAGCAGAAAAGGGACAGCTACCAAATTCCTGCTATATGTGAACAAATTCGTTCACATATGAACATATCAAGTTATACTTAATATTACCTAGGTTCATAAATTTCATATATGAATGGTTCTCACATGAACCTCACCCCATTCATATATGAATGGAAACAATATGTAAGAGATTATGGTTTTGGTTAATGGTAAGACATTTAATCAAAGGCATCAGGATCAATTAGACTTCCTGAAACATATTAATTTCACAAATCCCCCTGAAATCTCAATAAGAATAATCACCTGAAATATTAATATTAATGAGGCTAGAAATGCACATCAAGCTATGTATCGATTCAAGTGGGAGTCCCACATGTAATTTGATCATCATGTAATATATTTCAGGGTTGATTTTAGTCCAAATAAATAAATAAAAAGAGCAAAGGAAGCAAATTAAATTAAAAAATCTTGATACAAAAGCATATAACAATGATTCTGCCACAAAATAAAAATTAACAATCTTCTTAACAAACAAAAGCATAAGCATAAGACAATTCAATTATCTCCGGGCCCCGATTACCAAACAAAGTCTGGAAATTCTTTCTTCGTTGCCGTCCTCTCAAGCGATTCTTTTCTTTTTTGGTCATCAGAATGACGGGATTTTGTTTCTGAACAAGCTCCTTCATTATCAGGTTCGTTTATGGATCTGGGTGTCCACTGAAGCTTCATCGCCCCCCGCATGATCGTCAGATAATGTCCACGTCTCGCAAGCATTTCTTTTCTTATGTGGTGCTCGAGTATGTATGTTGGAGTTTCTCGAGATTTAATAGGGGCCATCTCCGCTCTTCAACAATTACAAAACTAAGTTATCGGTCTTAATGAGAATTGTAGAGTATAGTGAGTAGTTGAAACAATTATTATTATACAACAACAAAACTAATTTAGAATTGTAGAGCCGTAGGAGGAGGAGAAATATAAAGGAAGAAACAAAATATGAATGAATGAAAGTGACAGGAAGGAATAGGCTGCTCACCTATGAAATCTGGAGATGGCCGCTGCTAGGCACACGAGTCTGCAATCAAATTCAATATTCATAACCACCACTAACAATTAGAATCATCAGGCAATACATACATACATAAATGGTTGTTTATATAATAAATCGAAAATATAGAAACACATGTTAAAAAAGATAGAAGGAGGCTAATTAACTGTTCACGTGGGGTTAGATCTGAATAACGATTAACCACATCTTTGGTTGAACTACCCCATGGAATAGCATCCGTTTCTTTCTCCTTGCTCCTCTTCCTGTACGTTACCATCAATCAATTTATTAGTTATCTACGCCTTTGGCTTTTGTATATCATTCATTCATTAGTAATCATGTCTTCCTCCATCCAAATATTTGTTTTGTTAGAAAAAGCAATTAAATTATACATACCTCTAATCTAAGTATCTAACAACAAGATGAAAATTTTAAAATACAAAAGCAAAGAGAAAAAATTATTATTACTTTTCTTCAATAGCTGCTGATGATTTATCCGACTCAGGTGTCGCCGCAGAATCCGAATCCATGGGGGGGATCTATATATATACCGGACGCCACAATTATTATTCTTATTATTAGTGTTAAATATATACCTCTAAATCTAACAACAACAATTGAGATGAGAGTATTTTTATTTGTGTTTGTTTGGGGCCAACTGAATTTCATTATACAATAAATAAATAAATTAGGGATAAATACTAACCGACTTCTTGAAAGATGGTGAAAGGGGTATGCTGGCGGCTGCAAATGTGTGTGGGAGAATAAATAAACCGTAAAGAAAGATATAGCTTATATTTTGTGTTACTTCCATTTTTCGTACAACAACAACAACAACAAGGGTACCCAATCCCAGCATAAGCCGGGCTATGGGGGAGGTATGATGTAGACAGACCTTACCCCTACCCAAAGGTAGGGAGGCTGCTTCCGGATCCACCGAAGTGGAAGGGACCTCCGGCCCGAAAGTAAAAAATAGGGTTAGATCCACCGGATTGGAGGTCTAAACCAGTTCTCAATCTCAACTCTCGATCTCACGTTCTCATCTCGATCTCAAGAATAAAAGATTTTCAATCTCAGATCTTAGATCGGAGAAAAAAAGCCGTTAGAATTGAGAGAGAAAGAGAGTAGAGAGAGAGAAGAGAGAGAGACAACTTTTGTATGTTTTATATTTCGTCCCTAGAATTATTAATTTTTACGGATATATATTATACTAAAGTAAAGAAATTACACAAATCATCCCTAAAATTGTCCCTTCTTTTCAACTTTTACTCCGCGACCAAACGCCCATTTAGAATTGTGGAAATATCTCAACGCAATTTATACGGCCATTTATATATGATCCAAGAAGAGTCACACGGGAAAAACATTGAAAGACTATTTGAACTTGTAAAAAATATCTAAAATATAAGAACTTTCAAAAATATATTTGGAAATGATTTTCGTGTCGAAACAACGAATCCGGTAAAAATCGGATCGGACACCAAAGCACCATGGGCCAAACAAGATTAACCCATGGATACCCAAGGGCGGTCGAACGAACCAAAGGGGGGTGGGGAGGAAAAGGATTTTTGAAAACTCCTTTTTCCTATCCCACATAGGAAACCTAAGAAAATCCCAAAGGGTTTTCACCTTTCAAAATAGAGGGCATATCTCCTGCAATCTTGACTCACATTGTGTTGTAGAAGCAAGCACATCATGTTTGTAGTAACAACTTACAAGAAAATATTGCATTCGATAACATGTAATGATGCATCAACAGTTTTTGTTTTTCTTTTCAAATATTGTAACTCTTCACAGTTTATTTTTAATAAATGAAAGTGTTCCTTTGATGGAAGTGTTGCATTTAGTTACTAATACTGTTGCATTTTAATTTTAAGAAAAATTCATTTGATGATACAAACTGTTGTATTATAGCATAAAAAGTGTTGCACTTAACTTTAAAACTGTTGCATTTAGTCTTAAGAATGTTGCATGATAGGATAAAAAGTGTTGCATTTAGTGTTATAAGTATTGTTTTAGTGTGTAAAAAGTGATGACATTAAAAGTGTTGCACTTTCAAAACATATGCAACACTTTGAAAAAGTGTTGCAATAAAAGTGTCGATTTAGACCTAAAGCGACGTTGCCTAATGAAGCACTTGTTAAAGTGTTGCATTTGGCAAAATGCAACATTTTTAAGGCTGAACACTTTATGAGTGCAGCCCCATATCTACTCCAACCTCTCTTTATTTACTTTTTGACTCAATGGACATTTTCTGAATCACCGTAATTTTCTACCCTAAATTATCTACCTTTAATTACTTATATTTCTTATTTTAATCCTAATTATCAGGATACCATTTCTATCTCAATTCCTGCCAAAACATGAAACTTACCCAGTTAGCCTTCTAAGCACTTAAGAAAATTGCCTCCTAAATATTTAATGTTAGACATGCAAATGAAAGATATATACGTACTAAATCAACAACCATTTTTATCCAATATAAACTTCTAAAGTTAACCTACAATATGAGTTTTCCAATGCACTACCAAGTATTGAGTGTGGATATCTCCAAAAAAAACTGCGGTATGAGTTGATGGTACTAAACTTAGAGGGTACCCAATGCCAGGGACTCATCCCTGAAGGACTAGTCCTTGTCAGCGCCACATCAGCAAAAAACACTCCAAGGACTAATCCCCCAAAAACACACCCAATGCACTCATCCCTCAAGGACTAGTCTTGGACCCACCAAAAAGAATAAAAATAAAAATAAAACAACCACTCCCTCTCGTCCCTGCAAGGACTAATCCATCGGACGAGTGAACCGGACGAGCGAGGGACGAGTCCCACCCAACGGTGTGGACTCGTCTGGGGAGGGTGGACGAGCAGAGGGACGAGCCCATTGGGCACCCTCTTATGTAAATGTCTTGAAAGAGAACCATAAAGCTATTTCTATCAAATCCCAATTTCATAAAGATGGAATTGATTTTTCACCTTTTTACTACTGGGATATCCAGTATTTGCAAGGAACAACATGAAAGGTAACACTAATGATAAAGAGCATGGAATAGCAACAAATAAAATTTTTCATCAGTTGTTTATTACTTCAGTTGATAAAAAATGTGACAACCGCCAAATTTTAGGTTGGTTAAACTAGACAAACCAACTATTACATGTACTATTTTAAAAGACGCAAATTTAATATGTGATTTATTTAAATTCATGTGCTTACAAAACAAATGATCCAACATTGTTATGGGATAACGGACTAAACAAATATTCATCAGGTTGATGAACATGACATGAACAAATTTCTT
This sequence comes from Erigeron breviscapus, assembly GCA_034093135.1. Classification (NCBI taxonomy): domain Eukaryota; kingdom Viridiplantae; phylum Streptophyta; class Magnoliopsida; order Asterales; family Asteraceae; genus Erigeron; species Erigeron breviscapus. The sequence goes on along the minus strand of CM067173.1, from coordinate 41,508,150 downwards.
ACTTGTACATTATAATTATAATTATGTTGTTTATTATTTAGTGATCAGCAAAATACCAATTGATTTTGTTAGACTAACGATTGAAATTTATTATGTCAAATTCTAAATAATAAATGTATACCCAAATATATTTATACATGCACATTTGATCAATGTAAATACACAATGTAGTTACATGCTTATATATATATAAATATACATATGATATATTAGCATATATATATATAAATAAATAAGTAAATAATTAGTCTCCATGGGATTCCATCCATGCTTAGCCACCACCAACATTGGATACTTACTTTAACTTAACCTTAGTTACTTAATAATCACATTAGTTACTATCATTTTCTTTACCTATAAATACCACCCCATGGCTAGTCATTTTTCCTCACACCAAACACATTCTTTCTCCCCCCATACAACACTCTCTAAACCAACCTCCAATCTTACTAAATCATCTTTTGTTAACTAATTTGTTCAATTAAGTATCTAACCTTTTGTTCTTAGGTACTTAAATTTTGGTAAGAAAAGAATACAAAAGTATTCTTACATTTTCTTTCTCATAGTATTTTTCATCACCCAAAGATGGATACCAAATTTTATAAAACTTGAATACTTTTATTACATGACAATGTAAATAATATATATAACGAAAACTATGTACATATATATATATTTATATATAATGAAAACCATGTACATATATATATATATTTACTTATACACATGATCCCATATACCTACTGCGTTGCACCAACATCCTTGATTGATAGGAACCGGTGTACATGTATGGATTTACAACACTACATCCTTGTTTGATAGAACCAGTGTTTACACTACATCCTTGTTTGATAGGAACCAGTGTACATACCTAATCTCATGTGTAGAAGTTATTTATATATATGTAAATTAAACAAATGTCATGATAACAAACTAATTTGGGTGATGAAGATTACAAAAATAAACTTCCTTTCATCTATCTTCTAACAAGAACATATTAACTAAAACAAGTATTAATTTCTAACCTACATGAACGACAGCCATTTTAACCTACAAGTTATAACAAGTTAAAAATAATAACAACAATAAAAAGTAAATGAGTGTTAGTAAACATACAAAGAAAACGTCGGAAAAGTGGGTCGCCGGAAATGTCGCCGCTAATGCTAGTCGCCGCTAATACTTCGTCTGAAAAGTGGGGTGGCCGGATTTTCGCCTGAAAAGTCGCCGGAAAATGAACCGGGCCGGATTTTCGTCACCAACAAAAGGGTGGGTGGCCGGATTGTTGATATAGAGGGTGAGGGGATTGATGGCCGGAATATGGACACAAAATGGTAGATGGCCGGATTTTTTTTTTTTTTTTTAAGAGGAGCTGCGTTTTTTGTTTGTTTGTAGAGGATGGGTCGTCTGGCTTGCAGCCGCGTTTAAAAAGAAAATAGGGTTTAGTATTAGCGGCGACGTCGCCGCTTAATAGTGCGGGCCCCAACTGACACACAGTGCGGGCCCCAACTGACACACTGCAGAGTTCAACGACTGTTTTTCGCGCCTAGACCCCACACTATTAGCGGCGACCTGGAGGGCTACCCTTTTTGCTCCGGTGCTGTTACCCGCCTCGTTCTTTATTTTCATATAAGTATTTGTTTGTCAAGATATTAAAGGGAGTTTTTTTTTCGTGGATTACATCCCCCCCTGAAATATTTAGTCAAATACACCCAAACTATCAAGATTAGTTGCGCTTTTCGTCCAAACTATCAAGATTAGTTGCGCTTTTCGTCCCTGTGGTTTACACACTTTCGTGGATTACATCCCTCCCTGAAATATGGAGAGGGACGTAAAGCGCAACTAATCTTGATAGTTTGGGTGTATTTGACTAAATATTTCAGGGGGGGATGTAATCCACGAAAGTGTGTAAACCACAGGGACGAATCCTGCAATTAACTTAAGTATTTGTTTGTCAAGATATTAAAGGGAGTTTTTTTTTGAGTTTATGAAATAACACAAGAACCCTACTGGTTCTTTAATCTTGTATTCTTGTTGTCTGGCCATTTCATTTATCGATCCGCATCAATTTTTCTTATATATAAGCTCTATAACTTTCTCTTGCATTTTCTCTCTCATACGCTCCTACTTCTTGTTCATTATCAGTTATTTTTTAAGTTTTTTTTATTTATTTTCTAGATGTAGATATGAAGATGGATACGATAATTTAAAGAATATGTTAATCTTGAAGGTTAGTTTATCTTTATTTATACTTTTCTTGATTTATATTTCATATTTGATAAGGATTTTTTTCATAACTTTTGGTTTTATTTTGCAAGGTTTGCTTGTTTGTATCCAAAAGAAGAACAAGATCAACAAGAAAGAAGTAATTTATTGGTAGTTCTTTGGTTTTATGATTTAAGGCTATTTAGATCTGAAAAATACTGTTAAAGAAGATGTTCATCTTTTTCTTTTTTTTTTTGATTTTTTGATTTTGAGTTTATTTTTATGTTTTACAGATATTTTGAAGAAATATTTTAATGAAGGTGATGATCAAAAGTTAAGTTTTTTAGGTTTTTTGTATTTTCATATTCTTTTTTGTCATCAAAATTTGTTTTTATAATTAGTATTATTGGATCTGTTGTTTTTCATTTTTTAATTTATTATTTCAAAATAAATAGTTTAATTATTGCTTGTAGGAAATGGTGTCACTGAAGCTGCAAAAAAAGGCTAGCTTCGAGTGTACTGAAGTGTGGCTGATGGAAAGTTCGATCAGATCCAAAACAGGGGATGAAGAGAAGCAGAAACCATTTGATCTGAATGATTAAATAATAATCAAAGAAGGTAAAGCTGGTATTTTGATGCACACCAAGAATGAAGTCTTTTACATGAAAACCCTGATCAATTTAAAAGTTTTTTTGGCTTAAAGTTTGTTGCTTTTTGCTTCAATATCATATTATATGAACCAGGTCTCTTGGTAAGTTTTGGTTTTATGATTTAGCGTTTTTAAAATTAGAGTTTCATGTTACTCATATTATATCTTACTTTTGTTTGTTTTCATTTTTGTTTCATAGGTATTCGGATGAAGATGATGATGAAAATGACGATGAAAAGGTAAGTTTCCAAAGATAATCTTCATGTTTATTATATATATGTATATATTCTTTTTATCTAATGGTACTAATGGAATTAATTTTTGTGTGAAATAATGGAGTAATCTTTTGATTTACGCTGAAATATATATTTTGTTTGTTGATATTTGCAGTTTTTAAACCGGATATGAAGAGTTAAAGCTGAATATTAGTGTATATTTCAATACAGGTAAATGAACCTCAAGTAGATCCTTTTAAACTTGAAGGCCATGATGCTAAAGTAACAACAGTAGATTGGTATGTCTTTTGTAAAACTATTTCACTTATAATTCTCTTAAACTCGGCACATGTATGCAGACTAATTGTTCTTTATTTTCTTCAGGTGTCCATATGAAATGGGTAAAATAGCTATATGGATGTCAAAACCAGTTGCCAAACTTTACCCCCTTGCTCTGCAAAATATGCAACACTTTTGAGCACATTGTCTATATAGTGATTGAAGATTAGTTAAGTGTAGTGGTGATACAGTTGGTCAGATGGGTAACAAGTAAAAAATTGTGATCGTTTTAGACTTTAGTGCAAGTCAAAAAGGGTTTTGAACCTGTGATGGATGATCCAGAGAACAAATTTTTTTTGTCCTGTTCCTTTTTTCTATTTGGTAAATTTTTTAATTTCTGTTAATAATTACAAACACCATATTATCATCATACAGATGTTGAGGTTTTGTGATTCGCAATATACTATCTGCAACTTTCAACTTGGTTGTCACATTCCCAGAGAAAAACCGATGATTTAGCGCTGGAGGCCTTAAAAGAACAAAAAGGGATGCATAATCTGTTGCATAAGTCTTTACTTCCCAAGGACGATGCCTATGCAAGGGCTTGCATTTTGGAAGTTAGAATAGGTATCTTTTGACTGATTATTATATTGTTTTGAGCATACTACCAAATCTTGCTTTGTTTATGCAATCAAGTTGTTTTGATGTTGTGAGTGGTGTTGCTATCTTCTTCTTACTTATTGTTTCTGATTTTGATACAATATACATTTGTACCTATGTTTCAGATATGCAATAGCTCTGAAGATCTACAATTTGTGGATGCATCAAGACTTTTGAGCAGTCTCCAAAATGCTTCCAAAGGGTTAGTTGTTTGACAATATTAGTTTGGAGAGAAAATATTAGTTTAATTTCAATTCTACGAGCATGGTACCCGCGCAATGCGGCGGCGATGACAGTGACAGTGATGTGGTGGTATCGACGGATGGTGACGGCGGCGACGACCGTTAGTGGCGGCCGATGCGTCAAGTGGTGTAAGTATTTGATATAAAGATATTTGATTTAAAAGAGTAGTGAATATCTTTTAGAAGATAATGGAATGATTGTGTAAATTAATTCATTAAGGGTATATTAGTAATTTCGCATGTCCAAAAATGTTAACTTTTCAACGTAGGGTATAATTTTTATATAGTAGTATAGATATGTTTAGAGATTGCAAACTGGGCATGTTGTTTATTGAAACAAAGCGGGAAAATTTAGAAGTGGGTAAAAATGATTCTGCACACGTCTGGTTGTTTTGAACTACAAGCATGTTTATCCTTTAACTTGAGTTTTATCAAGAATTAACATGTTATAGACTTAGAGATAAAACTTGATACGAATTGGGCCAATTTTAAGCAAATAAGCCTATATTACAGCCTCATTTTCACATGTATCTGTTTTAATTTTTTACATAAATAATCACTTGGTGCAGCTTGCACGTCTTTGCTTCAAAAGGCCGTCGATCAAGGTGACAAGGTCAGAATTGCACATGGGAGAAGCTAAGCTCTCTTCCATAAAATCCAATTACAGAACCGAGCTTGTTCTTGATGAGTGTGTTGCCATTCTCAATTATATGTGTAGATTGAAATGTGGTGCAGAAAGATTAGCTGCAGCTTCTCATGGTGCATCAAACACAGGTCGGTTTAATGCATCAAAAAGAAATCCTTTGTGGAACTGTATAACACAAGAAAGTTCAATTGGTTCTCTTGAGGAAGACCTTGCAGATGCTCTGCTTATTCCTTCGATCATGTTAATAAGAGCTGGCGGCACTACCAGGCACATGATGGAAGTGATAGGGAATTTAAGGGTGCCGAATTGAACACATGGACGCGATCTGGTGGGCCCTTAATGAGAACAACTCCTGATCAGTTTGTTGATTTTATTCAGAACCTTGACATCGAACTCGAAAATGAACAAGACTATTAAAGGTTTTCAGAGTTTCCGTGTGATTCCACCCGATCGTTTATCATCATATTTGATTGGGATTTATTTGTAGTGAACCAAAGTTGAAGGTTCCATTCACAAAAGTGCATTTTTTTTGTATATAATTTAGTTGGTTCTCTAGGCTAGGGGTTGTAAAACAATGAAAGCCAAGGTTCTGAAACTTGATTATTGTCCATGAAGTTTATAAGATTCACGTTTTAACTCTAGAAATCTGAATCTTTATTTATAATTTAGTTTTACTGTGACCTTGTAGTTTTACTTTATGCTTTGTTCTATGAAGTTACAAAAAATCACTTGAACATGTCTGTCGATGTTAGTATTCAAGTCCAGGTGGTAGATGTATTAGTATTCATTACTCTCTCAATTCAAATTTAAAAGGGTCTCTCAATGACAACTCATTTATCAATCCATTATTGATATTTGATATCATGATCTTAATATAGATATCAATCTTCAAATCAAATAATAAAATTGATCATATCGAAAGATATATTACAATCTTAACATTTATTACGGATTTTGATTGATGAATCTTTATTATAGAGATTGAAGGTATCTTTCTTTCAGTTTAATTTTATTTTATAAATTTTTTTGTGTTATATTGTTCTAGAGATCGAAGCTTTTAAGAATAGTTTTATTCATCTACTTCTTCATAGATTTCAGTTTAAACCTCCCCAAAGTTTTTATGTATCGTTGTTGCCGTTGTTGCTTCTTTTTTATTTAATTCATATTTCAATGATAAGGGTGTGCCGACCTTGTAACGGATATGTTTCTACAGTTTCATCAACAGAGGTGAAGATCAAAAAGCTTATGCCTATGGATGCAGCCTAGAAGACTAATAATCTGCTGATGGTATAGATATTTTATAGGAAACTGCTTATGATATAGTTTCTTATAGAAAGCTGCTCATGGTATAGATTTTTAGAAAACTGCTGATGACATCATTTTTAGTGCAGTCAAAAAGTGTTCTGAACCTGTGATGGATGACCCAGAGAACAAAGTTTTCTTGTCCTGATCCTTTTTTTAGGCGTCTGGTGACCCGACTAGTAATCTGGTATTTCGACCAGACTATTTGCAGCGATTATCGCTGCAAATAGTAGTGTTTTGTCCATATCCAACTATTTGCAGCGATTACTGACAGGGGGCCCGTTATTATTCTGCCAGATTTGCCATTACTGGCATGGGGGCCGCACTATTTGCAGCGACTATCGCTGGAAATAGTAGGTGTGGTCGAGATATCAAAAAACAATGGTCGGGCTACGGGGTGCGTTATTTTATTTGGTAATTTTTTTTGGTTTCTATTAATAATTACAAACACCATATTATCATCATACAAATGTTGAGGTTTTATGATTTGCAATATACTATCTGCAACTTTCAAATTCCTACACTGTCATTGATCTGGGAGTTTCTCTCTCTTCTCTCTCTCTCTAACCTCTCCCTCTCCCTCCTAACTCTTCTCTCTCTCTCTCTCTCTCTCTCTCTCTGTGTCTCTCTCTCTCTCTCTCTCTCTCTCTCTCTCTCTCTCTCTTTCTATCTCTCTCTCTCTCTCTCTCTCTCTCTCTCTCTCTCTCTCTCTCTCTCTCTCTCTCTCTCTCTCTCTCTCTCTCTCTCTCTCTCTCTCTCTCTCTCTCTCTCTCTCTCTCTCTCTCTCTCTCTCTCTCTCTCTCTCTCTCTCTCTCTCTCTCTCTCTCTCTCTCTCTCTCTCTCTCTCTCTCTCTCTCTCTCTCTCTCTCTCTCTCTCTCTCTCTCTCTCTCTCTCTCTCTCTCTCTCTCTCTCTCTCTCTCTCTCTCTCTCTCTCTCTCTCTCTCTCTCTCTCTCTCTCTCTCTCTCTCTCTCTCTCTCTCTCTCTCTCTCTCTCTCTCTCTCTCTCTCTCTCTCTCTCTCTCTCTCTCTCTCTCTCTCTCTCTCTCTCTCTCTCTCTCTCTCTCTCTCTCTCTCTCTCTCTCTCTCTCTCTCTCTCTCTCTCTCTCTCTCTCTCTCTCTCTCTCTCTCTCTCTCTCTCTCTCTCTCTCTCTCTCTCTCTCTCTCTCTCTCTCTCTCTCTCTCTCTCTCTCTCTCTCTCTCTCTCTCTCTCTCTCTCTCTCTCTCTCTCTCTCTCTCTCTCTCTCTCTCTCTCTCTCTCTCTCTCTCTCTCTCTCTCTCTCTCTCTCTCTCTCTCTCTCTCTCTCTCTCTCTCTCTCTCTCTCTCTCTCTCTCTCTCTCTCTCTCTCTCTCTCTCTCTCTCTCTCTCTCTCTCTCTCTCTCTCTCTCTCTCTCTCTCTCTCTCTCTCTCTCTCTCTCTCTCTCTCTCTCTCTCTCTCTCTCTCTCTCTCTCTCTCTCTCTCTCTCTCTCTCTCTCTCTCTCTCTCTCTCTCTCTCTCTCTCTCTCTCTCTCTCTCTCTCTCTCTCTCTCTCTCTCTCTCTCGCACACACACACTCTCTCACACACTCTCTCTCTCTCTCTCTCTCTCTATCTCTCTCTCTCTCTCTCTCTCTCTCTCTCTCTCTCTTTCTCTCTTCTCTCTTTCTTTCTCTCTCTCTTTCTCTCTCTTTCTCTCTCTTTCTCTCTCTAACCTTATTTTTTTCACCCGGGCCGGAGGTCCCTTCCACTGCGGTGGAACCGGAAGCAGCCTCCCTACCTTTGAGTAGGGGTAAGGTCTGTCTACATCATACCTCCCCCATAGCCCGACTTATGTCGGGATTGGGTACCTTGTTGTTGTTGTTGTTGTTGTTGTATCTGCAACTTTCAAAAAGCCTAAAAACTTTGTGGCTGCTCAACATCTTCCTTAATTTTAGGTAGTTATTTTCACATCTTTCTTAATCTTGTGTGTGTATATAATAACATATATATAGGGTATGTTTGGCAAAACTAGCTGGTAGCTAGTAGCTGGTAACTGAAAGCTGTAACTGGAAGTTGGTAGCTGACGCTTTTTAGATATATTTATGTGTTTGGCAAACTAGCTGTAGCTTTTAACAAAATGTGTAAAATGACAAAAATAGACATAAGTAAAAAAAAAGTTTAGCACTAAAGATAATACTGTTATTTGTGTGTGTGAAAGTTATAATTTTTAAATACATAGGAAAAACATAATTTAATTCCTATATAATACATATATAAAAAAAACTTAACTTGTTTTCTACATATACACATGCACATATGTATATATATATATGATACATACGAGTAAAAAAGTGTGATACTTAAAACCAAATACAATTACAAAATAGAAATAAAAAACAAAATCTATTGTGCTGTAGTCATTTGCAAGTTGTGCTTTAATACTTATATATGATACCCATATGGCCATATATATTCTCATTCCCATTATACGTATGTGCTAAAGTAAAAAATATATATGTCATGATCCTGTGCATAAATCTCACGTGAAATTATTATAACAATTATCTAAGCGAATGAAAAGGGGGTTATTTAAGTAAGTTTACAATGTAAAAGCTTGCAGCTTGTGTGAAACGCTAACATTAGTAGCGTTAAGAATTGGAGCTTTTTCACATAATCTAAAAGCTTCTATCTCC
>CM067173.1:41466805-41494305 GCA_034093135.1 Erigeron breviscapus | reverse complement strand
TTCTCATTTAATCTCAAATCACCAATTTTTAAAATCCTAGCCTTAGTGCCATTAGGATGACCCACAGTAAGACCCAAGCCAGAGATATCATGAACATTAAACAAAAAACCTTCATTACATGTCATATGAGAGTTAGCACCAGAATCAGTGATCCACCCATTTTCAAACATTTTATTTTTGACACCAGTATTAAAACAGAAAAACTGTTCAAAGTGAGAACTGAAGAAGCAATTAGAATTAAAGAAAGTACCTGCCATATTGGCTTGTAATCCTTTAGTGGGAGACTTGTCATTTAACAGATTCATCAACTTATTGTATTGTTCAGAGGTGAGGGTCATGGTAGTATTAGAGTTAGTTCCAGAATTGGAACTGGATGGAGAACAAGAACTAGACAGATCATTCAAAACAGCATTATTATTACTCCTATAAAAGGACTGGTTATTGTTGTGCGCCCAATGGCTTGGTTAATATATCTGCAATTTGTTGTTTTGTATTAATAGGTCGAGGCACTATTTCTTTAGACTCCACTCGTTCACGAACAAAATAGCAATCCATCTCAACGTGTTTTGTACGTTCATGAAAAACCGGGTTGTTAGCTATATGGCGAGCAGACAGATTGTCACAAAACATTGGAGTAGCAGCAGAAATGTAAACTTGTAAGTCTTGTAATAGCCATCTCAACCATAAAGCTTCACTGACAGTTGATGCCATTGCACGATATTCAGCTTCAGCAGAAGAGCGTGAGACAACCGACTGTTTCTTTGTCTTCCAAGAAATAGGAGCACCCCCTAATAAGAAAATATAACCAGTGCGTGAACGTCTAGAGATTTGACAACCCAACCAATCTGAATCACAGTAGGCAGTCAACTCTAAATTCCCGTGCTTTGGGAAGAAAACACCTTGCCCAGGTGTAGCTTTTAGATAGCGTAAAATGCGATGAGCAGCATCCATATGATCCTGTCGAGGATCAGAAACAAATTGGCTCAATAGGTTGACAGAGTAAGCAATGTCTGGTCTAGTAGCTTGAAGGTACAAAAGCCTTCCAATAAGCCGCCTGTATTGAGGTGCATCAGTTTTGGGACTTTCAAGATAGTGATCAATCTTCAGATTCTGTTCCATAGGAAAGGTGCTAGGTCGACATCCCATAAGTCCAGCATCATCAAGAATGTCCAATATATATTTGCGTTGGCTCAAGACTAAGCCGTCTGGAGTCCTAGCTACTTCAATCCCCAAGAAGTATTTTAATGGACCAAGATCTTTGATGCTAAAACTACGATGAAGATATTCTTTCGTCTTTTCCATTTTGTTGATATGGTTGCCAGTGAGAATTACATCATCAACATAAATAAGAATGGCAACAAATAAATCTCCTTCTTTGAAAGTAAACAAAGAGTGATCTGCCTTAGACTGTGAAAAACCAAAGTTCAGAATATCTGAAGTAAATTTTTGATACCAACCTCTTGCAGCTTGTTTGAGACCATAAAGAGATTTCTTCAAACGGCAAACTCTAGTTTCGTTCTTTTCGCTGAAACCTTGAGGTACTTTCATATACATTTCTTCTTCCAAATCTCCATGTAAAAAGGCATTGTTGACATCGAGTTGATGAATAAGCGAATATCTTTTTACAGCAACAGCCAAGAGAGTACGTACAGTGACTAATTTAGCAACGGGTGCAAAAGTGTCATGATAATCAACACCTTCCATTTGTGTGAATCCCTTAGCTACAAGACGAGCTTTGTACCTTTCAATTTCACCATTCGGTTTATACTTTATTTTGTAGATCCATTTAGAATCTATGTTTCGTTTACCTGGCGGCAATGGTTCAAGAACCCAGGTCTGATTTTTTTCAAGAGCTTCAATCTCCTTTTTCATTGCTTCTTGCCAATTTTTATCCTGCATAGCTTCGCGAAATGTTCTTGGCTCATTTGTAGAAGTAATGGCCGTCAAATATGCTTTATGAGCAGGGGAAAAGTTCTTATATGAGACAAAATTGGAAATAGGATGTACCGTCGATGAAGATTGATCGTGTGTGGGGTCTGAGTGGTCGATGGATGGTGGTAGTTTGACATTGAAATCTGTGAACCAATGAGGCTGAGTCTTGTTTCTTGTGGGTCTAGGAACCCGACCACCGTCTATAGACACGTGTTGATCCTCTTGATCCTCTTGCAAATCCATGTTTTGATTTACATGTGGATCACCCAACAGATCATGCTCATTAGAGCAGGAGAGTCATCAATAGGATTGCTTATATCTACATCATCTTTATCATAAAACAAGGCCTTAAAACAATTTGTGTTTGCGGTTTTGTCTTGGATTTTAGCAAAAGGAAACAAATTCTCAATGAATTTTACATCCCGTGAAGTGACAAAATTGCCATGCTCTATATCAAATATCTTATAACCTTTGGTGCCTTGAGGGTAGCCCAAGAAAACACCCGGTCTCCCCCGCGGCTCGAACTTGTCTCCCCCTGTTTCTGTGCTCCTGTAATAAACTAGGCACCCAAATACTTTAAGATGATCATAGTTGGGAGTCTCATTGAACACAATCTCGTAAGGGGTTTTGTCACCAATCACCTTTGATGGCAAACGGTTTATGACGTAAGCAGAAGCAAGAATACATTCTCCCCAGAACCTTTTTGGAAGATTAGCTTGAAACATGAGAGCGCGAGCTACTTCAAGCAGGTGGCGATGTTTTCTTTCCACTACTCCATTTTGCTGAGGAGTGTGTGGAACTGTGGTTTCTAGTAATATGCCTTCCCGAGCATAGAATTCAATCATTTTGTTTGAGGTGAATTCACCTCCGTTATCACATCTTATTCTCTTAACATGCCTGCCAAATTGCGTTTTCACCATATTCTGAAAATATATCAAACAATCACTCGCCTCACTCTTATGCTTTAAAAGAAAAATCCACACAGCTCTACTAAAATCATCCACAATAGTTAAGAAAAAACTTGCAAAAGAAGTTGAACGTTTTCGATATTTCCCCCAAATGTCACAATGTATTAAATCAAAACAACTTTTACTCTTAATGGAACTCTTAGGAAAAGGAGAGCGAGTGAGCTTAGCTTTATTACAAATATGACAACTAAAATCCTTAGAATTAAAAGAGATACTTTCCAAAGAACCAATTTTGCACAACTTTTCAAGCGAGCCATGCCCTAGGCGTTTATGCCATGTCTCTGCGTCCACCTTTGTTGTCATAGCCTTTCTTTCTTCCATCACCATGCCCATCCGATATAGACCGTTCACGTATTTCCCCACACCAATCAACTTCCTCGATTGTAAGTCCTGCAAATAACAGAATTCCGGAAAGAAAACCACGGTACAATGTAAGTCTCTGGCCAGCCGTCCAACTGAAAGTAAATTGCATGTAAAATCGGGAATAAATAAGACTCCTTTTATTCTAGAGCCATTCTGTAGGAGACAGCTCCCCTTCCCACGAACTGGGAAGCTGTCACCATTAGGGATGACAACGGGAGCTTCATTAATCCCTTGTGTTAAATTTTCGAGTGAACGTAAGTCATGAACAATGTATTCAGTACAACCAGAATCTATAATCCAATCACTGTCTTTCAAAACCTTACCTGCCATGTTAGCTTTAGGGACATTATCACCTTTGGAAGGCTCTCTGGTGAAGTGCTTGAGAAGCGATTGATACTGTTCCTCGGTTAGTCCTCCCACTGTACCTGTTTCAGAACCCACAAAACCAGCTTTTGGCATGCTTTTCTCCCTTTTTTTCTTACCCGGCCACCATTCTGGATACCCTATTCTCTCGAAACATCCTTCTCGGTCGTGACCATTCTTATGGCAATATGAACACGGTTCTGAATCTTCAGAGTTTGTATTACGCACTTCCTTTTTCTGTCTTTGATTATAGTTTCGGTTTTGGGTAATAGCTTGAAATGCCGCTGTTTCAACATGTGGCTTTCTCGTTGAAGTTATGTTTCTTTGTTGTTCGTCTTCAGAAGCCAAACGATATGCTTCCCCTAAAGTGGGGGTTTCTTTCATTGATAGGATTTGGGTTCTTAAAGTCGAGAAATCTGCATCAAGACCCATGAGAAACTGGTACATACGTTCTTTCTCAATAAACTCGCTCATCTTCTTTCCAATCTCACAGGAACAGTCACCACATGTGCAAAGTGGTATCGGCATAACCTTCCCAATCTCATCCCATAAAGACCTTAATTTCGTATAATAGGCAGAAACAGAAGATCCATCCTGTCTAGTGATGGTGAGTGTCTATTTTAACTCATATGCACGAGGTGCACTTTCTTTGGAAAATCTTTCCTTGAGATCAGTCCAGATCTCGGATCCAGTATTGGCATACTTGACACTGCTTCTGATGGTTTTATCCATCGCTGTAGTAAGCCAACCCTTGATCATAGCATCGCATCGCATCCATGCCATGTAGTTGGCTTCTGTCTTTCCTGGTTTCTTGATCGAACCATCAATGAAACCCATCTTGTTTTTGGCGAACAAAAAATTCTCCATCTCTTGAGACCAATCATTATAATTGTTATCTGTAAGACATTCATTCACATGCATCTGCTTTGGGAAATCAGAAGCATGAACATAATATGGAGAACTCGGGTCAATGGGTTTGGGATCGGAAAAGCTCCCTTCCCCTTTTTCGGTTTTCTTTTCGTCACCCATAATGGGCTGTTAGGGTTTTGGATCACTAATGCTCTGATACCATATAGAAAGTATATTGATCGAATGAATTAATTTTATTAAGCCACTGGGTCACTATTTATACAAGAAGGAATCCTTGTTATTCAAGAAAAGGATCCTTTAAATTAGGAAAAAGATAATGACTAAAAATAAAATTCTACACTTAACGAGCTCAGTGAATCGAGGGTGTTATTTTGCAACTCAAATAATGTGTTTGCTATCGAGCTAAGTTATCAGAGATCTGTCGATCTTTGTAATGATCCACAATGCACCCTTTTCTTTTATAATCATCTTATGCAAAAATGAGTCGATTTGTGTTATGTAACTTACCTTTTGTGATGCAATGGACAAAACATAAAGATTAGCCAAAAAATAAGCTACTGGTTTAAAAGTCATCCAAAGTATACTTATTTGTATTTAACATGTCTTGCTCAAATTGCGTGTTTGGTTTCATACCAAATGAAATAGTCAATCAAATCGAATATTTGATAGAAGTTAATATTGTCGTTACGATCAATTACGTCACTAGCTCAGACAAGAGAGTAATAATAGATACTAGGTTAGTTAACCATTTAGATAAAAATTTAATCTAATAAATGATACAATGATTTATTTCTAAATTACTGGTAAATTTAACGATTTTCTTTTATATAAAGTAGACGTAGTTGGTTCAAAATTGAATGTAAAATAAATAAAAAGTCACACTACAAGAAAAATGACTTTTAGCAAGACAAAAGTCCTTGCTAAATGTCCCAATGTCCTTGCTGAATGTCTACAGCAAGGACATGTCCTCGCTGAATCATCGTCGCCGATTAGCCGTGGCTAAAAGTTTCTAGCAAGGACGGTCAACGGCTTCAGCAAGGACAGCTATGATTTTGTAAAAATAATAATAATTACCTACAGCAAGGACATTGTCCTTGCTATAGAATTTATAATAATAAATGTATTTACATTATAAATAATGTATATCATATATCATTATACATGTATAAATGTAATTGTATATACAAATATATCATTATACTATATATCATTATACTATAGAATTTAATATATGATTTTGTAAAAATATAATAATTACCTACACAATAATTCCTTGCTATAGAATTTCGATAAATAATAATAAACCTGTATATCATATATCATTATACATGTATAAATGTAATTGTATAACAAACGTATAAATCTACAGTAAATACGTAGTTTACAGCAAGGACAACGTCCTCGCTATATGTTAAATACTTTTTTATTTTATTTTTCTACTGTCCTTGCTAAAAGCCTTTAGAAAGGACCTCAAATTTTAATTTACCAATGGAGGGAAAACAAAAATAATAGCGGAAAAATGAAAAAAATCAAAAAATTATCAAAAAAATTAAATCAAAAGACAATATTACAAAAAACCACAATATCCTTAATATCAACAAATTATAAAATGAAATATAATTAACCAAACATATCATTGAATTAAACAACAAATTAAATAAATGTATGTATAAATGACATATACATTCATTAACAAACACAAAAAAAACAATAATACAATAACAAACTAAATGTGTAATACAATAAATTTACAACAATGGAAAATGGAATCTTCACATTTTTGCTTCTTCAAAAATCTGAAAAACATATAAAATTAATAATAAAAAATCAGATATTATTATATAAATATTAATATATATATATATATATAAATGAAAAATAAAGGAAAATAATTATTTAAAAAGCAATAAAAGAAAGGAAATTTACCTGTGGTAGGTGGTGCCGCGGTTGGTGGTTCGGCAGGGTGGAAGTGGTGGTCCGGCGGCTCGTGAGGTGGGTGGTGGTGGTGACTACAAAGATTTAATAAATAAAAACCATATAACTACAATAAAAAGATAAAAAGAGAAGTAAAGAAAAATCAAAAGAAAATAAAGCAAAAGAAACCATACCAGTGAGGTGGTTTTCACTATCGGCTGTTTTCCGATTACTGAAACCATCTACGGTAGTGGAGGGCGGCGCCGACGGCAATAAGGAAAGAGTATTGGCTGTCGAATGGCTATATGGTTGTGAAAAGAATGGAGATGGTGAGGTGTTGGTAATCGGCGGTTGTGTCCGGCGAGTGAGGATGGCAGTCGGCGGTTTACGGCGGCGAACGGCAGTGGTTGCCCGGAATATCTTAAGGTGGGAGAGAGAGGGAGAGGGAGAGTGATGTGAGTGTGTGTGTTTTAGATTAGGAGTGAAATGGGGGAGTGGAGAGTTAAGTTTCTTATATAGTTAGGGTTTTTTTTATGGGTTTGGGTTTGGGTTAGTAAGTTGGGTCAATTTTTTGATGGGTTTGGGCTTTTATAATTTATAATTTATTATTATTTATAATTACTAACTATATATATAACTTATTTATATTGTTTGTAAATTATAATATTATTATATTATTTATTATTTGTGATTTATTTTATTAACAGATAAAATATATATTATTCTTTTTTATATTCTCAAATTAATTGTAGTGAAAATTCTTTATTAGTTTATATTGAGTGTATAATATCACTAAATATATATATAAAAGAGAAACCTTAATTCATAATTGGAGAAATATAGAGAAGTTCAACTTTTAATTAGAGTCATTAGATCAAATGATGATGTCATATACCTTATTTAACTTTTTTAGATTTAATTTTATTTTAATAAATTTAAATTATTATTATTTCCTTATTTAAGTTTGTAGACATTAATAATTAATGTTTTTAATGATATAATTATGGAAACTAATATTTTTATATTTTACATCATTTTTATCTTCAAAATCATTTTTTTCTTTTTTTAAATGAATTTTTCATTTTTTAATGTAATACGTTTATATTAAATTATGTTTTTGTATAGAATATTTATCATATAACGTAAAACAATTTGGTTAAAAGTATTTAGTTTTATATCATTAATATCTTAATATTTTTAAATCAACATTTTGAAAACCAGACCGAATGTCAAACCGGTCTTCTAAATAAAGAACTAAAAAACAAATATGGAGTCTATAGTAAGCTATCATAATTATATATCAGAAAAATTTAACATGTCATTAATTATATATGTTTTCCACGTATTACGCGGGGTAATAATCTAATTTTTGAGGTTATCGGGCTCAATTTGATAAATGGGTATTAGTCTTTTCACTCGACTGGTCGTATTGGGCCTTAAACCTCACTTGTTATGACATATGACCCTAATTAGCCCAATATGGTTATAAATCAATCGTTTGGGCCTAACGGGCCAAGTATGTTTATATCTTTAACCATTTGGGCCTAATGGCCAAAATATGTTCATCATTTGTATAAAAATGGGCCAAATAGGCTGTATGTGCTCGTCTTTCACTCGAATGGGCATATTGGGCCTTTATACTCGTTTGATATCTCATGTGAGTCATATTATGGATGGATTTACATATGTTTTAGCATTCAAACTTCAATTCTAGTGTTCGTCTAATCATTGGGCTTATTGGGCTAAATACGTTGACCACATCTATAAATGAGTCAAATGGGTCGTATGTTGTCCTCTTTCACTCAAATGGGCCTCATGGGCCAAAATATGTTATCATTTGTATAAATGGGCCAAATGGGTTGTATGTGCGCGTCTTTTACTCAGTTAAGCCTATTGAGCCTTCATACTCGTTTGATAATATAATTAATTTTTGTATAAGTACTACTTATTAAAGAAAGAAAGTGTTGAGTCCTAATGTTCATTGTAAATTTGGTGATGACAAATCTGACTTATAAACACTTAGTAATCTTTTGGTTCTTGTAATCTGATCTGGGTCAGACTAAGCTGACTTAGCTTACGATCTGTTTCTGGCCCAGATCATGCTTCATGTTTTGTATTTGTAATCTTATGGAAGCAAGTATTGTTCAAGCTGCATCAACAACGTTTATAGCATTCAATCCAAGTCGAAGAGGAGGATTGAAGATAGAAGACCAAGCTGGTAGTGGAAGACAGCTTGGGATTAGCAGTCAGCTTGGAGATACTTAGGCAGATTGGTGCTTTGACAAACGGCCCAATCTGTGTCTGACAATCAAGTGAAGATAACAACCTGGATTGAAGATAAGGACAAATGACGTGACTAGGAAGGTTCCTAGAATCCAGGTTGGTGGTTGGTTTTACATATGCGTGTCCATACTCTTATTGGATGATAAAGAATGTGCGACAGTACGTGGGGGACCACAAGTACCATGAAAGGCACGATCAAATATTCCTTTGTCATCCAGTGGAAGAAGAATACGTGGCTTTATTGGATACCAAGAGAAGAAGGGCTTTCGCCTATAAAAGCCTCATTCCTTGATTGCATATGTGGGCATTCCTAAGAATCATTCTTCACACAAGTTTTCTTTGCTCTTACACACAGCTTAGTCTGTTGGAGATCAGCTTGGGCTGATTCTCTTGAGTAGAAACTTATTGATTGTAGTTTGTCATTTCAAAGGGTTGTTTAGATATCTATAGGCTATCTTTGTTCCGCAACAACCCTGTAATTCTTTGTATAGATTATTTCTTAATAAAGGATTACATTGAAAACTATAATTTGTGTTCAAGAATGTTTCATTTACTTTACTGCTTTACTGTTTTATTGATTCCTGTTCTTTACTTACTTAACATATAAACTGAATCTTTAAAACGTTTTATTTAAAAGTTTGTAAAGATCGAAGAAAGTTGTATTCACCCCCCCCCTCTACAACTGTTCTGTGTACAATATACTTTGGTATATTGATACACCTTGGGACGTCTCAGAAAGTCAAAAAGTTAATTTGACATATACATGTATGAAATACATGTGACATGCATATATATATACACTACATACATGTAGGTTAAGAATCAAATACATCCAGCCTTAAAATGAAAATACGGTGAGACACTTTAAAACTTCATCTTGATGCATTAAAAGTTATAAACTAACATAGTGTATAACTAATTATCATTATTTAAAAGTTTAACAAAACATTGATCCGTCAAAATCGAGAAAATCACGTTTTTTGTTATGTGCATCCATCTTGGATGCATATTCATCAAAATGGATGCACAAAACAAAAAACAAAAAGTGATTTTCTTTATTTTGATGCATCAATGTGTTGTTAAGCACTTAAATAAAGATAATTAGTTATACGCTATGTTAGTTTATGGACTTTTAATGTATCATGAAGTTTTTAAGTGTTATCACCGTGTTCTCATATATATGGGTGTTCATCATAATAACACCTTATATATATGGGGGATGGTAATATAAGGCTGTTAGGTACCTAAGCTTAGGTGTGGAACACTCACATATTGTTTTTTTAATCCATAAAATTCATGGGGGCCCAAACATTTATTCATTAATCAAAAAATATTAAAAAATTTGTATGTGAGGGGTTTCACACCTAAGCTTAGGTGTCGGACAGCCTCATATTCACTTTTCCCAATATATATATACACATACATACACTATTGCAAGGTTGTTCAATTTTTTTTTTCATGTTCATGTAATTTTTGGTTTTGGAAGGAATTGAATTTACGTATATACTGAAATTAATTTTGTTAGGAAAAAAATGAAAAATAAAAATTACCCACAACAAGGACAATGTCCTCTCTAAATGTTACCCGAGTATTTGTTTTATATGTGGTGGAAATTGAAAATTTTGAAGAGAATTGAAAATACGTATGTGAAGTCCCTCACACGATGGTTTAACCCTACGAGTGTAAAATAACAAGATAAGTATGAACTAGAATAGGACTAGTATTACTTCAATATAAATATGCAAGAATATAAACGAAGTAATAAATGACTTAAGCAATATTTAAACAAGTAAATAAATGGTGGAACACAAATGTAGTTTTCAAGTGTATTTTCTTTATTGATGAATAAACAAAATACAAGATCGTTGCGGAACCTAGATATTATACGTATGTAAGTATCTAAACAATCTTTGAATTACAAGTGATCTATACTTGCTAAATAAACTCCTTTGATCGATATACTTAGAGTTGTGAAGTATAACTGTTTAGATCGAGAGTATTTAAGCAAGTTCACCAATTTGCTAAAAAGTGAATTTCTCAAAGAAATGACTTTGTATTTATAGGCAACAAAATTCACCAGTGAATTTTGTGCCGTACAAATATGGTTGCATGCATTTAATGATCCGACAAGAACATTAAATGCATTAGATAAGAATAAGGATAAAGTCACATCAATGCAAGTGTATCCTTTTATCCAACCACCTTAACACACGTATACTTTGGTAAAGAACAAGTGGGTTGTTCTTTGGAAAGTGTGTAAAGGATTAAAGTCAAATCCTCGATATCAGTGTTCAGACTTGTAAGGTCTAGAACACTGACAATCCTCCAGTGTACAGATCTGGTAAGACTTCCAGTGGACTCCGCCATTTGTCAGTCTTCTTTATTCTTTCTTCAGTCTTTGACTTCAGTCAGAATGTCTTCAGTAGAGTAGATCTGGACTGGGGTGAAGTCCAGTGAGCTAATCTGGAGAATACTCCAGATTTCCTATACAAGAATTTGCTCACTGGTCTTCCATTATTTCTGGACAAATCTTCAGAGGGACTCCAGATTCCAAGTCTGGAGTAGGTCCAGTAGAACACGTTTCTGGACAGATCTTTAGTAAGTCTCCAGTAGTCGAGTCTGGAGAGAGTCCAGTAAATCTGGACCTAACAAATTCCCCCTATTTGTTTAGAAATAATGCAAGTGTTTTCAGGCCTATAGATATACAAATTTGTATGCCTGGAAAACACTTAGTCGATTTAAGTCTAAAAAATCTAAGTTACTGGAAAACACTTTATAGATCATGAGTGTTTTCAGTTTCATCTTTTAGGTTCTAACTTAGACTAAATCTGATCATTTACTTATATGAAATTGAAAATTGCAACTAAAATTTACTTTCATCAACTGGAAAATAATTACAACTTTCATCAAACTATTAAATACAATAAGTACATGATAAAAGATTCAGGCCCTTCTTCTTGATGAATGCCCTGGTGCATCTTCAGTGGCCTTCCTCTTTGGTGATGGAGATGATGGAACAGACACTGGTGGTCTCAAACCCAACACAGCTTCCATTTGTTGTATTCTACTCCAGACCTTCTGAACTCTCTTCATAAAGGCCTTAACATCTGGAGATAGATCAGTTTTACCTTTAAAAGTCAATCCTATCTCCTTCAGTTCAGTCCATCCAAAAGCTTGGACTGTTGTATCTTTCCTTTCATCTTTAAAGTTACCCTCCCTGGTCAACTTTACATGAAATCTGGTCATTCCTTGATGATTTTCAGCCAACTTGATTTCAGCATCAACAATCTTTCTAGTATTGGCCCTGAAATTCATCATTTGATCATACTGTGCCTTCTGCTTTGCCATCTGGACCATATATTCAGTTTCCTTGGATACACCACTCTGTTGTCCTTCAGTGGACTGGTGTTGTTGGCGATTTATTCTCAGAGAGGTATCCAGGGGAATGAACGTGCTCACATCAGCATCCTTTATTGCCTTGAGTTGTTTGGCAGACCAGTCAATCTCTTCCTGTACTCTACTTCCAGAGCAGCAGCATTTTTCCTTATCTTTCTCTGGAGGCTCACCAGTTCCTCCTTTCTCTGCCTTATCAACTCTGGAATAGTAACACCATAAATTAACGAGTCATATACCTGTTCTTCTTCTTCACCAGACACCACTTTTTCTTTTCCTTTCACAGCCTTCAGTGTAGTTGGGATATCTGGGAAGGATTCAAATTGGGGCTCACTGGCCTCAGTACCAGTAGCTTCTTCAGTTAGCCCGGCTTCAGTGCCATATGCTCTTTGTGCTGCTCTTTGAGCCAATTCTTTCAATGTCATCTGGTCTATTTGGTCACCAGATGATGGAACTGATGATTTTTCCCCCTTGGAATGATCACCAGTCCTGGACTTGAGATCATTCCACAATTCTTCCATCATATGCCTGTCCAGAGAACCAAAGGTTCTTCCAGTTGCTGGACTTGCATCAGCTACCATCTTTTTGAGTGCCTGGACTTCCTTTTGCATATTTTCAAATTCTTTTGGCAAGTCCTTTGGCAGCTCAACCTCTATCATCTTCACAACTTCTGGCAACATAACATCCTGAAATGATCTAAGGACAGATCCAGATATTTCTTCAGTGATCTCTTTCAGCATATCACCCCTAAACTTTCTAACAACTTCATCACTAAGGGTGCTGACAATATCATTCTGATCTAATGTTGGCCTGCTCTCCAGTGCACCAACTCTTGTAACCAGCTTCTCAATCTCTTCTTTCAGACCTGCCAGTGGTTGTACAACCTTACTTTCCACTGCAGTCTGAACAGAACTGACAATCTTCTCTTCCAAACCCTGGACTGCCACTTTGATGTTCTCAGAATTACGATTGGTGGCCAGTACCAGTTCATCCAGTTTATCAAACACTAACTTCTCATTCCCAGCAAAAAGGTTCATTTCTGATGCTAAGTTATTTGACAATAGAGATTTAAAATCAGAAATGACCTGGGAAGAGCTCTGGAGTGATCTCTCCAGGTCCGCCACCTTACTAAGAAGGCCTTGGACCTCGGTTGAAGATGAAGTGGAGAGACCACTGGGTGGTTCCAGATGGGAGGTCAGTCTTTCCATCACTGGGACTTGTGCCCAGACCTCTTCAGTTTCAACATCTATAACTGTAGAGTCTGGCACACCTTGTTGAGTAGGGTTGACTGGAGTTTCAACTGGTGGTGGTTGAGATTGTGAAGGTTGAATGAAAGGGGTGAAGTATTGAGTGGATTGTGGAATAGAAGGTGGTGGAGGTGGTGGCATACTTGATTCTGGTGGTGGTTGAGTTGATTCTGAAGATGGTGGTGGTGGCATTTCTGTTTCTTTTTTTTTTTTTTTTTTTATTTTTTTTTTTTTTTTTTTTTTTTTTTTATTTTTTTTTTTTTTTTATTTTTTTTTTTTTTTTTTTTTTTTTTTTGATTTTTTTTTGAATTTTTTTTTTTTTTTTTTTTTTTTTATTTATTTTTTTTTTATTTTTTTTTTTTTTTTTATTTCTTTTTTTTTTTATTTTTTTTTTTTTTTTTTTTTTTTTTTTTTTTTTTTTTTTTTTTTTTTTTTTATTTTTTTTTTTATTTTTTTTTTTTTTTATGATTTTTTTTTTTTATTTTTTTTTTTTTATTTTTTTTTTTTTATTTTTTTTTTTTTTTTATTTTTTTTTTTATTTTTTTTTTTTTTTTTATTTTTTTTTTTTTTTTTTTTTTTTTTTTTTTTTTTTTTTTTTTTTTTTTATTTTTTTTTTTATTTTTTTTTTTTTTTATATTTTTTTTTTTATTTTTTTTATTTTTTTTTTTTTTTTATTTTTTTTTTTTTTTTTATTTTTTTTTTTTTTTTTATTTTTTTTTTTTTTTTTTTATTTCTTTCTCAGTGACTTTTTCCCCCTTGGAATGATCACCAGTCCTGGACTTGAGATCATTCCACAATTCTTCCATCATATGCCTGTCCAGAGAACCAAAGGTTCTTCCAGTTGCTGGACTTGCATCAGCTACCATCTTTTTGAGTGCCTGGACTTCCTTTTGCATATTTTCAAATTCTTTTGGCAAGTCCTTTGGCAGCTCAACCTCTATCATCTTCACAACTTCTGGCAACATAACATCCTGAAATGATCTAAGGACAGATCCAGATATTTCTTCAGTGATCTCTTTCAGCATATCACCCCTAAACTTTCTAACAACTTCATCACTAAGGGTGCTGACAATATCATTCTGATCTAATGTTGGCCTGCTCTCCAGTGCACCAACTCTTGTAACCAGCTTCTCAATCTCTTCTTTCAGACCTGCCAGTGGTTGTACAACCTTACTTTCCACTGCAGTCTGAACAGAACTGACAATCTTCTCTTCCAAACCCTGGACTGCCACTTTGATGTTCTCAGAATTACGATTGGTGGCCAGTACCAGTTCATCCAGTTTATCAAACACTAACTTCTCATTCCCAGCAAAAAGGTTCATTTCTGATGCTAAGTTATTTGACAATAGAGATTTAAAATCAGAAATGACCTGGGAAGAGCTCTGGAGTGATCTCTCCAGGTCCGCCACCTTACTAAGAAGGCCTTGGACCTCGGTTGAAGATGAAGTGGAGAGACCACTGGGTGGTTCCAGATGGGAGGTCAGTCTTTCCATCACTGGGACTTGTGCCCAGACCTCTTCAGTTTCAACATCTATAACTGTAGAGTCTGGCACACCTTGTTGAGTAGGGTTGACTGGAGTTTCAACTGGTGGTGGTTGAGATTGTGAAGGTTGAATGAAAGGGGTGAAGTATTGAGTGGATTGTGGAATAGAAGGTGGTGGAGGTGGTGGCATTTCTGTTTCTGGTGGAGGTAGGGTTGCTTCTGGTGGAGGTGGTGGCATTTCTGGTAGGCTTGCAGCTTGCTCAACATCTTCACCCAAAAAGTTCATGTCTACATCAAAATTCTGTCCTTCTGAAATGGGAGAATCAGCCCCATCCCAAAACATATCACCAATATCACCAGCAGATGTACCAGCCTGAACATTTAAATCAATCTGAGCCTCTTGCTCATCAGACTGGACACCCTGTTCTACTTGCACAACTTGCTCACCAACCTGTTCATCAAACTGGGCCAGATTTTCCATCTGTTCCTCAAACTGCCCAACATCTTCTATTTGTTCATCAATGTTTGCAACATTCTCCTCTGTTCATCAAACTGAGCCATATTTTCCATCTGTTCATCAAACTGGCCAATTTTCCATCTGTTCATCAAACTGGCCATATTTTCCATCTGTTCATCAAACTGGCCAATTTTCCATCTGTTCATCAAACTGGCCAATTTTCCATCTGTTCATCAAACTGGCCAATTTTCCATCTGTTCATCAAACTGGCCAATTTTCCATCTGTTCATCAAACTGGCCATATTTTCCATCTGTTCATCAAACTGGCCATATTTTCCATCTGTTCATCAAACTGGCCAATTTTCCATCTGTTCATCAAACTGGCCATATTTTCCATCTGTTCATCAAACTGGCCATATTTTCCATCTGTTCATCAAACTGGCCAATTTTCCATCTGTTCATCAAACTGAGCCATATTTTCCATCTGTTCATCAAACTGGCCAATTTTCCATCTGTTCATCAAACTGGCCAATTTTCCATCTGTTCATCAAACTGGCCATATTTTCCATCTGTTCATCAAACTGGCCATATTTTCCATCTGTTCATCAAACTGGCCAATTTTCCATCTGTTCATCAAACTGGCCATATTTTCCATCTGTTCATCAAACTGGCCATATTTTCCATCTGTTCATCAAACTGGCCAATTTTCCATCTGTTCATCAAACTGAGCCATATTTTCCATCTGTTCATCAAACTGGCCAATTTTCCATCTGTTCATCAAACTGGCCAATTTTCCATCTGTTCATCAAACTGAGCCATATTTTCCATCTGTTCATCAAACTGGCCAATTTTCCATCTGTTCATCAAACTGGCCATATTTTCCATCTGTTCATCAAACTGGCCATATTTTCCATCTGTTCATCAAACTGGCCAATTTTCCATCTGTTCATCAAACTGGCCATATTTTCCATCTGTTCATCAAACTGGCCATATTTTCCATCTGTTCATCAAACTGGCCAATTTTCCATCTGTTCATCAAACTGGCCATATTTTCCATCTGTTCATCAAACTGGCCAATTTTCCATCTGTTCATCAAACTGGCCAATTTTCCATCTGTTCATCAAACTGGCCAATTTTCCATCTGTTCATCAAACTGAGCCATATTTTCCATCTGTTCATCAAACTGCCAATTTCACTGTTCATCAAACTGGGCCAGATTTTCCATCTGTTCATCAAACTGTTTGATTTATCTGATCAAGACCCCCAGAACTACCTCCCAGACATTCAACCAAATGAGTGAAGAAGAATCTCCACGAGTCTGTCAACCTACTCATATATATAGTGCCTTTCCTCAACAACTGGCCATGATCATCAACAATTTCTGTGTGCCCCATCAACCTGCACACTTCCCTGAAATTAATGCCAGAGGGAAGTTCGATGGGCAACTCATCTTGGTCAAGATAGTTCAACTGTAAAACATGCCTGAGTAAACCCACCGAAAAACTTAAAGGTCTGGTACCTCCCCTAAGAGTATAAGAAATTGATGAGGTTTCTTCATTGTAAAATGCGGAGTACCAGAATTCACATAAATAATCATGGTACATTCTCCCTGGATTTAGGGTTAATGCACCATACAGAGGGCATGAGAGAAAGAAGGTATTCAATCTCCCAATGATTGATTGAGCAGGATGAGAACTGGAAAGTTTGGCCATCCAGTTATTCATATTGATTCGAATAGCTCTGGCCTCAAGAGTAATGTGTCTGGGTTTAGTGACATTATCAACCGGAGCATATTCGGTAGATAAAAGATTTCTTGGTGCCATTTATGATTGATTTAGAGGAAGATGAAATTGAATGAATTTAAGGTTTATGAAGAAGAATTTAATGAATTTGCAGTTAATATGAGAGATTTAATGATTGGAAAAGAAATGAAGGAATGAAGAATTGAATGAAGGAATTTTAGGATTTGGGAGTAAATGTTCGAAGTAAATGAAATTGAAAGTGAAAGTGGGTATATATAGGATAGAGAATGTGGAACTCAAACGATTAATTTGAAATTATCAAATACAATTTTTGATCGGGTTCTGAGATCCGCATTAATTATATCACATCACACATAAATGCATGACGGTTTACAGCCCACAAAACAGTAACAACTTGTACTTTTGGTTTTCCCAAAGTAAAAAGACCATCATTGCGTTGAAAAAGTTTACATGCCACGTAGGATTGTGAGATAAATATCTTTGAAAAGGTTTGCTTACGTGGCACACACAAAGATCAAGTATTTAAAAAATATTGTGACTCAATTCAGTCCATCTGGAGTTGACTAGACACTCCAGTATCACTGGTGGATTAGTCCAGTGAAGCATGTACTGATGGTACACTGGAGGGACACTCCAGTATCACTGGTGGATTAGTCCAGTGAAGCATGTACTGATGGTACACTGGAGGGACACTCCAGTAAAGTACCAGTGAAAACCATTTTGAAAGACTGGTAACCTCAAACTTGCACGTCAACTAATACAGACAAATGAGAGGGACACATTTACAAGAAGACAAAAGTCAACTCAAACACGCACTTCAATCTGTCCAATTACCAGTGAGAGGGACACATTTACAAGAAGACAAAAGTCAACTCAAACACGCACTTCAATCTGTCCAATTACCAGTGAGAGGGACACATTTACAAGAAGACAAAAGTCAACTCAAACACGCACTTCAATCTGTCCAATTACCAGTGAGAGGGACACATTTACAAGAAGACAAAAGTCAACTCAAACA
This sequence comes from Erigeron breviscapus, assembly GCA_034093135.1. NCBI lineage: Eukaryota > Viridiplantae > Streptophyta > Magnoliopsida > Asterales > Asteraceae > Erigeron > Erigeron breviscapus. The sequence goes on along the minus strand of CM067173.1, from coordinate 41,476,251 downwards.
CGCACTTCAATCTGTCCAATTACCAGTGAGAGGGACACATTTACAAGAAGACAATAAGTCAACTCAAACACGCACTTCAATCTGTCCAATTACAAATGAGAGGGACACATTTACAAGAAGACAAAAGTCAACTCAAACACGCACTTCAATCTGTCCAATTACCAGTGAGAGGGACACATTTACAAGAAGACAAAAGTCAACTCAAACACGCACTTCAATCTGTCCAATTACCAGTGAGAGGGACACATTTACAAGAAGACAAAAGTCAACTCAAACACGCACTTCAATCTGTCCAATTACCAGTGAGAGGGACACATTTACAAGAAGACAAAAGTCAACTCAAACACGCACTTCAATCTGTCCAATTACCAGTGAGAGGGACACATTTACAAGAAGACAAAAGTCAACTCAAACACGCACTTCAATCTGTCCAATTACCAGTGAGAGGGACACATTTACAAGAAGACAAAAGTCAACTCAAACACGCACTTCAATCTGTCCAATTACCAGTGAGAGGGACACATTTACAAGAAGACAAAAGTCAACTCAAACACGCACTTCAATCTGTCCAATTACCAGTGAGAGGGACACATTTACAAGAAGACAAAAGTCAACTCAAACACGCACTTCAATCTGTCCAATTACCAGTGAGAGGGACACATTTACAAGAAGACAAAAGTCAACTCAAACACGCACTTCAATCTGTCCAATTACCAGTGAGAGGGACACATTTACAAGAAGACAAAAGTCAACTCAAACACGCACTTCAATCTGTCCAATTACCAGTGAGAGGGACACATTTACAAGAAGACAAAAGTCAACTCAAACACGCACTTCAATCTGTCCAATTACCAGTGAGAGGGACACATTTACAAGAAGACAAAAGTCAACTCAAACACGCACTTCAATCTGTCCAATTACCAGTGAGAGGGACACATTTACAAGAAGACAAAAGTCAACTCAAACACGCACTTCAATCTGTCCAATTACCAGTGAGAGGGACACATTTACAAGAAGACAAAAGTCAACTCAAACACGCACTTCAATCTGTCCAATTACCAGTGAGAGGGACACATTTACAAGAAGACAAAAGTCAACTCAAACACGCACTTCAATCTGTCCAATTACCAGTGAGAGGGACACATTTACAAGAAGACAAAAGTCAACTCAAACACGCACTTCAATCTGTCCAATTACCAGTGAGAGGGACACATTTACAAGAAGACAAAAGTCAACTCAAACACGCACTTCAATCTGTCCAATTACCAGTGAGAGGGACACATTTACAAGAAGACAAAAGTCAACTCAAACACGCACTTCAATCTGTCCAATTACCAGTGAGAGGGACACATTTACAAAGATCAATGTGCTTGGTTTTGGAGTGCATGACTGGATTGTTTGAGATAGCAATGGCACTGGTATTATCACAAAAGATAGGTGTCTTTGAATATTTAATACCATAATCAAGCAACTGGTTCTTCATCCAGAGTATCTGAGCACAACAACTGGCTGCAGACACGTATTCAGCTTCAGCAGTGGACAATGAAACTGAAGTTTGCTTTTTACTGGTCCAACTGACCAGTTTGCCACCAAGGAAATGACATCCACCAGTAGTGGATTTCCTGTCTATCTTACAACCTGCATGATCTGAATCTGAATAACCCATTAGATCCATGCCTGAGCCTTTGGGATACCAAAGACCTAGACTGGGGACACCTTTAAGGTACTTCAGTATGCGCTTTACAGCAAGCATATGAGATTCCTTTGGATTAGACTGATATCTGGCACATAAACATGTTGAAAACATAATATCTGGTCTACTGGCAGTTAAATACATCAGTGAACCAACCATGCCTCTATAGACAGTGGTGTTCACTGGTTTACCATCTGGATCAGAGTCCAGTGTCAGTGGTGCAGAAATTGGAGTTGGTTTAGATGGTGAAGAGTTCATATCATATTTCTTTAAAAGATCTCTAACATATTTTTCCTGATTAATAAAGATGCCATCTTTGTTTTGTTTAATCTGGAGTCCAAGAAAATATGTTAATTCACCCATCAAACTCATTTCATATTCAGTGGACATTATTTTCGAAAATTTCTTGCACATGTTTTCATCAGTAGACCCAAAAATAATATCATCAACATAAATTTGTACCATTAACAGATTACCTTTCTCATGAAGAATGAACAAGGTATTGTCAATTGCACCTCGTTTAAAACCATTTTTCAACAAATGTTTAGTCAGAGTATCATACCAGGCACGTGGGGCTTGTCTGAGGCCATATAGCGCTTTGTCCAGACGATATACCCAATGTGGATGCTTTTCATCAACGAAACCTGGAGGTTGTCTGACATAAACTTCTTCTTCAAGCTTTCCATTCAAGAAAGCACTCTTTACATCCATCTGGTAGACCTTGAACTGATGATGAGCAGCGAATGCTAAGAAAATTCTGATCGCTTCAAGTCTAGCCACTGGAGCAAATGATTCATCAAAATCGACATCTGACTGGCAGTAGCCTTGTGCTACCAGTCTGGCCTTGTTTCTGATTACGTGGCCATCTTCATCGACCTTGTTCCTGAAGACCCATCTTGTTCCAATTGGTTCTTTCTTTCCAACTGGGAAAGGAACCAGATACCAGACCTTGTTCCTTTCAAACTGGTGAAGCTCTTCTTGCATAGCAGTCACCCAGCTTGGATCTTCCATAGCCTCGTCAATCTTCTTTGGTTCTATCAAAGATAGAAAACTTACGTATAAGCATTGATTACTGGAGGCTCTTCTGGTCTGAACTCCACGACTGGAGTCACCTATGATCTGATCAATGGGGTGAGCTTTTGTCCATCTGGAGTATTGACCAGGATTGTTACTGACAACAATATCAGTGCAAGAATTCAGTTGAGTCTCCTCTGGAGTTGCTTCTGGAGGAGGATCTTGCCAGATTACTTCAGTATCTTCATCTGAGTCATTTAAATCACGATTTGCATCATGAAATTCTTCATTTGAAGGTATTCCTGGAGTACTGGTTCAGTTTGAAATTCTTCATTTGAACACAATTCTGGTAATGCTCTCAACTGACACTGATACTGGGGGAGTAGTACGCACATCTGAACCAATATTAATTTCAGAGGGTAGTTTGAAAATAATAGAGGGATAGAATGGAGTACTACTTGATTGTTTCTTCTTCTGAATAGGTTCCAGATCAGTATGACTGGAAACTTTATCTTCTGAATCTTCTTTATTGTAGTTGATAAGATCAGATTCACAGAAGACAATTGGAGTTACTGGGGGAGTGTCAAGGGCTGGTTTGTTGATAGCAGCATTTGATTCATCGAAAGTAACATGTATGGATTCTTGTACTTTCTCCAGTCTCTTGTTGTAAACTCTGAAGGCTTTGCGAATGGCTGAATATCCTAAGAAATATCCTTCATCAGCTTTGGCATCAAATTTGCCTAACTGACTGGAGTCGTTCAGGATGTAAACTGGACATCCAAAAACGTGAAAATAACCAATATTTGGTTTTCTATTTCTCAATATTTCATAGGAAGTCTTCTTGTGTCGCTTCACGTACACTGATCGATTCTGGGTGTGGCAAGCAGTTGCAATTGCTTCAGCCCAGAAACTGGTAGGAAGACCAGATTCAGCTAGCATACTCCTGGCAGCTTCTATCAGCGTTCGATTTTTCCTTTCTACCACTCCATTCTGCTCTGGAGTGCGTGCTGATGAGAAGTTCTGGGAGACGCCAGTGTCAGTACAGAATTTCTCCAGAGTTGCATTCTGGAATTCTGTTCCATTGTCGCTTCTTAACTGACACACTTTTCGCTTATGCTTCAGTTCAATCTGCTTGATAAGAGAGATGATTTCAGCAGCAGCTTCATTTTTAGACCTGAGAAAGACCACCCAACAATATCTGGAGAATTCATCTACGATCACCAGGGTGTATCTTTTACCAGCACGAGTCTGAACATTCACTGGACCAAAGAGGTCCATATGAAGCATGTGAAGTGGTTCAGTAATGCTGAAATTCTGTCTGGTCTTGAAACTGGCACGTTTCTGCTTTCCCATCTCACATCCTGGACATGGCCTTTCCTTTTTGAAAGAAACTGAAGGTATCCCATCTGCAAGTTGTTTTCTGGACAACTTGTTAATGTTTTTGAAATTTAAATGGGATAACCTTTTATGCCATAACCAGTTTGTGTCTTCATCAGCTTGAGTGTAGAAACATTGCTCTGAAGAAGAGCTTTCCATATCCATCACATACACGTTCCCTTTTCTGGGAGCAATCAACACTACCTTCCAGTCCTTGTTGAATACGATGCCCTGAGCAACATTGAATAAGACTTGATAGCCATCATCACACAGTTGGCTTACACTGATCAAGTTATATTTCAAACCATTCACAAATGCAACACGTGTGAACTTGACTTGTCCATTGTTCAGAACACCATATCCCTCAGTCTTTCCACAACCATCATTTCCAAAAGTGATGGAGGGTCCATCAGAAATGGTGAACTCCTCCAGTAGGGTCTTACATCCGGTCATAGTCCTGCCAGCTGCACTGTCAAGATACCAGATATGCTTCTTTCGATCGCCCTACACATACACCAGATATTGATCAGTTAGATTTGGGAACCCATCGACTGATGGGTTCACTGGATCCTCCCTTATGGATCCCTGGGGTATCTGGTTGAGTTCACTTTCTTCAACAGTAGTTTTTGTTGAAAACACTACTGGAGTTGATAGTTTAGAAACCTTTTTCTTTTTCTCAACTGGAGAAATAAATTTGTCTTTCTTTGCAAAAGGTTTAGTTTTTGTTGAAAACACTACTGGAGTTGATAGTTTAGAGACCTTTTTCTTTTTCTCAACTGGAGAAATAAATTTGTCTTTCTTTGCAAAAGGTTTAGTATTTTGTCTAGGGCCAGATGAAGTACCCTCAATAAAGTTTAATCTTGCATTAAAACTTTGAAATTGACGAGTCAGTGTTTGAATCTGGCTCTCTAACCTGGACAAAACATTTTCATCAGATGATACCTGAGCCTTTCCAGTTGTAGGCTTAGGTAGGGGATTGTTCTGAGGCAAAGGTCTATTCTGCTTAACCTTTTTAACTGGAGCAGTCATCTGGACAGCTCCAGTCTTAACCTCTGGGCAAAGAACTGGGACAGTATTGGCCTTGGGAGTTACAGGCTCATCATAAACAGTGGTGGGCCTGAATCCCTCTGGTAATCGATCGATTACTGGTATTAATGATGCTACATGAGTATTTCCATCTAAATATGCACGTTTTTGAGTAGGAAATTGATTTACTCCAGCATCATATGGCTTTTTGGTTTCAAGCCATGATTTAATCACCAGTTTTTCTTTTTCTAAAATGATCTCAAGATCTTGTTTTTCTTGGATCAATTGTTCAGTTACCAGAACCTGGGCTTGAAATGCCAGTTCAATATCTTGAAGTTCTTTTAATTTTGATTTTAAAGCAGCCATTTCAGAGGAATCTGTTTCTAGACCATTTAGACTGTCAAATCTAACAGTTTCCACAAAAATTAAATCAGAATTTAGAGCTTCAGCGATGTCCAATTTAAGTTCAGGATTAGTTTCAAGATCATACTCACTAACCTTTTTAATAACAATGTCGACCCAACGACCAGATGTGACATCATCCTTCACCAGATGCTCTTGATCTGCCAGAGCCATAAAACAACAATCTCTTTCCTCTTCTTCATCGACTGATGAATCATCAGAGGGAACCCATGCTTCTTCAGTAGTTGCTATCATGCATTTGTTATTGTCTTCCATCTGTTTAGACAAGAGAGCAATCTGAGCCTTAAGCTTTTTGTATTTCAACTTATAGCTATCATCAGGCTTGTTATAAGAAGCAGTTGGACCAGACTGAGAGACAAACTGACTGGACCTGCACTCTTTCATGAAATGACCTTTTCTGCCACACTTAAAGCATGTCAGATTGGTCTTGTCAGTGGAAGAACTGGGTGCATGTTGTCCAGTGGGCCTATTTGCTCTGGCCTTAAAACGGTTAAACGTTTTGGCCATCATTGCAACCAGGTCATCACTGTCAGTTTCATCACAGTCTGGAGAGATATCATTACAGACTCCAGAATCCATTAGTTCAGACATCATCTTCTTCATAGAAAATACATTCTCAGAAGATATTAATGCCGCACAAGGTGGTGCAGTATTAGTGACCACTGTGGAACTACTGGAAGCATGATTAAAAGAATCTTTTTCTGCCTCAATCCTCTGGGCTTGATTTTCTTCAGTGAATCTGAAGGCTCCATACAATGTTGACAAAGTATGGGAATGCAAGGTTTTACCTTGCCTCAAGACCAGAATCATGTGAGACCATTTTGTTGGAAGAATATCACAAAATTTCTCCAAAAGTATATCCTTGTCTTTTTCTACCCCTAGTCCTCTTAACTGGTTTATGATGCTCATAAATCTGGTGTAAGTACCAGTAAGGGACTCATTGGGGAGAGCAAAAAATGACTCATACTTTTTGTTTAAGGAGACTTTTCTGGTAACAACAGTATCATCACCTCCCTCATGCTGGTTCACTAGTTCATCCCACATGCTTTTGGCACTGGGATAGAGAACTAGTGTGGGAATAAGAGTTTCTGGAACAGCCCCGAGGATCATATTTTTAAGAAGTGTATCAAGATTTACTAATCTTTTCTCCTCTTCGGACCAGTGTTCCTCTCTCTTTTCCCTCCCACTTCTTGATCCTGTAGGGTCAAGAAGTGCATTGATAGGAAGTCTTGGCACATAGGGTCCTTCGTTTAAGATTTTCATCATATTCCTTTCAATACCAGTAACATGCAATATTATCCTAGCTTTCCACGTACCAAATTCATCACTGCTCCCATTGAATTTAGGAACAGGATTATTCGAGTAATGCACATGCACATGTGGAGAAGCAGGAGGAGGAGGAGGTGGTGGATTGTTATTTCCAGTGGGTGGTTCATTAAAATTAGTTTCATGAGTTTCTTGTTGATTTTCTGGGATTGCCATCGCGAAACAGATCTAGGTAAGTATATTAACCTTCTGCTCTGATACCAATTGTAAAGTCCCTCACACGATGGTTTAACCCTACGAGTGTAAAATAACAAGACAAGTATGAACTAGAATCGGACTAGTATTACTTCAATATAAATATGCAAGAATATAAACAAAGTAATAAATGACTTAAGCAATATTTAAACAAGTAAATAAATGGTGGAACACAAATGTAGTTTTCAAGTGTATTTTCTTTATTGATGAATAAACAAAATACAAGATCGTTGCGGAACCTAGATATTACACGTATGTAAGTATCTAAACAATCTTTGAATTACAAGTGATCTATACTTGCTAAATAAACTCCTTTGATCGATATACTTAGAGTTGTGAAGTATAACTGTTTAGATCGAGAGTATTTAAGCAAGTTCACCAATTTGCTAAAAAGTGATTTTCTCAAAGAAATGACTTTGTATTTATAGGCAACAAAATTCACCAGTGAATTTTGTGCCGTACAAATATGGTTGCATGCATTTAATGATCCGACAAGAACATTAAATGCATTAGATAAGAATAAGGATAAAGTCACATCAATGCAAGTGTATCCTTTTATCCAACCACCTTAACACACGTATACTTTGGTAAAGAACAAGTGGGTTGTTCTTTGGAAAGTGTGTAAAGGCTTAAAGTCAAATCCTCGATATCAGTGTTCAGACTTGTAAGGTCTAGAACACTGACAATCCTCTAGTGTACAGATCTGGTAAGACTTCCAGTGGACTCCGCCATTTGTCAGTCTTCTTTATTCTTACTTCAGTCTTTGACTTCAGTGAGAACGTCTTCAGTAGAGTAGATCTGGACTGGGGTGAAGTCCAGTGAGCTAATCTGGAGAATACTCCAGATTTCCTATACAAGTATTTGCTCACTGGTCTTCCATTATTTCTGGACAAATCTTCAGAGGGACTCCAGATTCCAAGTCTGGAGTAGGTCAGTTTCTGGACAGATCTTCAGTAAGCTCCAGTAGTCGAGTCTGGAGTGAGTCCAGGAAAACTGGACCTAACAAATTACTATCATTAATATTTCTGTTGAAGAAAAAGTTAAAAATTAAAAATTATTCACAGCAAGGACAATGTCCTCTCTAAATGTTACCCGGATATTTTTTTTATTTTTGGTATATTTTCGTATGTAAATCTAAGTTGAATTACAAGTGATCTATACTTGCTAAATAAACTCCTTTGATCGATATACTTAGAGTTGTGAAGTATAACTGTTTAGATCGAGAGTATTTAAGCAAGTTCACCAATTTGCTAAAAAGTGATTTTCTCAAGGAAATGACTTTGTATTTATAGGCAACAAAATTCACCAGTGAATTTTGTGCCGTACAAATATGGTTGCATGCATTTAATGATCCGACAAGAACATTAAATGCATTAGATAAGAATAAGGATAAAGTCACATCAATGCAAGTGTATCCTTTTATCCAACCACCTTAACACACGTATACTTTGGTAAAGAACAAGTGGGTTGTTCTTTGGAAAGTGTGTAAAGGCTTAAAGTCAAATCCTCGATATCAGTGTTCAGACTTGTAAGGTCTAGAACACTGACAATCCTCCAGTGTGCAGATCTGGTAAGACTTCCAGTGGACTCCGCCATTTGTCAGTCTTCTTTATTCTGACTTCAGTCTTTGACTTCAGTGAGAACGTCTTCAGTAGAGTAGATCTGGACTGGGGTGAAGTCCAGTGAGCTAATCTGGAGAATACTCCAGATTTCCTATACAAGTATTTGCTCACTGGTCTTCCATTATTTCTGGACAAATCTTCAGAGGGACTCCAGATTCCAAGTCTGGAGTAGGTCAGTTTCTGGACAGATCTTCAGTAAGCTCCAGTAGTCGAGTCTGGAGCGAGTCCAGTAAATCTGGACCTAACAACGTATTTACTAAAATTAATTTCGTTGAGAAAAAGTTAAAAATTAAAAATTATTCACAGCAAGGACAATGTCCTCTCTAAATGTTACCCGGATATTTTTTTTATTTTGGTGGAATTGAAAATTTTGAAAACAACATATATATTCAATATAAATATGCAAGAATATAAACAAAGTAATAAATGACTTAAGCAATATTTAAACAAGTAAATAAATGGTGGAACACAAATGTAGTTTTCAAGTGTATTTTCTTTATTGATGAATAAACAAAATACAAGATCGTTGCGGAACCTAGATATTACACGTATGTAAGTATCTAAACAATCTTTGAATTACAAGTGATCTATACTTGCTAAATAAACTCCTTTGATCGATATACTTAGAGTTGTGAAGTATAACTGTTTAGATCGAGAGTATTTAAGCAAGTTCACCAATTTGCTAAAAAGTGATTTTCTCAAGAAATGACTTTGTATTTATAGGCAACAAAATTCACCAGTGAATTTTGTGCCGTACAAATATGGTTGCA
>CM067173.1:41451970-41465805 GCA_034093135.1 Erigeron breviscapus | reverse complement strand
CTAAATCTTAAAAATCCCCAAATTAAGATATAAGAACCCTAATTAGGTTTTCTAAGATTCAAGCAAAATTACTCAATCCTAGGTACAATAAACAACGATACTAACTAATAGAAGTAATTAACAAGTATTAGTTGAAAGAAAATCAAAGAGAATAAATAAACCCTAATTAAATTGAATTAAAATTGAAAAGAGAAGAGAAAGAGTTGAGAATCACATACCCCTCTTGACATGATTATGAGATGGAGAAGATGATGAAATGGAAGATGAAAGCTTGAAGAGAGGAAGAAGAAGAACCAAAAAAACTAGTGTATATGTGTATGTTTTGAGAGAAGGTAAGAAGAGAGTGAGAGTGAAAGAGATGATGCGTGCGTGTGTGTGTGTTTTTTTTATTTTACCCTTTTTTTATCTTAATACTGAAACTGAACAAAACTTACCTGGACGCGACCTCTCGCGCCGCGAGTGGTTTGGTTCGCGCCGCGATCCTGTTAAAATTGCCTCTCGCGACGCGAAATTCCCAATTCGCGACGCGAAAAAAACCTCTGGTCGAATTAGCTCGAAAATCACCCAGAACTCGCGACGCGAGAGTCCCACTCGCGCCGCGATATGCTGCAATTCCTCAGATTTTTGGCTTGTTAACACACGTTTGCGCATACCGGTTCACCCAAAACCATTCCTAACCTGTAATACGCAACAACAACATCAAAATAGAAGGAACAATATTGAAAACAACTAAAAAAAATGATAACAACACACGGGTTGCTTCCCGAGAAGCGCTTTATTTATTAACGAGTCATTAGCTTGACTCGATCAACCTCAATTCTAAGCAAAAAGTTGGAGCTTCTCAACCACGGCTCCCTCCGCAACATCTTGTTCATGATAAAGTTTCAGTCGATGTCCGTTGACAATGAATGAGCTCCCATCCTCTCTAAACAACTCGACATATCCCGAAGGATATACATACTTGATAACAAATGGTCCATTCCACCTAGACGTAAGCTTTGGTTGGTGGATCTTGAACTTAGAGAGAAACAACAAGACCTTATCTCCCACCTTGAAATCCTTTCTTTTGAGCTTCTTGTCGTGCCAAACTTTTGTCCTCTTTTTGTACAACAACGAATTGTCGTAGGCACCATGTCTAAGCTCATCAAGCTCATGGAGTTGAAGCATTCTCGTTTTTCCGGCTTCCACCAAGTCCATGTTGCAATGCTTTAAAGCCCAATATGCCTTATGCTCAATTTCCACCGGCAAATGGCAAGTTTTCCCATAGAGAAGTCGGTATGGAGTAGTACCGATGGGAGACTTGAAAGCGGTTCGAAACGCCCATAGGGCATCATCTAACTTCTTGGACCATGACTTAGGGTTTCCATCAACGGTCTTCTCAAGTATCCTCTTCAAAGCACGGTTGGTGTTCTCAACTTGCCCACTAGTTTGTGGGTGATAGGAAGTTGAAAAACGATGGGTAACTCCATACCTTTTCAAGACTTTCGCCAATTGATGATTGGCAAAATGAGTGCCCCGGTCGCTTATCAAAGCTCTTGGCATTCCAAATCGGCTAAACAAAGCCTTTAAGAAATCAATCACAACCTTACCATCATTTGTTGGCAAGGCTTTCGCTTCGGCCCACTTTGAGACATAATCAACCGCAACCAAGATATAAAGGCACTTGTTGGATGGCGGAAACGGGCCCATAAAATCAATTCCCCACACATCAAAAACTTCACACACTTGAATGGACTGTTGGGGCATTTCATCTCGTTTGGTGATAGTTCCTTGCCTTTGACATGCATCACATGTCTCAACTAGGGTTTGAGCCTCTTTGAAAATTGTGGGCCAATAGAAGCCCGCATCAAACACTTTCTTTCCCGTCACCGATGCCCCATAATGCCCACCGGTGGGACCGTAGTGACATTCATCCAAGATCTTCCTAGTCTCACCACCCCAAATACATCTTCGGATCATACCATCCGCACATACCCTAAACAAATATGGCTCCTCCCAAAAATAATGCTTGATTTCTGAAAAGAACTTTTTCCTTTGTTGGGAGGACCATCCCTTTGGCAAAATTCCTGCACACAAATAGTTAGCAATATCGGCGTACCACGGTGCCTCCTCATCCTCCACCTGCATTAAAAACTCATCGGGAAAAGAATCGTTAATTTCATGCTCTTTCAACTCCTCAAGGTGAGGGTTTTCGAGCCTACTCAAGTGGTCGGCGGCAACATTTTCAGCCCCACTTTTGTCCTTGATTTCGATATCAAATTCTTGCAAAAGCAAGACCCAACGAAGCAAGCGGGGTTTGGCATCTTGCTTTGAAAACAAATACTTCAACGCCGAATGATCGGTGAATACAATGGTCTTATTTAATACCAAGTAGGGTCTAAACTTATCAAAAGCATATACCACCGCCAACAACTCTTTTTCGGTCACGGTGTAGTTTTGTTGGGCGGGGTTTAGGGTTTTGCTAGCAAAATAAATTGGGCGAAAATGCTTCTCATCCCTTTGGCCAAGAACGGCCCCCAAAGCGAAATCGCTCGCATCACACATAAGTTCAAAGGGTAGAGACCAATTGGGTGAAGTCATGATTGGAGCATTCGTCAATCTATCTTTTAAAATAGAAAAAGCCTTAAGACACTCATCATTAAACTCAATAGGAACATCTTTTTCCAACAATCTAGTCATGGGTCTTGTGATTTTAGAAAAATCTTTGATAAAACGACGGTAAAAACCGGCATGACCTAGAAAACTTCTTACCGACTTCACGTTGGTGGGTGGAGGTAATTTAGTCATTACATCAATTTTTTCTTTGTCAACCTCAAGACCCGCCCTTGAAACCTTGTGACCCAACACAATGCCCTCTTTGACCATAAAATGGCATTTTTCCCAATTAAGCACCAAATGTGCTTTCTCACATCTATCAAGCATTTTATCCAAATTTGTTAAACAACTTTCAAAAGAGTCACCAAATACCGAAAAATCATCCATGAAAACTTCCATGGAAGTTTCAATCATATCTTGAAAAATGGCCAACATGCATCTTTGAAAAGTTCCCGGTGCATTACATAAACCAAAAGGCATGCGGCAATAAGTGTATGTTCCGAAAGGACAAGTAAAAGTTGTTTTCTCTTGATCATTAGGATCAATGGGTATTTGGAAGTACCCGGAAAAACCATCAAGAAAACAGAAAAATTCATTACCCGCTAACCTTTCAAGCATTTGGTCCATGAAGGGTAAAGGAAAATGGTCCTTTTTGGTGGCCTCATTTAACTTGCGGTAATCTATACAAACTCTCCAACCGGTGACCATCCGAGTTGGGACCAATTCATTATTCTCATTAGTAACAACGGTCATACCACCCTTCTTTGGTACACAATGTACCGGGCTAACCCATGGACTATCCGATATTGGAAAAATGATCCCCGCATCAAGTAATTTAACAATTTCTTTTTTCACAACATCCTTCATGTTAGGATTAAGCCTTCTTTTCCTTTGAATAACCGGTTTCACATTTTCAATTAAATTGATTTTGTGTTTGCAAAAATCGGGGCTTATCCCGGGTATATCGGATGTCTTCCATGCAAAGGCCTTTTTATGGGCCTTTAGGATGGACATGAGTCTAGCCTTTTCCTCACCCGAAAGTGATGAGGAGATAACAACGGGAAGTAGAGATGTACCTTCCAAGAATGCATATTCTAGATGACCGGGCAATGGTTTGAGCTCTAGATCCGTAGGAGGATTATCAATGGAAGTGGGTAGCTTACTACTTGGAATTACCTCAATTTCTTCAAAACCCTCATCTTCCAATGGAGCATCATCCATGCTAAGTGCCAAAATCTCTTCAATCTCCTCAACTTGGTCATTAGCGACATCTCCCTCTCCAATACTAGCCAGCCCATCATTTTCTTCACCATCAATTCCAACAAGCTCCAATGTCTCTAATTCAACCGCATCATCTATAACATCGATCTTAAAGCAAGTGTCATCGGAAGAATAAGAATGTTGTAAAGCTTTTTCAATTTTAAACACAATCCGGTCTTCTCCGACACCCAAGGAAATTTCCTTGTCCTTTACCCGAAAGATAGCATCCGCGGTATATAAGAATGGTCGGCCCAAAATGAGAGGCACCTTGGTGTCCTCCTCCATTTCCAAAATAACAAAATCTACCGGGAAGACAAATTGGCCTACTTGCACTAGCAAGTTTTCGGCCACCCCCAATGGGTATTGAAAGGAATGATCCGCTAGGCGAATGCTCATTTTGGTGGGCTTCAACTTACCCAAAGAAAGCTTTCTAAAAATTGAAAAAGGAATCAAGTTGATGCTTGCTCCTAGGTCAGCTAATGCTTTATAAGACAATATCCTACTAAAAGTACAAGTGATGAGAAAACTTCCTGGATCCGAAAGCTTAGGTGGAAGCTTGTTTTGGATTACCGCCGAGCATTCCTCATTGAAAAATGTTGCCCTTGCTTCCTCAAGCTTCTTCTTATCCGTCACTAGCTCTTTGATAAACTTGGCATAATTAGGCATGCCCGAAATAAGATCAACTAACGGTACATTGATTGTTACTGTTTTGATCATGTCAAAGAACTTGCTGTATTGTTCTTGAATCTTTTCCTTCCTCAAGCGTTGAGGAAAAGGAATCTTGGGTTTGTAGGGCTTGACTTCGGGTTCCTTGATTGGTGTGGCTTTAGGAACCGAAGTAGTGACCACCGGTGGTGATTCCATCTCTACCTCTTCATCGTCTTCCTCATCAAACTGCCCAACTAAAGGAGAAACATTAATAATATGAGAGTTATCAATAGGAGATGTAGTTACCTTCCCGGACCGCGTGGTTATGGCATTTACGGTTTCATTCCGGTGTTGGGGTCCTTTGTACTTGTCATCTCCCTTTCTCCATTGACCTTTGTCTTGATTTGGGTTTTGTTGGGTATTGCTTGGGAGAGTGCCCGGTTGCCTTTGTTGATTGCCCATTCTATCGATTCTCTTTTCCAAGTTAGAAATCAAAGCTTGGTTGTTGCTATTGCTAATGTCAATCTTGTCATGCAACCCCCCAATCTTTTCATTCAAAAGCTTGGAATAGTTTTCCATTGAAGCGTTTCGCTTCTCTTGAGCCTCCTCCCTCTTGTCTTGTTTATCAAGAAATTTGGCCATCATGGCCATGAGAGGCGAGCTTTCATCTTGATTTTCCTCCTTCCTGGGAGGTGAGGGTGGTTGTTGTTGTTGAGGTGCTCCATGAGTATCATCTTTTTGCCACCTACCTTGAAAATTACCACCACGATTATTAGAATACAAATTAGAGGAGTTTGAAGAGTTACCTTGGTAGCGGCCTTGGTAGTTGCCACCACGTTGGAAGAGAGATTGATAATTCCCTTGGCGTTGATTTTGCACAAAGTTCACATCTTCTTGTGTCATAGACTCACACTCATCAGGATGGTGTGGACCACCACAATGAACACATCCCCCCGCCATGATCTTCACATCACGCTCAAGCCCACCAAAGTTGTTCTCCACCATAGAGAACCTTTCATCCATTCGGTTGGAAAGTTTTCGAATTTCAGTGACTACCTCGGATGTTTCACCATCATCCACCCGAGCTACTACCTTACGTGATCTCCTATCCCTATTCGACGGTCTAGAGACTTGAGCTTTTGCCATATCCTCAAACATTTTCCAAAGCTCATTTGAGGTCTTGTAGCTAATACTACCCCCACAAGTCATTACCATCTTTTCGTAGTTTTCCCTATTCATTCCATCCAAAAATATCCCCACAACTTCGGTGTCACTCACCCCATGCCCGGGACATTCCCACAAAAGATCCTTCATCCTTAACCAAGCTTCAACTATCGACTCATCCTCGTCTTGTCTGAAAGAGCGGATAACAAGCCTAAGCTCTCTTTCCCGATTAGCCGGAAAGAATCTATCTATAAAAGCTTCCTTAACCGCCCCCCAAGTAGTCAAACTATCCGGCGCTAATCCTTTCAACCACTTGTGAGCCTCTCCCGTGAGAGACATAGGGAAAAGCGTCATCTTAACATTGTTGGCTTGGTTTTCCCCATAGTTGAATAGATTGAAAATCATCTCGAACTTGTCAAGATGCTCATGAGGGTCTCTTTTATGCCACCCATCAAAACACAAATCCTTAACCATTTGTAAATGGTTACCTTTCACCGCGAAAGTATCGATCTCGGGTGCACGGATGGCTGATCGGCGAGTTGTAGGTATGGTTCGAGGAAGGTCCTCGATTTTCATGTTGAAAAGATCGGGCGGATTATTTTGTTGGCCGGCCATGTTGAAGTTCTGTTTTGGTGATTCGGGTGGAGTTGGTGTTTTATCGGAAATGGGTTCTTCTTTTTCGGAAAATTAACCCCACTCGTTACTTCCCGACTCGTAGTAAGTCTCGTTAAGTATGTGGGTTTGGTAAGGAGTTGTGTTTATGGAAAATGGTGCGGATGATGATGGTTGTGACGTTTGTGTTTTGGTGCGCTTTTTAAGTTTATCGGGGTTAGATGTGGCCTTGGCTAATGGTTTCCCAGAAGCTCGAGTGTTCATCCACTACCTGTAAATAATCTGCGAACACAACACAACAAACAAAACCTTAATAGCACCTGAGGTAAAATCAAAGCAAAAATAAAAATAAACTAAAACAAGTAACTTCTCCGTGCAAGCACGAAAAATGGTCGATTCACAGAATCTTAACCAAAAGTACTTAAAACCGCAGTCCCCGGCAGCGGCGCCAAAAACTTGATGTGTGAAATCTAGTTTAAAAATTTATAACAAGATCTACCGTTTACTGACTACCACATACTTACGGGCAGTGTACCCGTTCGTATATAATATAGTTAACTGGCAAGACCAGGATCGAACACAAGGACTGAAAGTTGTGCTAAAGGTTGTAATAATGTGAATCAAGATAAGGTTTGGTTTGTGACCGAATTGTCACTTTGCGTTTCCGGAAGCTATGCAATTAACAAGTAAGTAAAAGTACTCAACCGGCGTCAATCGAGAGCACACTAAAATAGTTTGAGTGTAAACAAATAATTAAAAAGCCATCTATGTCGAATCCGCTACGCAAGAAGTCTAGGTTGCATATGGTTAAGCTCAAAATTCATATAAGTTTGTTATGATAATCGTGACAAGACAGAAACACATTCGGCGTGCACTCCGTTTGTAAAATCTACTCAATCACCTAATCAATACAATTTCTTGCAACAAGTGGTACCACCAACCCTATTACAATTCCTTGAACTAACTAGTTTACTTGATTACCTAAATGACAATTTTATCTTTGTGAAAGAAACGTGGTACCACCATCCGTTAAATCCACTTAACAAAGTAATTTCTATTAAACTTGTATCTTTGCTATCATACCATGACCTAGCAAGAGTTGTTCAAAGACAAACAACTAAAACAATACTTGTATTCAACTAGTACCACTATCGAAGAACACAAATATCACCAAGTACACAAGGATAAGTATAAGAAATCACTTCATTAAGATCTTGACAAAATGTTAAGTAAAACCAACTTGAATTCAAAATATTATGCAACCAAGACTAATTGTTTCACTTCATCTTCATAGATGTATAGAGATTTAGCTACTCATAATGAAAAGAACTAAATATTCAATTAAAGAAGAGAACATAATGTACCAAATATAGAGTAGAAATCCAAATCGAGGTTACAACCGAGCCACAATAAGTAACTATAGCCAAAATAAGTCTTCAAATCTTCAAATGATGTTGGAGGAGTGAAAACCCTTAGAAAACCCTTCAAAAACTGCTAGGAGTTAAGTATGGAGGCTCAAGTGTCCAAGATTAGGTTTAGGGTGAAGTGGGGGTTTGTATTTATACCCCAGGAGAGAGAAATCTGTCAGACCAGCGCAGATTCGCGCCGCGAGTCCCCATGGTCGCGCCGCGAGGTGTGCCAAAGTTGGAGCGTTTCAATCCAGGGACTTTTGTCGCGTCGCGATATGCCATGATCGCGCCGCGAATGAAGTTTTGTGCTGTATCGCACCGCGAGGCCATCTGGTCGCGCCGCGAGTTCTGTCAGATTTTGGGATTTCATCTTCGTTCTTCATCGTTAGTGCATATGGGCCATTCTTAAGCTATTTTCTACTACTTGTGAGCGATGTACCTGCTGTAATCCTGAAACCACTAGCAAATACCATAAAGCACCACAAAACATGTATAAACGGCCATAATTCGTATACAAAACGTCCAAATAAGATGTGGAAGATATGTATAAATTGAGCCACATCAGTTACGGTCTCATTTAACACATTCAAATACCACTCATTAATATTTAACCATCAAAAATACATTAGTCCACCTAGCGATGTATTAGATTATATACCCACAATATATTTCAACCATAATTATACATCTGACTATATTTCCAGGATTGGTACTACAACCAGATGATGCCAAAAACATTGCTTTGTCATATATTGAAGACTTAATGGTACGCGGTGGTTCAAGTCTTAAAAGGATACCAAACATGCCTTATCCAAATTATGAACGAGCAAATGAATCAACCAACATGCTTATTTATGACGAGCTCAATTATGAAAGGAAAAATTTGAAAGAAGAACATGACCGCCTATTCAGATTATTGACCGATGAACAAAGAAAAGTTTATGAAACCATAATGAGCGCCGTGGATAATGAAGCTGGTGGGGTTTTCTTTGTTTACGGTTATGGGGGAACAGGTAAGACGTTTATATGGAAGACATTAGCTGCTTCATTGCGATCAAATGGTGAGATAGTTATAAACGTTGCATCCAGCGGTATTGCATCATTGTTACTTATTGGTGGAAGAACGGCACATTCACGGTTTGGCATTCCTATCAATTTGACCGAGGATTCCTTCGGTAACATCAGTCCTGACAGTGACATGGCTGCATTACTAAGGAAAACGAAATTGATTATTTGGGATGAGGCGCCAATGATGCACCGGCACTGTTTTGAAGCTTTGGATAGGACCATGAGAGACATTATCCCTTCAAGACACTCAAAATCTGCTGACAAACCATTTGGAGGGAAAGTTATCGTTTTCGGTGGTGATTTTCGTCAAGTTCTCCCCGTCATCCCTGGAGCAAGTAGGAATCAGGTTGTTAGTGCTTCTTTAAATTCATCTTACATATGGGATAGTTGTCAAGTGTTAAGGCTAACTGCTAACATGAGATTGAAAGTTGGATCAAACGTAGCCGACAAAAAAGAGATTGAAGCATTTGGAAAATGGATTTTGGATATTGGCGAGGGCAAATTGGGTGGACCTAATGACGAGGAAGCAATGATTGAAATTCCACAAGACATTCTACTCGATGACGAAGGTGATGCTATTTTTGTGTAAAAGGTGTAAATTGGAGGGAACATCCCGATCCCCGGAACCGCCATGGTTCCGATACGCACAGGTCGCACAATCCGTATCCCATTGAAACCCCTCCACCAAATACCACCACAACGGAATAAATCCTCATGCTTGCAGGCAGAGAGACTCGAACCTGCGCCCCAGTATTGTGTAAGGGATATATTATAAAAATTATATGGGTGTCCTTCAAATTTCATACTCTTTTATTAGAGATGTCATTCGATCTACTTTCGACGAATTTTTAAATCCGAGAGCGGAGCCCCGTACGGCTAAAGCATTTGGCTATCACACTCTATGACTTATCACCTCCTATGACCTATCACCCCACCATCTCACCGTCGTAACGCGCGGATACTTTCTCTTGTTATTATTAAAACACATTACAATAAAAAAGAGACAACACATAATTAAAAAAAAAACATTTCATAATAAAAACACGAAATCCATTAAAATGCTACGATTACTCATCATCTTTTACCGACATACTTCCTATGCCACGGTAAGTGTTTTGAAAGTTATGATTGTTTGGAAAATTGAGTTTTGTGTTGAATGGGAAAAAGTTGCGACGAACCTAAAAGTCTGTAAAAATTGACAAGGCCAAAGTTGCGGCGAACATTCAAAAAGTTGCGGCGCAACTTCTGGTCTGACAGCTACAAAACCATTTTTGACTCTTGAAACCATTTGCAAACATCTCTAACTCAATTTCAAAACTTCTTGACATAACATTTCTGATTCAAACATATTTTAAACACAATAATAGACATATCAAAAGCATCTCTTTGATCAAACATTCATTTTACAACCAAACGAGTCGTTTACCCATTTTGTCATCCTTGAAGTCAAGTAGAACACAATTTTGATACAAAATGACTATGACACAACAGTAATTTATAGAATTATACATTATTAAGCTTTACCAAATGTACCAAAAGCCATTAGTTCAAAGGGGGCTACTAAGGGTACCAAGCCAGGGGACTTCTCTCTACTCTCTCTCACACAATCCTTAGCCTACTTCGGCTTGTGGCGTCACATCTTGTGGTCACCAATTGGAAACCGCCAACCGAAGTAGCAACAACATTATCCCCCTAAATACACCTTATATAGATTCAGGATTAACTTCTGGTCTGACAGCTACAAAACCATTTTTGACTCTTGAAACCATTTGCAAACATCTCTAACTCAATTTCAAAACTTCTTGACATAACATTTCTGATTCAAACATATTTTAAACACAATAATAGACATATCAAAAGCATCTCTTTGATCAAACATTCATTTTACAACCAAACGAGTCGTTTACCCATTTTGTCATCCTTGAAGTCAAGTAGAACACAATTTTGATACAAAATGACTATGACACAACAGTAATTTATAGAATTATACATTATTAAGCTTTTCCAAATGTACCAAAAGCCATTAGTTCAAAGGGGGCTACTAAGGGTACCAAGCCAGGGGACTTCTCTCTACTCTCTCTCACACAATCCTTAGCCTACTTCGGCTTGTGGCGTCACATCTTGTGGTCACCAATTGGAAACCGCCAACCGAAGTAGCAACAACATTATCTCCCTAAATACACCTTATATAGATTCAGGATTAACACCCCCCCCCCCAGTACTTAACGATAAATGATACACCAAAACAGGTGTAGATTTCTGCTTAAACAATACTAACAGGTTAACTTATTTATCCTATGTATGATACATGGCCTAAGTTACATTCATTCGAACACTCTACCTTACAACTTGATAACAACTTTATTATACATAACGCGATAACGAAAATGGCTTAGATCGATACACTATTAGGAACCCCGCGACAAGTTACACCAGGTGGTGAACTTGGTGCAAGAAGTTCATATGGCAACACCCCGGCTCCACACCTGGTCTTTAACCTCATGTCCCTGTTCCTTCTCTCGATTTCCTTCTCTATCCGTTGAATCTCTGATGAAAACCCATAAAATGCCTCCACCATTTATGCATCCCCAGACCATGTGTCGGTTTGTGTTCTCTCACCGATGTATTCCTCATCCGGCGAATGAGTAGACGATGTGTCCACCACAGCCATGTACTTTGTTGATTGTAACATACTTGGTAATGCGGATAAAAAGTATTTATGCGGGTCTTCAAGAAAACTTGCATATTCAGGGTCGTTTTCATCAGGGATCAGTCGTCGCATTAGTGGTGGGCGGTTAGGTACGTAACCACCGTATGGGTATTGACCAAAGTTAGGGGCAGCATGTTGGGCTGAAGCTAACCAAATGACAGTGGTCAGGATGGAGGTCAGGTCATCGGCACTAGCTAACGTGGGCCACCAGTTCTCGTGGCGGATATCAGCATGGCCCATGTTGATTGTCTCCGCATACCAGGCTTGGAGCTCTCTGTCATTGCAGACACGAGATGAGTCGGGGTAGTATCGGGTTACATAATTACGAACCCAGTTTTGTATGGCTTCCCAGATCAAGAGCCCGTCAGAAGCATACGGGTAGTCATCAATTAAAATCTTCAGTCCATGTCATTGACTTGGGTCTGGAACTGCCATACCCCTGTATACATCAATTAAAAGCTTCAGTCCATGTCAGTCCTATCACACCGTCGGCATTGATGAGGTTTTGGCGGGCAATCGCATTGATCTCTAATGTGTATCTCATGTGTGGGTCCAGAAGCTTATAAATTGGGTGCATAGCACTGAGTTGCCTATGTGCAGACAATATATTCCATGGTTGCATGTGTCCGTAACCTACGTTAAAAAAGGACAATTACTACATTCATAAGAGCAATCTAAGAAATGCAGTTAGAGGTGGCAGTTTCGACCCATTTACCCACGAGGTGTCGATTCAGGTAAAAAGGAACTGAGTCAACTGAGTCGAAAGTAGGCAGAAGTGTACTTTTAATACATTAAACCTCCTACGTCATTTATAAACTTTTTATCACGTAGTATTATTTTAAAAATCATATTGGCACACTAATTGTTCGTAAAGCATTTGAAAACTTTGGACAAGATGTTTTCAGATCAGCTGAACACAGCCAGACCTAAAACAAACTTAAGCATATATAGTAAACTCATTTTACTAGTTACTATAACCCGCTTGGACCATCCAGTTTCGATCTCTATAAGTGGACAAGTACAAAGAGCAAGTTTTTTTTCTGTTTACCAGTGATTTGCCAGTTGGTGAACACCAGCATCGTGATACGCATCATAATATTGAGGGATAATATTTATTATTTTGATTTACTCTTGATATTGATCTTGATGCTCCAAAAATTAGAGTTCCTATATGTCACACCCCGTTGTAGCGGAAATACAGGGTTAACAAGTAATTGCGTACTAATCAGAAGGTAATAGAGATTACATCCATAAATCCAAATACAAGTATTATTACAAGTATAATCGTTCGGAAGTGGACCCCAATACACGGATACAAACTATCCTCAATTGGAAATGGGCCCACTAATTACAAATATAACATATGGACAGCTAAGTACAATTAGGACTAAATAAAGCTATAGTCCTCAGAGGTCTGACGCTAACTGTACGTCCAATGTTCAAAAGATGGCTTCAAATGCCATATACGCTTCCAAATACTTACTGTTGGTTCCCTGAAAAAGCATGAAATTTGAGAGGATCAACTATCGAAATAGTTGGTGAGTTTACAGTATGTTTGACCAAATGTTTAGCCGTCATTGATACAACACAATGACCCATATTTATAAAAGACCAGGTAGTTAGAATACAACATCTAACAATACTTTTATTTCAAAACAGTCGGTATATCTAGATCCGACCTTTTATACAAGACTGTCAGTATATCTAGATCTGACACCTCTTATATCACAATTTACAACAAGATAGTCAGTATATCAAATCTGACTCATCTCTTTTATTTCATAACAAGACTGCCAGTATATCTAGATCTGGACACGTCATATATCCACTTTTTAAAATAAGATAGTAGGTATATCAAATCCAAACTCATCTTATATCACGTCAATCAGTATATCTAGATCTGATGACAGCATATGAAAAATCAATATGCCTCGCACAGGTTTCCGTTCTAAATGGGTGCGGACCGTAGCCAAGACAGTCGAGATATCTAGATCCGACAATACAACCAAAAGGGGAAACATTTTAGTTTGTCAAACACAAGAAACCATTTAATCCGCCATCACACGGCAATTCAACGTCATTTCATTCAACATTTAATAAATGACACGTATACACATTTTCGACAGCCCAACATGGCAAATTTAAGTCAAATGATTTAAGCATCCATATCACATGGCATACACAAAAACAATCATTTATTTAATAAATAGTGTATACAACAGTACATGCTTTTCAGGCCCAAAGTAAAAGGGAAAAGGGCGCCATAAACTCACCTTAGCGATCTAAATGCTAAAAGGTATAATGTAGCTCGAGAAGATCCACAGTCAATTCTCCTGGTTATCCAAAACCTATGATATCATTACCAATAA
>CM067173.1:41418408-41450970 GCA_034093135.1 Erigeron breviscapus | reverse complement strand
CATTGAAGCCTCTCACATATAGCATATTAAACACACGCAAGCATTAACTCGTTTAGATACTTAACGGTAGCGAAGTGTTGACTTAACGACTCAAGTCAACCGTTACACAAAAAGTTTGGGATATTACAATAGTTTAACTGTAGAACAAACCTGAGCAGACTTGCAGTGAAACCAAGGGATCTGGTACCTCCCTTGAGAGTATAATTGATAGATGAAGTTTCATCATCAAATGTTACAGTGTACCAGAATTCACACAGGTACTCGTGGTACATCCTTCCTGGATTTAATGTTAACGCACCATATAATGGGCAAGAGAGAAAGAATGAGTTTAATCTCCCAATAATCGATTGGGCATCATGAACATTGGAGAGAGAGAGTCTTGCCATCCAGTTGTTCATATTGATTCTAATGGCATTTGCCTCAAGATTAATATGAGGTGCCCTTTCAACATTATCAGAAGGGGCATATTCAGCGGCAAGGAGATTTTTGAGCAATTTTGACTGTCTAGGTGCCATTTTATACAGAATAAATGAAGATGAAATTGAATATATGTAGGTTATGATGAAGAATTGATGAAGGAATTGAATATTAATGGAGTAAATAAGAGAGATGATGATGATTGGAAAATGAATGAAGAAGTAAATGAAGGAATTTGAAAGATTTGAGAGTAAATATGTTCGAAGTAAATGCAAATGAAATTGAAAGTGGGTATATATAGGAGAAAGAATGTGGAACTCAAACGGTTTATTTGAAATTATCAAATATAATTTTGATCGAGGTTCTGAGATCCGCATTAATTACATCACATCACATATAAATGTGTGACAGTTTACAGCCCACAAACATTAACAAGTTGCTCTTTTTGATTTCCCAAGGCAAAAATACCATCATTACGTTGAAAAATTTACATGCCACGTAGGATTAAAATATCTTCAAAAAGATTTGCTTACGTGGCACACACAATGACCAAGTATTTAGAAAATATTATGACATATTTCAGTGCATCTGGAGGTTGACTGGACACTCTAGTATCACTGGTGGATTAGTCCAGTGAACATGTACTGATGGTACACTGGAGGGACACTCTAGTAAAGTACTAGTGAAAACCATTTTTGAAAGACTGGTAACCTCAAACTTGCACGTCAACTAATTCAGACAAATGAGAGGGACACATTTACAAGGAGACATAAGTCACCTCAAACACGCACTTCAATCTATCCAGTTACTAGTGAGAGGGACACATTTACAAAGCACCAGTAATATTTTCTGAAGAGTTTGTCCAGTGAGAAAATAAATTAATAAATTCCCCTTGAACTTAAAACATTTTTTAAGAAAAAATATCTTTCAAGTCTTTCCCTGGAATGTTCCAGAAATCTAATAATGCAAAGATAGTACACAAAGGCGTTCAATATCTGAGCAGTTACCAGATTTAAGGGTTTAACATTCCCAACTCACTAAGCAGATATTCAAAAGTTTTGACATCCAGAGGTTTGGTAAAAATGTCAGCGAGTTGTTTGTCAGTGGGAATAAAATGGAGTTCAATGTTGTTTTTCATAATATGATCACGAATGAAGTGATACCTGAGATCAATGTGCTTCGTTCTGGAGTGCATGACTGGATTGTTTGAGATAGCAATGGCACTGGTATTATCACAAAAGATTGGGGTCTTTAAATATTTAATACCATATTTAAGCAACTGGTTCTTCATCCAGAGTATCTGAGCACAACAACTGGCTGCAGACATGTATTCAGCTTCAGCAGTGGACAATGAAACTGAAGTTTGCTTCTTACTGGTCCAGCTGACCAGTTTGCCACCTAGGAAATGACATCCACCAGCTGTGGATTTCCTATCTATCTTACAACCTGCATTATCTGAATCTGAATAACCCATTAGATCCATGCTTGAGCCTTTGGGATACCAAAGACCTAGACTGGGGACACCTTTAAGGTACTTCAGTATGCGCTTTACAGCAAGCATATGAGATTCCTTTGGATTAGAATGATATCTGGCACATAAACATGTTGAAAACATAATATCTGGTCTATTGGCAGTTAAATACATCAGTGAACCAACCATGCCTCTATAGACAGTGGTGTTCACTAGTTTTCCATCTGGATCGGAGTCCAGTGTCAGTGGTGCAGAAATTGGAGTTGGTTTAGATGGTGAAGAGTTCATATCAAATTTCTTTAAAAGATCACTAACATATTTTTCCTGAGTAATAAAGATGCCATCTTTGTTTTGTTTAATCTGGAGTCCAAGAAAAGATGTTAATTCACCCATTAAACTCATCTCATATTCAGTTGACATTATTTTCGAAAATTTCTTGCGCATGTTTTCATCAGTAGACCCAAAAATAATATCATCAACATAAATTTGTACCATTAACAGATTACCTTTTTCATGAAGAATAAATAAGGTATTCTCAATTGCACCTTGTTTGAAACCATTTTTCAACAAATGTTTAGTCAGAGTGTCATACCAGGCACGTGGGGCTTGTCTGAGGCCATAAATCGCTTTGTCCAGACGATATATCCAATGTGGATGCTTTTCATCAACGAAACCTGGTGGTTGTCTGACATAAACTTCTTCTTCAAGCTTTCCATTCAAGAAAACACTCTTTACATCCATCTGGTAGACCTTGAACTGATGATAAGCAGCGAATGCTAAGAATATTCTGATCGCTTCAAGTCTAGCCACTGGAGCAAATGATTCATCAAAGTCGAAATTTGACTGGCAGTAGCCTTGTGCTACCAGTCGGGCCTTGTTTCTGATTACGTGGCCATCTTCATCTACTTTGTTTCTGAAGACCCATCTTGTTCCAATTGGTTCTTCCTTTCCAACTGGGAAAGGAACCAGATACCAGACCTTGTTCCTTTCAAACTGGTGAAGCTCTTCTTGCATAGCAGTCACACAGCTTGGATCTTCCATAGCCTTCAATCTTCTTTGGTTCCATCAAAGATAGAAAAATAACGTATAAGCATTGATTACTGGAGGCTCTTCTGGTCTGAACTCCTCTACTGGAGTCACCTATGATCTGATCAATAGGATGAGCTTTTGTCCATCTGGAGTACTGACCAGGATTGTTACTGACAACAATATCAGTGCAAGAATTCAGTTGAGTCTCCTCTGGAGTTGCTTCTGGAGGAGGATCTTGCCAGACTACTTCAGTATCTTCATCTGAGTCATTTAAATCACGATTTGCATCATGAAATTCTTCATTTGAAGGCATTTCCTGAAGTACTGGTTCAGTTTGGAATTCTTCATAAGAAGACATTTCTGGTCTATTCTCAACTGACACTGATACTGGGGGAGTAGTACGAACATCTGATCCAATATTAATTTCAGAGGGTAGTTTGAAAATAATAAAAGGATAGAATGGAGTACTACTGGAGAGTTTCTTTTTCTGAACAGGTTCCAGATCAGGATGACTGGAAACTGTGTCTTTTGAATCTTCATTTTTGTCGATTATAGGATCAGATTCACAAAAGACAATTGGAGTTACTGGGGGAGAGTCAAGGGCTGGCTTCTTGTTGATTGCAGCATTTGATTCATCAAATGTTACATGAATTGACTCATGGACCTTCTCCAGTCTCTTGTTGTAGATTCTGAAGGCCTTGCGAATGGCTGAATAGCCTAAGAAATACCCTTCATCAACTTTGGCATCAAATTTGCCTAACTGACTGGAGTCGTTCAGGATGTAAACTGGACATCCAAAAACGTGAAAATAACCAATATTTGGTTTTCTATTTCTTAAGACTTCATAGGCTGTTTTTTTGTGTCTTTTGATGTACACTGATAGATTCTGGGTGTGGCAAGCAGTTGCAATTGCTTCCGCCCAGAAACTGGTAGACAGACCAAATTCAGCAAGCATACTCCTGGCAGCTTCTATCAGCGTTCGATTCTTCCTTTCAACCACTCCATTTTGTTCTGGAGAGCGGGCTGATGAGAAATTCTGGGAGATGCCAGTGTCAGTACAGAATGACTCCAGAGTTGCATTCTGCAATTCTGTTCCATTGTCACTTCTTAATTGTCACACTTTTCGACTGTACTTGAGCTCAATTTGCTTGATAAGACTGATGATTTCAGCAGCAGCTTCACTTTTAGACCTCATAAAGATCACCCAACAATATCTGGAGAATTCATCTACGATCACCAGGGTGTATCTTTTACCAGCACGAGTCTGAACATTCACTGGACCAAAGAGGTCCATATGAAGCATATGAAGGGGTTTAGATATGCTGAAATTCTGTCTGGTCTTGAAACTGGTATGTTTTTGCTTACCCATCTCACATCCTGGACATGGCCTTTCCTTTTTGAAGGAAACTGAAGGTATCCCATCTGCAAGTTGTTTTCTGGACAACTTATTAATATTCTTGAAATTTAAATGGGATAACCTTTTGTGCCATAACCAGTTTGTGTCTTCATCAGCTTGAGTATAGAAACACTGCTCTGAAGGAGAGCTTTCCATATCCATCACGTACACATTCCCTTTTCTGGGAGCAATCAACACTACCTTCCAGTCCTTGTTGAATACGATACCCTGAGCAATATTGAATAGAACTTGATAGCCATCATCACACAGTTGACTTACACTGATCAGGTTGTATTTCAAACCATTCACAAATGCAACATGTCTGAACTTGACTTGTCCATTGTTCAGAACACCGTATCCCTCAGTCTTTCCACAACCATCATTTCCAAAAGTAATGGAGGGTCCATCAGAAATGGTGAACTCCTCCAGCAGGGTATTACATCCAGTCATTGTCCTGCCAGCAGCACTGTCAAGATACCAGATATATTTCTTTCGATCGCCCTGCACATACACCAGATACTTATCAGTTAGATTTGGGAACCCATCCACTGATGGGTTCACTGGACCCTCCCTTATAGGTCCCTGGGGCAATCTGGTTTAGTTTACTTTCTTCAACAGTGGTCTTAGTTGAAAAGACTACTAGGTTGATAGTTTTGAAACCTTTTTCTTTTTCTCAACTGGAGAAATAGATTTATCTTTCTTAGCAAAAGGTTTTGTATTTTGTCTAGGGCCAGATGAAGTACCCTCAATAAAGTTTAATCTTGCATTAAAACTTTTGGATTGACGAGTCAGAATTTGAATCTGGCTCTCTAACCTGGACAAGATATTTTCTTCAGATGACACCTTAGCCTTTCCAGTCCTAGGCTTAGGTAGGGGATTGGTCTGAGGCAAAGGTTTATTCCGATAAACCTTTTTAACTGGAGCAGTCATCTGGAATGCTCCAGTCTTGACCTCTGTGGTTTAAACTGGGTAAATATTGGTCTTGGGAGTTACAGGCTCATCATAAACAGTGGTGGGCCTGAACTCCTCTGGTAATCAATCGATTACTGGTATTAATGATGCTACATGAGTATTTCCATCTAAGTATGCACGTTTTTGAGCAGGAAATTGATTTACTCCAGCATCATATGGCTTTTTGGTTTCTAGCCATGATTTAATTACCAGTTTTTCTTTCTCTAAAATGACTTCAAGATCTTGTTTTTCTTGAATCAATTGTTCAGTTACCAGAACCTGGGCTTGAAATGCCAGTTCAATGTCTTGAAGTTCTTTCAATTTTGATTTTAAGACGGTTATTTCAGAAAAATCTGTTTCTAGACCATTTACACAATCAGATCTAACAGTTTCTACAAATATCAAATCAGAATTAAGAGCTTCAGCTATGTCCAGTTTTAGTTCTTGGTCAGTTGCACAATCATAATCACTAACCTTCTTAATAACAATGTCTACCCATCGTCCAGATGTGACATCTTCCTTCACCAGGTGCTCATCATCTGCCAGAGCCATGTAACAACAATCTCTTTCTTCTTCTTCATCAACAGATGATTCATCAGAAGGAACCCACTTCTCTTCAGTTGTTGCAATCATGCACTTATTATTGTTTTCAATTTGTTGTGCCATGAGAGCAATCTGGGCGTTAAGCTTTTTATATTTCAGTTTATAGCTATCATCAGGCTTAATATTTGAAGAGAATGGACCAGGCTTGGATACAAACTGGTTGGACCTGCAATCTTTCATGAAATGACCCTTTTTGCCACACTTAAAGCATGTCAAATTGGTCTTATCAGTTGAAGAACTGGATGCAAATTGTCCAGATGGCCTAGTTGCTCTTACTTTGAAACGGTTAAACGTTTTAGCAATCATTGCAATGAGGTCATCATCATCAGTTTCATCACAACAGTCTGGAGAGATTTGACTGGTCTCTCCAGAATCCATGAGTTCAGACACCATCTTCTTCATAGAAAATATATTCTCAGAAGATATCAGTGCTGTACTATGTGGTTCAGTATGACTAACCACATTAGGACTACTGGAGGCATGGTTAAAAGCATCTTGTTCTGCCACCACTCTCTGAGCTTGATTTTCTTCAGTGTACCTGAAAGCTCCATATAGAGTTGAGAGAGTGTGTGTGTACAGAGTTTTACCTTGTCGTAAGACCAGGATCATGTGAGACCATTTGGTGGGTAGAATATCACAAAATTTCTCCAGAAGTATATCCTTGTCCTTCTCAACCCCAAGACCTCTCAATTGGTTTATGATACTCATAAATTTGGTGTAAGTACCAGTGAGAGACTCGTTAGGCTGAGCAAAAATGACTCATACCTCTTGTTTAAGGAGACCTTTCTGGTGACAATGGTGTCATCTCCTCCTTCATGTTGGTTTAAAAGTTCATCCCACATGGTTTTAGCACTAGGAAAAAGAACTAGTGTGGGAATTAGGGTTTCAGGAATGGCCCCGAGGATCATGTTTTTGAGAAGGGTGTCTAGATTAACCAATCTCCTCTCCTCTTCAGACCAATGTTCCTCCCTCTTTTCCCTTCCTCTTCTAGATCCAGAAGGATCAAGAAGGGATTGAGAGGTGATGTTGGTACATAAGGACCTTCATTTAAAATTTTTATCATGTTCCTCTCAATACCAGTGACATGTAAAACCATCCTAGCCTTCCACGTACCAAATTCATCACTGTTCCCACTGAATTTAGGAACAGGATTATTTGAGTAGTGCATATGCACGTGTGGAGAAGCAGGAGTAGGAGGAGGAGGTGGATTAGTGTTATTAACAATAGGTGGTTCATTTTGATCATTAATATTAGCATTAGGATCGGGACCAAGATTAAAACTTCCTTTTGTATTTTCTTGGTTAGCCATCAAAGAAACAGATCTAGGCAATGTTTAGCCTTCTGCTCTGATACCAAATGTGAGTCCCTTAAGTTCGATGGTTAACCAGGAAAGTGTAAAATACAACAAGTCTAATAATCACTAGAATGGACTAGTATAACTTGTAAATAAATGCAAGAATATATAAACAAAGTAATACAAGACTTAAAGCAATAAACAAGTAAAGTGGAACATTATGTATTTTTCAATTGTGTATTTTATTTATGATGTTAAATAAAATACAAGGTTGTGCGGAATCAAGATAATACAAATAAGTATGTATCCTAACAACCTATGAATTACAAATGATCTATATTTGTCAAATAACTCTTTTGGATCGAGATACTTAAAGTTGTGAAGTATCCCTGTTTAAGATCGAGAGTATTTGGACAAATTCACCTTAATGCAAAATGTATGCTTAAAAGTATTTTTCTCAAGGAAATGACTTTGTATTTATAGGCAACAAAATTCACCAGTGAATTTTGTGCCGTACAAATCTGGTTGCATGCATTTAATGATCCAACAAGAACATTAAATGTATTGGATAAGGAATAAGGATAAAGTCACATCAAATGACTTTGTATCCTTTTATCCAACCATCTTTACACACGTATATTTTGGTAAAGAACAAGTGGATTGTTCTTTGGAAAGTGTGTAAAGGTAAAAGTCAATCCTCGATATCAGTGTTCAGACTTGTAGGCTCTAGAACACTGACAATCCTCCAGTGTACAGATCTGGTAAGACTTCCAGTGGACTCCGCCATTTGTAAGTCTTCTTTATTCTGACTTCAGTCTTTGACTTCAGTGAGAATGTCTTCAGTAGAGTTGATCTGGACTGGGGTGAAGTCCAGTGAGCTAATCTGGAGAATACTCCAGATTTCCTATACAAGTATTTGCTCACTGGTCTTCCATTATTTCTGGACAAATCTTCAGAGGGACTCCAGATTCCAAGTCTGGAGTAGGTCCAGTAGAACACATTTCTGGACAGATCTTCAGTAAGTCTCCAGTAGTCGAGTCTGGAGCGAGTCCAGTAAATCTGGACCTAACATTAGGGCAGAGTGAATGAAGCGATTGGGGAAATGACCGGATCAGACAGAAAGGTAAATACAAGGTATCTCCCCTTTCTTATCTTATTTTCATTTTTAACCCTCGAGATTCTTAGAGTCTAACAAAACAGCCAGCCACTGTCTATTTTATTTGACTGGGGGGCTTGATGATGTACCCTTCCCAGAGCTCTACCTCCGTATCCAAAAGATAGTGCCTTCGGGTA
The DNA here is from genome assembly GCA_034093135.1 of Erigeron breviscapus. NCBI lineage: Eukaryota > Viridiplantae > Streptophyta > Magnoliopsida > Asterales > Asteraceae > Erigeron > Erigeron breviscapus. Next base: position 41,442,516 of record CM067173.1, on the reverse strand, counting down.
AAAATGAAACATCTATACGAAGCATTGTCTCCGTAAGCAGAAATAATCCCGGAGTTCTTAGGTTAAACTACCTAGTCCCGGAGGAACGAATATACCGTATGGAAAATATATTGGAGTCCGAATACCTCGGGCACAGCTCGTAAAAAGATCATCACAAATCTTCTTAAAAGATAGAAGATATTCTTAAATAGGAAAAGATTTACCCTAACTCCTTTTCCTCCTCTCCAAGTTTCCTAACCCCTATAGGATGAATTCACGTCCGAGAGCATCATTGACCTCTCGAGAGAAAAACCCTAAAACACTTAGGCGTAAAGCGGCCTCCTAGCCCTTTTACCGTAAGGGAATCGCCTCTCTAAAATACCAACGCTCCCAAACCCTAGGTCGGAGCCATAGTGCGATTATTTGATCAAACAATAGACAACCATCAGAATTTAACTAATATATTCAGATATAGAACCTATAATAATATCAAGAACTAGTAAAACATAGATCTACGATAAACAGTAAAACACACTCCAACAGATTATAACAAATAAAGTAAAAAAATAAACGTCTACATGATCACATTGATCCAAACAAGTATTCAGCCTACTATCCGGACATTATTAAAGGAATAAAAAAGTCTGAAAATATGAAAGACATTGTTTACCAAAAGAAAGTAAAATAAAAAAGTAAATCTAGACCGCGGATGAAGATCGGAAGGTGTTAGAAGCTCCAAAACCTTCTGGAAATCTGCAACTACGAACTAGGGTTGATAGTGGGCGGCTAGGGCTGCTGAATCGGATCTCTCTTAGGAGTTTGAGGGTTAGTTCGGCTTAAATAGTGATTTAAGTCGGTTTCAGATCTGGGCCGCCCAGCGGCACTGGCTGGGCTTGCCAGCGGCGCTGGGATTGGGCCTCAAGGGGCCAGCGGCGCTGGCTGTTCGGGAGCGGCGCTGTGGCTGCTGTTTCATCTCGTACTTCTTCGTTCGGCTCCCGAATCACTTCCTTGTGTCTTGTAACTTCATAGGCTTCCTTCTTGAGTTACTTGATGTCATTTACCCTCTCTTGCATCTTCCGTGAACCTGCATAGACATACGATTCATTAAGTACCAATAGTTCCCGAATATTAACTCATTTAGACATAGAAATGAAGTCTTTCAATAGGGGTTTTTATCCCAAAATGGACGCTCATCATATACACCCACACTTAAGTCTTTGCTTGTCCTCAAGCAAATAGTCCAAGAAAAATAAAACAATGATGAGCGGACAGCTTAAGTGTTAAAGTATTCTACTTTATTAAAATCATTTGAAAGATTAGTCATGCAAAATGATTCAAGAAAGCTTTAGACAAAATCAGTAAGCTATAGCCAGAGGTAAAGATAACTGGTCAATCAAAACTAAAAGCTAACTTTTTATTCGTGTTAATACCTCTAAAACAGTTCTATACTTCCACATGTCTTACAGCTCAATCTTACTTCTTTCTGCTGACTAGTTAAGCACTTAATTATGGTTTGTATAGCAATCAGAACTACTAGCTACTAGCAAGGCACTTGTATTCATTTCGTTTGTGTACTTGTGAGTCACTACTTAGATATACTCTTACACTACATTCATGCTCGCTAGCTAAACACTAAAGCAGTTACACGATATTATCATCTTTAATAGTTGAGACAGCGGTGACAGGTCGGTGATTCCTCACTCGCAGAGCGACATAACTCAACTAAAAGTTCACATCAAGACAACGGTGATAGGTCGGTGATTCCTCACTCGCAGAGTGACATAACTTGATGCGTTATAGATTTTACTCGTTAATAATTCTTTAAACTTTGTTAATCTACCGATTGTCTTTTCTTAAGATACTACATTATTCATGCAATAGACATTTATCTGAGACCCAGATGACTCATACTCCTACTCCGCATGTAACTAGTTTACATTAAACAGTGTAAGAATTAAGGTGAACCATACATCTAAACTAGTTTCTACACAAGCATGTATAGCATTAAGTCCAATTAATATACCTATGCTAATGACTAGAAAGCTCTAATTGCTAGGCATATTAAAGTCCGGTTAAATGTGCTATGGCAAACATAATCGCATACAGTTTCAGTCTAAGCTCTAATCCAGTTGGAAGAATGAACAACCACAAATCTATAGTTAAGCTAACAATTCTAACTAACCGTTCATTTACCAAAGCTAATCTTGCTTAGTTATCGTCATTTTTTGTCTACTTGCAAAGCTTATCTCAAAATAGTTTTCAGACACAAAAAAAACTTTTAATTTGCATGAAATAAGTAGTAGAAAACTTGTGATAAATCAAACAATTAGACCAAGGGTTTTTCCTATTCCATCCCCCCACACTTAAATTGTACAACGTCTTTGTTGTACAAGACATAGAAACTAAGGGAAATAGGAAAAACACGTAAAAAGATAAAAGTAAAAGGATTAACGAAACTTCCCGGGTCTAGAATTGCATGATAGTTGTTGAAGATGGCATTTGCGAAGTGACTTGAACATGATGAGCTTCAAAAACTTCAGTCGTCTCCATTTGATAGTGATCCATTGATGCGTCTCCACCTTCTTCTCTTTTTGGTATTTTCTGATTTTTTAATTTTTTTGGAGTTTTGGGTTTTTCTGATTTTTTTTTTGTTTTTTGGCGATCTGGTGTGCAGAACGGAGCTGGGAGCGGCGCTGGTGGGCTGATAGCGGCGCTGGCATAGTGCCAGAGCGGCGCTGGTCTGCACAGGTGCAGGTCCAGCGGCGCTGGAGTAGTGGGAGCGGCACTAGGATGCCCTGATGCATTCCCAGCGGCGTTGGATGACTCCAACGGCGCTTTTGACTCCTGTACGTGTTCTGAGGTCTGATTTCTTCAGCGATTTGATGCTCGAACTCCCCCACACTTAGCTTTTGGCCAAGTGCATGGTTTCCTTTAGACTACAAAGCAATATACTCCTGCACACTTCAATCAAAATATCAAAACGAAAAATAACAAGCTAAAACATAAAAATAAAAATGAAAACAAAATACGATTGGAATAACTTACTTGTTTCTTTGATCCATTGAAAGCTTGCATCTGTGAATCTCAAAACATACTTATAAATTAGATCACAAATGGTAATATTTAAAACAATCACTTAATTGCAATTAGTCACATATTCCTAAAAATGAAAAATAAAAATAAAAATAAAAATACGGCTTGGGTTGCCTCCCAAGAAGCGCTAAGTTTAACGAGTCTTCATCCGGACTCAGCTTAGGAACTAGGGTGAGGAGTACGGGTTTGGCCTAGGGCAGGTACCCGTTGGTTTGTATCGAATGACTCGATATGACTCGATATTCATCCTTTCTCCTTGTCCTTGAGTCGATATTCATCCTTTCTCCTTGTACTTGACAAAGCTTAGTCTTGCAGTCAAAACCATAGGGATTATCTTCATTTATGTCCTTCTTATTTACCTTCAGAATATTAATCCCTGACTGTAACATCAACTCTCCTAGCTCGACATTTATATCAGCACATGCGGTCTTTAAAAAGGGTTGACCCAAAATCACATTACAGTAGAACCTCTATAAATTAATACTCAATAAATTAATAATCTCGACAAAACTAATAATTTTTCGGTCCCAACTTGGGACCAGTACAAAATTGGACACCAATCAATAAAATAATAAGATAATAATTTTTTTGAAACCCCAAGGTAAATATATAGGTCCCATCAAAACTATAAATTAATAATTCCTTAAATATTCCAAAATTTTAATATTGTTTAGTAAAAAATGAATCTATAGTCACTTGTTTTTTTTCCACTTTAAATCTATGTTGAATATATCTTTAAATTTCTACATTGCACTTAAGAGTTGAAACATTGTCGCAACAAAAAGTTATGAAGAGTTGTTAGCCGCTTACTTCCGAGTGATTGATTTCAAAATTATTGTATCATCCTCAACTTCATTATCAATTAGATTTCAAACAGTATCCATCACAAATTCTTCAAAGCTTTGAACCTCATAACATTCATTATTTTCACAAGGATAATCCCGCAACTCATTCACATCCGTTTTGTGCTAATAATGCATACCTGTAATCAAGCTCTCAAGCCACGAATGTCTTCTTCATAGTTTACATCGTTTAAATTACTTGAACCGATTGAATTCATGAAACGAATTTTATTGTCGAAAGCAATTTGCTTTGGACTCTTGTATCATTTAATGTGTGAATGTACATTGGATATGAAAATTTTGAAAGTGATACATGAACCTCTTTAAATTAATAATTTATTAATTTATCGATATAATAATATCTCGATAATTTAATAAAATATCCGGTCCCAACATTATTAATTTATAGAGGTTGACCTAAAATCACATTATTCCTAGTGACCGCATTTTCTTTTACCATAAAGAACTCTGTCGAAAATTTCAGTCCGCCTATGTGGATCACTACATCTTTCACAAATCCTTGGACTCTAATCCTTACATTCTTAAAAAGGTTGACCATTTTATCCTCCCATTCAACTTTTCCTAGCCTCCTACTAGCATATCTTGTCTGATAATCTAGGGGAAGTATGTTCATTGTTGCTCTAGCATCTATAAAAGCTTCACACCCTAAATTTTCTCGTATTACAATTCGGATCTTAAAGATTGTAGGGTCTCCTAGGGCAGCAGTTGAAAGATAAGAGTTATACTTAGTTAAGGCTTGTTCCTTAATGTCGTTCCATCCTATGTTATCTAGGACTGTGTTTACCTCAACTAGTATTCTGTCACCTTTTTCTATACTCTTCTCGGTTTTTTCTAGGATCTTTTCTAGCTTACCCATTTTAATTTCTCTATGTATATCACTTAAACCTTTCTCATATCTAGTCTTTATATCTAAACCTCGACCATACCAGAAGCGACTTAAATCTTTAAGGTAATGATAGGCATCTAGGGGTTCCTTACGAAACTCATTCTCAACATTAAAGCACATTTCATCACACTCGACACCCTTAGAGTCTATATCAGGCAATTTGACTCTAACTTGACCATTTGACAGAGATATTTCACGTTTAAGAACATGGATGATAACATCCGCAGCATGCAGGAATGGTCGTCCTAAGATTAAGGATGTCACTACTTAATCCTTAACCCTGACATGGACTCGTTCGACAATCCCCTTGGGTTGTCGGTAAGTCTGATCGGCTAACCGAATGCTCATGTTAGCGGGTTTTAGCAAACAGAGGGTAAGTTTCTCATAAATCACAGTAGGCATAACATTAATACTTGACCCTAAATCAGCTAATGCACTAAAAAAATATTCATTATTAATAGTGCAAGGGATAAGAAAACTTCCTGGATCTTCGGATACTTGCGGTAGCTGTGTCCCGTCATCCGGTGCTTCGGGATTCTGAACTTCATCACTTCTGTCCGGGTCTTCCCCATCTTTGATTTTGCATTTGGAAGCGAATTGGGTCTCAACATCTCCTTCCAAAAACAAGGTTTCGCGCGAAACTGGTCTGACGGACTCCGGAGCGGCGCTTGAGAATGTGGAGCGGCGCTGGATGTTACCCTGGGGGCTCCCAGTGGCGCTGGAAGGGTTCCAGCGGCGCTGGTTTGCACCTGGAGGATCACCAGCGGCGCTAGAAAGGGGCCAGCGGTGCTGGGCTTCACCTGGAGGGTCTCCAGCGGCGATAGGGAGTGTACCCAGTGGCGCTGGTTCCTCGTGGACAGATTCCAGAATTGCGTTTTTGTCCGTTTCATCTTCATTTTGCTCCCGTATGGCCTGTACCTGATTGGACATTTCAAAAGAATCATTAGAAACCAGAGTAGAGTCATTACCTTCGGTGAACACGGCGTTCACATTCTCGTTTCGTCCGATCGGTGGTTGGTACTTTTGACTAGTGCTAGGATTTGAGTTTGGACCGCCTTGGATGATTTGCCTTGAAATAGGGTTCTCTCTTTTCTTGCATTCTGCTCAATCCATCTATCTATCCTCCTCTCCAGTTCCTTGATTGAGGCTTGTTGATTCCTTGCTCCTTCGTCAACCTTTTGATTGAGATTACTTATCTTCTCATTGAGCGTCTTTGCATAGTTTGCCAAAGAGTCGTGCCCCTTGTCGTTCATGTCCATATACCTCTCCATCATGTTGGTAAGTTTGGCAATCGGATCCTCCTTAACTTCATTCTCCACTTTTGGTTGCTCGGTTTGACCATTGCTCTTTTGCCACCTATTTTGAAAAGAACCAAAGTTATTTCTAGCATAACTAGAATTAAAGTTAGTATTACCGGGGTTTCTTTGAAATAGTCCTCGTTGGTAGCCTCCTCGGTATTGGTTCTGAACATAATTGACTTGCTCGGTAGCCTCCTCTTCACAATCCTCGGTATAGTGCATTCCTCCGCAATTGTTGCACCCGTGTGCAATCACTTTGAGGTCCTTGTCCATAATGTCCAACCTATCTTCAAAAGTAGAAAAATGGTTAGATAAAGCTTTAAGTTCATGAATTACCTCATTGTCGGAGTTGCATTCAATGCTAGCCACGGTTCTTCTCGTTCTCCTATCTTGTTCCTTATCATCCATATCTCTAGCTAAGCTAGCTTGCACCATATCCTCCATCATTTTGTACACTGCATTGGTAGTCTTGTACAAAAAGTTACCACCGCCGGCTAGGTCTAAATCCTTTTGGGAACTCTTGGTTAAACCATAAAAAAAGATTTCCATGATCTCGTCCTTGCTAAGTCCATTCCCGTGACAGTTTCTGATCAATTCCCTAAGCCTTTTCCATGCATCAACTAATGATTCTCCTTCGTCTTGCTTGAAAGCCTTGATGTCTCGAAGCATTTTCCTAGCTAAATTCGGAGGAAAGAATCGCGAGACGAACTGTTCGCGAAGTTGATTCCATGTAGTGATGGTACCTTCATCGTGCTCATCGAACCAAGCACGTGCCTCTCCCGTGAGAGACGACAGAAATAAGCTAAGCTTCACATCGTCATCGGTGACGTGACCCCTGTATTTGAACATTTTGCACAAACTGGTGAACTTGCTTACATGCTTATAGGGATTGGATTTGGCTCGGTCATCATATTGATTGTCTTGGATTAACTTAAGGTGGTGTCCTTTGACTGAAAATGAATCTCCTAAGTTGGGGGGAACTATAGCCGATCCCGGTGTCGGTGCAACGACTCTTGTCCTTTCCATCATCGGTCGGTCGAAGTCGTCAACTATACCTCTAGGTGAGTTTGGTTGAGACATAGTTTCGGATGATCCTAAAGGGGCTTCTACGTTCAAAAGGTTTGCTAAGTTATCTACGGGTGTTGAGTTGGATCTGTTGAGTCTCCTACTTCGTCTGAGTCTACTTAGGCTTGTGGAAATGCGCATTACAACCGTTCCCGATCTTAAACGCATCAACTACCTAAATAATCTGCAAAACTCAAGAAAAAGATCAACGCACCAATATAAAAATGAAATGAAAGCTAAATTAAACTACTTAAACTAGAAATGAAATAAAAATACAACTTAACGCTAATTTGATCTAAAAACCTAATTTGACTTCTAACCTAAGTACTGAAAAGTAACTACTTCGTGCCGAAACACAAAGCAGGATCGAATTACACTACTAAACTAAGAATGCGTCACGTCCCCGGCAACGGCGCCAAAAAGCTATGATTGTGGTTTTATTTCTGCTTTTAAATTTATAATTGTTGTATAAGTAATTATCCTAAAACACACACACTTACGAGCAGAGAACCCGGTCAGTGTAGTATAGTCTAGTGGTAAATTACAGGATCGTTCGCAGGGACGCTTGCACTACCTAATCTAATAATATGTGTAATTCTAGCGGTTGTGGGGTTGTCACGATTTCCTATTATACTAATGCAATAAAAGTAAATAAAAGCCGCAACCGCTTATTCAGCGAGAGACTCAGTCTGAAAATAGTTTGAAAAAGCAAATAACAGTAATTAAATTAAAATACTTGTTTGGCATCTCCGATCTCATGACACGACCAAATACTATTCTACCTACTTGCTAGTCTGTTGGAAACTTAATCACGGCTCAGATTCTCGTTAGATTCACTTTGCCTAATTACTAGTGCTGTCGCTAGACTCACACTAACCTATAAACAAATTCTCGTTAGATTCATTGTTTAAGCATTAATAACCTAAAGTTTGTGTTACTAATTCATCTTTTAGTTACCCGCCTCTTATGCCATGACCAGATAATAATTATCTCCGGTGACCACAGTGCTCGTTGATGATATACCCTATACGGAGCTTTAGCTCCGTACCCAAAGTAGATACGAAGCCATCTTCGTACAGGTAAAATTACTTATTTATATAAACCCAGAACGGAGCTTAACCTCTAGTCAGTACAATCATTTCGAAGCTCCCGAGGTAACAATACCCAGCTCCGAGCAAATATATAAGATCGGATATAGATTCTTTCCATGATTATCCTATTAAAGCATATCGAAGCTCCGAACATATCAGACACGGTATATAGCAAGATTACCACAAATCTCCTCAAAGAAGGAAATAAGATATTCACAAAGAAGGAAGAGATTTACCCTAATTCTCTTACCCTCCTCTCCAAGTTATCTACCCTCTATATAAATAGAGGAAGAAGCCAAACGGCACAAGATATGATACGATATAATACACACATTTCCCTTGATCATACGACACTTATTCGACCTCCGAATAAACCCTAAGTCGAACAAAACGGCTTAGGATCAACAATTATAAGGCGTAAAGCGGTATTCGACCCTCTGACCGGAGGGGAATCGCCAACAAAACACCACCAAACCCACTCACACCTCCGGTTGAGTCATAGTGCGATTATTTGATCAAACCCATTGGCGCCATCCGTGGGACCTTTGTCTACAAAATCCGAACTCAGCCACGATAAAAAAAAAGCATTATGCCAAATTTTGATTCCCTTCCAGGACGGCACGGGTCAGGCATCACCTGTGATCAAGATAAGAGCGACAATGGGATCCTACCTGTTGAAGACCCCGGCTCCTCAGAATCACAGGAGAATCATACATACCCGAATGATCAGCCAGCAAGCCGGTTAATACCCCAGACCACGGTGTTGCATGAGGAAGCAAGCCCAAACGTAGAAGGAAGCGACCACAAGCAGGGTGCGATCCCCGGGTCAGGAAAAGGTGTTGTACAACCCCTTGGCAGCACTGTGCCAGATGCTCCGCCACCAACTACGTGTGAGAACGGAGAGGAGCGCAGAAACCAGATCTAGTAGAAAGGGGCAATCTCATGACAAAGAACGAGACAAACCTGCACCTGTCTGCTAAAGACTCTGACAAAAAGGTAGAAGTCAAAAACAGACACAAAAACGGCCCTGGCACACCAAAAATTATGGTGGATGCCAGCTCACCGTACCTGACCACCAGGGAGCTCCGGCAGGAATGATGGCGACAGAGGCCATGCAAGCAGCAGCGTACCAGCACTGTATCCATCGTTATACTACGGAGGATACTTTTATCCATACGGAGCCCCAAAGACGCAGCACATGGGAGCGTTACCGTTAGTCGGGAGTTACCCAGGGCACACGCAAGCACCATGGTATTATCTTTATGGTATGTGACCCCACAATACTTTCAGACGAGCCCCATGGTCGAAGTCGAAAAAGACAAGACCAGACAGAAGGGACCGGAACCTAAGTACAAGGGGTCATGCGCACAGTTTACAAAGGATCTGCGTCAACATGTGCCCCCGGTAAAACTGCTGGAGATGCAAGAGCTGCCCTGGTATGATGGCACCACCGACGCTGACGCCTTCCTCCGGGAAGTTCAATAATGCGGCTCGGACGGAAAGGTGGAACGGCCCAGCAACCTGCCATGTCATCCTTTACCTCCTGCATGGGAAGGCTAGGGAACGGCTTGAGAGCCTGCCTGAAGAAAGCATATACGATGCTGAAGATTTTAAATCTCAGTTGAAAGAAGAATTCAGCTCCTACCTACGAGTGCACGATATAAAACAAGAAGAAGACGAAGAAGCAGAAGATTTCTAGAAACGATACGGATATCGAGAGCCATACATGGGACAAAGGTGCAACAATATAAGTCAAACGTTACAAGACAAAGCTGAAACAATGAAATAACCCCTTGGAAAGAATCAGCAACATACCAGAATGCCTTCTCAGACCTTTTAGTCCTCTTTCTGGAAAGAAACATTGGACCTTTTTGCCTAAGTTTTATTCCTGCTCCTAAGACAACCAGCAACAGTACTGATGAGCGTCCATTTAATGATAAAAACCCCTATCGAAAGGCTTCATTTCTATGCCAAAATGAGTTAATATTCCGGAACTATTCGTACTTAATGGAATCGTATGTTTATGCAGGTTCACGGAAGATGCGAGAGAGGGTAAATGACATCAAGTGACTTAAGAAGGAAGCCTATGAAGTTACAAGATACAAGGAAGTGATTCGGGAGCCAAACGAAGAAGTACGAGGTGAAACAGCAGCCACCAGCGCCGCTGGCTCAGAAAATCCCAGCGCCAGCGCCGCTGGTAAGCCCACCAGCGCTGCTGGTCTGCCCTGATCAGCAACCGACTTAAATCACTATTTAAGCCGAACTAACCCTCAAAACCCTAAGAGAGAGCCGATTCAGCAGCCCTAGCCGCCCAGTATCAACCCTAGATCGACTTTGCAGATTCCAAGAAGGTTTTGGAGCTTCTAACGCCTTCCAATCTTCATCCTTGGTCTAGATCTTATCTTTCATATTTACATTCTGTTATCAAACAATGTCGTTCATCTTTTCAGACTTTGTTATTCCTTTAATAATGCTAGGCTAGTAGGCTGAATACTTGTTTGGATCGATGTGATCAAGTAGACGTTTATTGTTTTACTTAGTTTGTTATGAATCTGTTAGAGTGTGTTTTACCGTTTATCGTAGATCCATGTTTATTTGTAATTCATGATATTATAGGTTTTATATCTGAATGTATTAGTTTAATTCTGATGATCTATCTATAATCATACACTAGGATTAATACATAAGGATGGAAAACACTAGTCGGTCTTTAACTAGATGTAAAAAGTGATTCACTTGTTACCGAGGGATCCAGAACCATAGTAACTAGGATGAATTGAACATGATGCTTAACAATGTCAGACGCGATCCAGTGACTTGTAACCGAGCACTGTGGTTACCGGAGAGAATTACAATCTGGTAATGGCTTAACAGCCGGATAACAAAAAGATGAACTAGTAACACAAACTTTAGGTCATTAATGCTTAAACAATGAATCTAACGAGAATTTGTTTATAGGGTAGTGTGAGTTTAGCGACAGCACTAGTAATTAGGCAAAGTGAATCTAACGAGAATTTGTTTATAGGGTAGTGTGAGTTTAGCGACAGCACTAGTAATTAGGCAAAGTGAATCTAACGAGAATTTGTTTATAGGGTAGTGTGAGTTTAGCGACAGCACTAGTAATTAGGCAAAGTGAATCTAACGAGAATTTGTTTATAGGGTAGTGTGAGTTTAGCGACAGCACTAGTAATTAGGCAAAGTGAATCTAACGAGAATTTGTTTATAGGGTAGTGTGAGTTTAGCGACAGCACTAGTAATTAGGCAAAGTGAATCTAACGAGAATTTGTTTATAGGGTAGTGTGAGTTTAGCGACAGCACTAGTAATTAGGCAAAGTGAATCTAACGAGAATTTGTTTATAGGGTAGTGTGAGTTTAGCGACAGCACTAGTAATTAGGCAAAGTGAATCTAACGAGAATTTGTTTATAGGGTAGTGTGAGTTTAGCGACAGCACTAGTAATTAGGCAAAGTGAATCTAACGAGAATTTGTTTATAGGGTAGTGTGAGTTTAGCGACAGCACTAGTAATTAGGCAAAGTGAATCTAACGAGAATTTGTTTATAGGGTAGTGTGAGTTTAGCGACAGCACTAGTAATTAGGCAAAGTGAATCTAACGAGAATTTGTTTATAGGGTAGTGTGAGTTTAGCGACAGCACTAGTAATTAGGCAAAGTGAATCTAACGAGAATTTGTTTATAGGGTAGTGTGAGTTTAGCGACAGCACTAGTAATTAGGCAAAGTGAATCTAACGAGAATTCTGTTAGGGAGTTAGTGACAAACCCCCAAAACAAACTAGAATTACACATATTATTAGATTAGGTAGTGCAAGCGTCCCTGCGAACGATCCTGTAATTTACCACTAGACTATACTACACAGACCGGGTTCTCTGCTCGTAAGTGTGTTAGTTTTAGGATAATTACTTGTACAACATTATAAATTTAAAAGCTAGAATCAATAATAAAAACGCACATCAAGCTTTTTGGCGCCGTTGCCGGGGACGCGACGCATTCTTAGTTTAGTAGTGTAATTCGATCCTGCTTTGTGTTTCGGCATGAAGTAGTTACTTTTCAGTACTTAGGTAAGTTAGGTTAAGTCATTTAGGTTAAAAGTCAAATAGGTAAAAATTAGGGTTTAGTTGGTTAAGTAGTATTTTCATTTCATTTTTAGTTTAAGTAGTTTAATTTAGTTTTCATTTTATCTTTATATTGGTGCGTTGATCTTTTTCTTGAGTTTTACAGCTTATTTAGGTAGTTGATGCGTTTAAAATCGGGAACGGTTCTAAGACGCGTATCCACAAGCCTAAGCAGACTCAGACGTAGGAGAAGACTAACTAGGTCAAACTCTACACCCGTAGGTAACTTAGCACACCTTTTCAACTTAGAAGACCCCTTAGGATCATCCGACACAATGTCTCAACCAAACTCACCGAGAGGCGTAGTTGACGAATTCGACCGACCGATGATGGAAAGGACGAGGGCCGTAGCACCGACAGCGGGATCGGCTATAGTGTTACCCAACTTAGGAGATTCGTTTTCAGTCAAAGGACACCTCCTTAAGTTAATTCAGGACAACCAATATGATAGCCGAGCCAAATCCGACCCCCATAAACATGTAAGCAAGTTCACTAGATTGTGTAAAATGTTCAAATATGGTGGAGGCGTCACCGATGACGATGTGCAACTTAGCTTATTTCAGTCGTCTATCACGGGAGAGGCACGTGCTTGGTTCGATGAGGTCGATGAAGGTACCATCACTACATGGAATCAACTTCGCGAAAAGTTTGTCTCGCGATTCTTTCCCCCGAGTTTAGCTAGGAAAATGCTTCGAGACATCAAGGCTTTCAAGCAAGACGAAAGAGAATCACTAGTTGATGCATGGAAAAGGCTTAGGGAATTGATCAGAAGCTGTCACGAGAATGGACTTAGCAAGGACGAGATCATGGAAATCCTTTTCTATGGTTTAACCAAGAGTTCCCAAAAGGATTTAGACCTAGCCGGCGGTGGTAACTTTTTATACAAGACTACAAATGCCGCGTACAAGATGATGGAGGATATGGTGCAAGCTAGCTTAGCTCGAGATATGGGTGATAAGGAACGAGAAGGAAGATCAAGAAGGACCATGGCTAGCTTCGAAAGCAACTCCGATAATGAGGTAATTCATGAACTTAAAGCTTTATCTAACCGTTTTTCTACTTTTGAAGATAGGTTGGACATTATGGACAAAGACCTCAAAGTGATTGCACACGGGTGCAACAATTGCGGAGGAATGCACTATACCGAGGATTATGAAGAGGAGGCTACCGAGCAAGTCAATTATGTTCAGAACCAATACCGAGGAGGCTTTCAACGAGGACTATTCCAAAGAAACCCCGATAATTCTAACTTTAATTCTAGTTATACTAGAAATAACTTTGGTTCTTTTCAAAATAAGTGGCAAAGAACAATGGTCAACCCGAGCAACCAAAAGCGGAGAATGAAGTCAAGGAGGATCCGATTGCCAAGCTTACCCACATGATGGAGAGGTACATGGACATGAACGACAAAAGGCACGACTCCCTGGACAAGTATACAAGGTTTTTGAATGAGAAGGTTGCAAATCTTGATCATAAAGTGGATATCGTTGTGAGAGATCAATAATCTGCCATCAAAAGTTTGGAAAAGAAGCTGGAGAAGATGATGGAACAGGGTGCTAAGAAGGAGAATGGCCTACTTGCAAGCAATGCACAAGCTAATCTTAAGCCAAACCCTCAAGGAAACCCTTGCACGAATCAAAAGTACCAACCACCGATCGGACAGAATGAGAATGGGAACGCCGTGTTCACCGAAGGTAATGACTCTACTAAGGTTTCTAATGATTCTTGTGAAGTGTCCAATCTATTACAGGTCAAAAAGGAGCAAAATGAAGGCGAAATGGACAAAAACGCAAATCTGGAATCTGTCCAGGAGTCACCAGCGCCGCTGGGTACACACCCCAGCGCCGCTGGAAGCCCTCCAGGTGATGCCCAGCGCCGCTGGCTACTTACCAGCACCGCTGGTGACCCTCCAGGTGCCAACCAGCGCCACTGGGACCCTAGCACCGCTGGGACACCCAGCGCCGCTGGACACCCCAGCGCCGTTGCCATCCAGTGCCGCTCCGGAGTCCGTCAGACCAGTTTCGCGCGAAACCTTGTTTTCAGAAGGAGACGTCGAGGTCCAGTTCAGTGCCAAATGCAAAATCAAAGATGGGAACGACTCGGACAGAAGTGAAGAAGTTCAGAATCCCGACACACCGAATGACAAGGCACAGCTACCGCAAGCACCCGAAAATCCAGGAAGTTTTCTTATCCCTTGCACTGTTAATAACGAATATTTTTCGAGTGCATTAGCTGATTTAGGGTCAAGTATTAATGTTATGCCTACTGTGATTTATGAGAAACTCACCCTTTGTTTGCTAAAACCCGTTAACATGAGCATTAGGTTAGCCGATCAGACCTACCGATAACCCAAGGGGATTGTCGAGCGAGTCCATGTCAGGGTTAAGGATTTAGAATTTTGGACTAAATTTGTTGTGCTTGATTCATTAAGTGAAGTAGTGACACCCTTAATCTTAGGAAGACCATTTCTGCATGTTGCGGATGTTATAATCCATGTTCTTAAACGTGAAATATCTCTATCAAATGGTCAAGTTAGAGTCAAATTGCCTGCTATAGACTATAGGGATGTCGACTATGATGATATGTGCTTTAACATTGAAAATGAGTATGATATAGAACCTTTAAATACTTACTATTCTCTCAGCTATTTAAGTCATACTTGGTATAATGAAAGCAGGGATATGAAAATTAGGTATGAAAAAGGCTTTAGTGAATTGCATAGGGAGACTAAAGTTGGGAAGTTGGAAAAGATTCTAGAAGAGACTGATAGGAATATTAAGAAAGGTGATGAAATACTAGTTAAAGTGAAAGAGTTCCTAGACAATTTAAGCTGGAATGATATTAAGGAACAGTCCCTAACAAAGTGTGACCCTTATTTATCCACCTCTGCCCTAGGAGACCCTACAATCTTTAAGATTCGCAGAGTTATTCGAGGAAATTTAAGATGTAGGGCATTCATAGATGCTAGAGCAACAATGAACATACTTCCCTTAGATTATCAAACAAGATATACTAGTAAGGAATTGGGAAAAGTAGAATGGGAAGATAAGATGGTCTACCTTTTTAGGAATGTGAGAATTAGAGTTCGAGGATTTGTTAAGAATGTAGTGATTAGCATTGAATTAAATTCTCGACAGAGTTCTTTATGGTGAAAGAAAATGCGAGCACTAGGAACGATGTGATTTTAGCTCAACCCTTTTTAAAGACGGCATGTGCTGATATAAATGTCGAATTAGGAGAATTGGTATTACAGTCTGGGATTAATATATTGAAGGTTAGTAAAAAGGACATAAGTGAATATAATCCCTATGGTTTTGACTGTGAGACTAAGGTATACCAAGGACAAGGTGAAGGGATGAACATCAAATCACACTTAGAAGATAAATCGGACATTTTCATTCGATACAATCCGACGGGTACCGGCCTTAGGCCAAACCCGTACTCCTCAACCTAGTTCCTAGGCCGAGTCTGGCTGAAGACTCGTTAAACTTAGCGCTTCTTGGGAGGCAACCCAAGCCGTATTTTTATTTTTTTTATTTTATTTTATTTTTTTATTTTTCATTTTTAGGAATATGTGACTAATTGCAACTAAGTGATTGTTTTGAATTTTATCATTGTGTTATTTTAAGAAGTATGTTTTGAGTATCACAGATGCAAGCTATCAATGGATCGAGGAAACAAGTAACTTGTTGCAATCGTATTTCGTTTTTATTTTATTTTTATGTTTTAGCTTGTTATTTTCCATTTTTTATATTTTGATTGAAGTGTGCAGGAGTATATGCTTTGTAGTCTGAAGGAAACCATGCACTTAGCCAAAAGCTAAGTGTGGGGGAGTTCGAGCATCAAATCACTGAAGAATCAGACATCGGAACACGTACAGGAGTCATAAGCCCTGCTGCTCACCACACCAGCCCCGCTGGACCTGCACCTGTGCAGTCCAGCGCCGCTGCCCACATCACCAGCGCCGCTACCCACTCCACCAACACCGCTATCAGCTCCGTTCTGCACACCAGATCGCCAAAATTCCAAAAAAATCAGGAAAACCCAAAAATCCAAAAAAAATAAAAAATCAGAAAATACCAAAAAGAAAAGAAGGTGGAGACGCATCAATGGATCGCCATCAAATGGAGACGATTGAAGTTATCGAAGCTCATCATGTTCAAATCGCTCTGCAAATGCCATCTTCAAACATCAATCATGCAATTTTAGACCCGGGAAGTTTCGTTAATCCTGTTACTCTTTAATTTTTATGTGTTTTTCCTATTACCCTTAGCTTATATGTCTAGTACAACGAGGACGTTGTACAATTTAAGTGTGGGGGGGATGGAATAGGAAAAAACCTTGGTCTTATTGTTTGATTTTGGACAAGTTTTCTACTACTTATTTCATGCAAATTAAAAGTTTTTTGTGTCTGAAAACTGTTTTGAGAATATAAGCTTGGTAGGATGAACGGTTAGTTAGAATTGTTAGCTTAACTATACTTGTGCTAGTTGCATGCGAAGTAGGAATATGAGTCATCTGGGGTCTCTGATAAATGTCTATTGCATGAATAATGTAGTATCTTAAGAAAGACAATCAGTAGATTAAACAAAGTTCAAAGAACTATTAACGAGTAAAATCTAAAACGCATCAAGTTATGTCGCTCTGCGCGTGGGGAACCACCAACCTGTCACCGCCCCCCCCCACGACGACCCCCCCCCCCCCCCCCCCCCCCCCAAGAAGAAAAAAGAAAGTTATGTCGCTCTGCGCGTGGGGAACCACCGACCTGTCACCGCTGTCTTGATGTGAAATTTTTAGTTGAGTTATGTCGCTCTGCGCGTGAGGAATCACCGACCTGTCACCACTGTCTCAACTATTAAAGATGATAATATCGTATCACTGCTTTAGTGTCTAGCTAGCGAGCATGACTGTAGTGTGAGAGTATATCTAAGTAGTTACTCACAAGTACACACACCTTGAAATAACAAATGCCTTGTTAGTAGCTAGTAGTTCTGATTGCTATATAAACCTTATATAAGTGCTTAACTAGTCAGCAAAAGGTAGTAAGACTGAGCTGTAAGACATGCGAAAGTATAGAACTGTTTTAAAGGTATTAACACAAGTAAAAAGTTAGCTTTTAGTTTTGATTGACCAATTATCTCGCCTCTAGCTATAGCTTACTGATTTTGTCTAAAGCTTTCTCAAATCGTTTTGCATGACTATTCTTTCAAATGATTTCAATATAGTAGAAACCTTTAACACTTAAGCTGTCCGCTCATCATTGTTTTATTTTTCTTGGACTGTTTGCTTGAGAACAAGCAAAGACTTAAGTATGGAGGTATATGATGAGCGTCCATTTTGTGATAAAAACCCCTATCGAAAGGCTTCATTTCTATGCCTAAATGAGTTAATATTCCGGAACTATTGGTACTTAATGGAATCGTATATTTATGCAGGTTCACGGAAGATGCGAGAGAGGGTAAATGACATCAAGTGACTCAAGAAGGAATCCTATGAAGTTACAAGGCACAAGGAAGTGATTCGGGAGCCTAACGAAGAAGTACGAGATGAAACAGCAGCCACCATCGCCGCTGGCAGCCAAGCCAGTGCCGCTGGAGAAAACCTTGCGCCGCTCACCACTAACAAACGCCGCTGGCCCAAGAAAGCCCAGCGCCAGCGCCGCTGGTCGGCCCTGATCAGCAACCGACTTAAATCACTATTTAAGCCGAACTAACCCTCAAAACCCTAAGAGAGAGCTGATTCAGCAGGCCTAGCCGCCCAGTATCAACCCTAGATCGACTTTGCAGATTCCAAAAAGGTTTTGGAGCTTCTAACGCCTTCCGATCTTCATCCGTGGTCTACATCTTATCTTTCATATTTACTTTCTGTTATCAATAAATGTCTTTCATCTTTTCAGACTTTGTTATTCCTTTAATAATGCTAGGCTAGTAGGATGAATACTTGTTTGGATCGATGTGATCATGTAGACGTTTATTGTTTTACTTAGTTTGTTATGAATCTGTTGGAGTGTGTTTTACTGTTTATCGTAGATCCATGTTTATTAGTAATTCATGATATTATAGGTTCTATATCTGCATGTATTAGTTTAATTTCGATGTTCTGTCTATAATCATACACTAGGATTAATACATAAGGATGGAAAACACTAGTCGGTGTTTAACTAGATATAAAAAGTGATTCACTTGTAACCGAGGGATCCAGAACCATAGTAACTAGGATGAATTGAACATGATGCTTAACAATGTCAGACGCGATCCAGTGACTTGTAACCGAGCACTGTGGTCACCGGAGAGAATTACTATCTGGTTATGGCTTAAGATCCGGATAACTAAAAGATGAACTAGTAACACAAACTTTAGGTCATTAATGCTTAAACAATGAATCTAACGAGAATTTGTTTATAGGGTAGTGTGAGTCTAGTGACAGCACTAGTAATTAGGCAAATTGAATCTAACGAGAATCTGAGCCGTGATTAAGTTTCCAACAGCCTAGCAAACAGGTAGAATAATATTTGGTCGTACCATGAGATCGGAGATGCCAAACAAGTATTTTAATTTAATTATTGTTATTTGCTTTTTCGATATTTTACGTTGTGTCTTCTGACGCAGTCTGCTCCGGTAATACCGGATAGTTACTGTTAGGTAGTAGTTTATTAGGAGTTAGTGACAAACCCCCAAAACAAACTAGAAATACACATATTATTAGATTAGGTAGTGCAAGCGTCCCTGCGAACGATCCTGTAATTTACCACTAGACTATACTACACAGACCGGGTTCTCTGCTCGTAAGTGTGTTAGTTTTAGGATAATTACTTGTACAACATTATAAATTTAAAAGCTAGAATCAATAATAAAAACGCACATCAAGTACCCTGTTCATCCCCAGGTTGATCACAATTCTCCCCACTAGTAGGGTAATCTGATACTTCGAAGACTGGAGGACCAACCGCGCCAACTTCATGAGAAATGGCCTCACCTGCCTGACATATGGCCTCCAGCCCTGCACGGTCGCTGGCCTGAGGATCAGTGTCCCCGGCAGAAGTCTCTGACCCTGAAGCAGTAACAGAAGGAGCAGCCTTCATCACAAGCTGGGCAAGGAACGATTGTCTGTTGATCATTTGTTTGAAAGCCATCCTACAGGAAACACAAAAGGAGGTCATGAACAAACATAAGGGCGAATCAAATCCTAAGCAGAGCTGATGACAGCGAAAGGGGTGGTCAGTCAATGGAAACTATGTAACAAAATCATCCCTACCTTTAAAGATAAAAAGGGGGAAAAGATAGAAGAGATCTAAGAGTGGGATGACATTACATTATTGACGGAACAAGTGGCAAGGTTGAACATATACTAAGAAGAATCCGAATCCCCATATTTTATCGGTCAGCAACCACGATTAGGGTTTTTGGAAAAATGAATCAAGATGCATCCACAATAAAGAAGAAAGGATCTAGCCAGAATTACATACCTTTTTGAACGAATGCGATCGAGATCTCAGGAAGACGATGGATGAATCGTTGAAGACGCAGTCGCCAGCAGAAGGTAAAATAGTTATATTTTTAAGTAATAATACAATATGACACTATATATATCGAGAATATTTCAGCAGAAGCCACTACCTAAATCCTAACCGTTGGTTCAATACGAAATACGTATCTCGGAATTTTCGGTCCAATACAAACACGTTGCTTTTAAAGGGCCTTCGTAAAGGTGGCCTAGGGAAGTGATTGTTGTTTAAGTCTAATGCGATACTCTACAGATAGACTCTCCCATCAGACTGGGGGGCTTGATGATATACTCTATACGGAGCTCTACCTTCGTACCCAAAGCAGGTACAAAGCCACCTTCGTACAGGTAAAATTACTAATATATATCCAGAACGGAGCTCAACCTCCGTTTAACATAACCATTCCGGAGCTCTCGAGGTAGCAAATACCCAGCTCCGAGAGAAAACATACCAAACTATCGGATATAGACCTTTTCCATGATTATTCGAGGTAAAATAATATATTTAAGGTCCGACAACCTCGGAAACGGTTTGTAAAAGATCACCAAAAATCTCCTCAAGAAGGAAACAAGATATTCACAAAGGAGGAAGAGATTTACCCTAATTCTCTTACCCTCCTCTCCAAGTTATCTACCCTCTATATAAATAGAGGAAGAAGCCATACGGCACATCATATATATTATATACACGATATATAAAATCCCATCAATCAATATTTATTCGACCTCCGAATAAACCCTCAAAAAATCTTTTAAGCCCTAAGTCGCAACGAAACGACTTAGGACCAACAACTATATGGCGTAAAGTGGTCTTCGACCCTTTGACCGGAAGGGAATCGCCAACAAAACACCACCAAACCCTACTCACACCTCCGGTTGAGTCATAGTGCGATTATTTGATAAAACACCTGCTTTGGGTATGAAGGTAGAGCTCCGTATAGGATATATCATCAAGCCCCCTAGTCTGATTGGAGAGTCTATCTGTAGAGTATCGCATTAGACTTAAATAATCGTTTCCTTAGGTCACCTTTACGGAGGCCCCTTAAAAACAACGTGCTTGAACTGGACCGAAAATTGTGAGATACGTATCTCATACTTAACCAACGGTGAGGATTTTGAGTAGCGGCTCGCCTCGTATTGTGGCCAAAAAAATAAAAATATTTTACCTTCTGCCGACGATATCTTCTGCAACATTTCCTTCATCGCCTATCTGATTCCAAGATCACTTTTATTGCAAGAGGTATGTAATTCTGACTGGATCCTTTCTTCTTTATTGTGTATGCGTCCTGAATCGTCTTTTTGGAAACCCTAATCGTGATCTTTGGCCGATAAAGGTCTGGAAATCCGAATCCTCACTAGTATGTGTGCAACCTCGTCACGTGCTCTGTTAATACTTATAATGCTATCCCACTCGTAGATTTCTTCTCTTCTTCTTCTTCTCCTTTTTTTTTGTATTTGCTCTTACTAATCCATTAGGATAGGGATGATGTTGTTGGTAGGTAGTGCCCTTAATAGATCGTCCTTTTTCTGCCTTTGATTTTTCCTGGGGTTTGATTTTTCCCCTTTGTCGGTGTGTTTGTTCATGCCCCCATTTTGTATTTCCTGTAGGATGGCATTCAAATAAATGATCAATAGACAGTCATTCCTTGCCCAGCTTGTTATGGCATTCAAACAAATGTCACTGCTTCAGGGTCAGAAACCTCTGCCGGGGGCACTGATCCTTAGGCCAGCGACCGTGTAGGGCTGGAGGCCATATGCCAGGCAGGTGAGGCTATTTCTCATGAAGTTGTCCCGGTTGGTCCACTAGTTGTCGAAGTTTCGGATTACCCTACCAGTGGAGAGAATTGTGATCAACCTGGGGATGAGCAGGGCACTGTTGCTGGTCGTCTTAGGAGCAGGAAGAAGACTTCCACAAAAAGGTCCACTGTTTCTTCATCCCGAAAGAGGACTAAAAGGTCTAAGGAGGCAGGGGAGAATTCTGGTATGTGGTTGATTCTTCCCAAGGGAACACTTCATCGTTTCAATTTTGTCTTGTAACGTTTATGTTTTTTGCAGGGTTTAATCCTCTATTCCAGGCTCCCGACGGATTATCCTGTCATCATATCATTAGTTCAGTTGCTCCTCTTGAGTGGAATTCGAAGCTAATGGAGCTGAATTCGACAAGGCTCTCTGAGTTATTCAATCAGTCCTCCTTTTGTGCTTTCATAATTGGTAATGTGCTGGATTCAAGGTTGCGTGAGCTCTCGGAAGATTTTGGTCCATCATCTGAGAAGATTGAGAAGCTGAAGGCGGAAAAACTAGCATCAGAGTTTAAGGTGTCTGATTTGGAAGTGAGATTGAGTGGGTTGACTGCAGAGCTTGAGGCTGTTCGCGGAAGCATTCATTCGAAGAAGGAGGAGATCAGTGTGCTGAGGGAGGATCTATCTGCCAAGACTGCTATTCTAGAGAATGATTGTTTTGCCCTTGTGGATCTTAAAGAAAAGTATAAGCATCTTGTCACCGAGGTGATTCGCATGTCTGCAAGTCTTTTTTGAATGGTCCTGAGGTTGGTGCGAGGATCTCAAAATTATGTAATGCGAATAGGATGGATGGCGAGTCGGAGCTCATCCGTTTTCTTGCTGCAGAGGGTCGTATAAATCTTGATGGTTCTGAACTTGTGAGGGATACTATAGGTCCTCTAAACAAGGCAATGAGTGATCTGGAAGATATCCACTCCCAATACCTGTGTGCCCTTTCCGCAGATCCTGATTCCTCGCCTTCTCAGCTGATGCAGATCCCTAATGCATGAACTACTTTCATTTCTTGAACAATTTATCTAATTCCTGTCTTATTTACCGGATATATTTGCTACTTTGTTTGGCTTGGATTGTTCTCCTTTGATGATTTTGACTAGTAGTCTTTTTATTAATTCATCCTTTGTTTGGATTATCTAATGGCGTGTGCCTTTTCAAGATGCTGATCAGGCTATCTACTGGCTGTCGCCTTTGCAAGACTTATTCCATGAGGCTCAATTTTTCACTAGACTTGCCTTATTGATCTTTTTGTCGCAAAGGCTCTGTCCGTGATTTAAACTGGGCTTCTTTCTTAGTTAAGAATTATCCACAGTTTAAATTTGCATATGTTGTCTTATGACAGTCGCCTTATGACGTAATTGTCTTATGGCAGTTGTCTTATGACGTTATTGCTTTATGGAAGTGTTATCGGGCGTCCCCTGAGCTTCTCATAAAGTCTTTTTATACATGTATATTTTGCGCGCATTTTGTGTTTTGACCGATCTTTTAAAAGCGTTTTTTATTTTCGAAAAAATAATTGGCAGAAGGCCTTTACATAGTAAGGTCCCAAACTACTCGACTTTCATTAATTGTCTTCCGGTGATTCAGAATCTTTGTTGACTTGCTTACGGAGGGGCCAGTTTGCTGGGCACCACCATACTTAGCCTTTTTATCTGTTGATACAGCTCCGTATTCTTCTTTTAGACAGGGTTCCGATACCGGGGGTCGGGTATTTGGATGTTTGTCCTTAAATTACCCCGTCTCCTGGTACTACTCTGTGTTCTATAGGGAGGTCAACCTAGCAATTCCTTAGGTTTTATTGTCCTCTGTCCCCCCTTCGACAGGCTCCTGCTGCTGCCAATTCCTTCCATGTGATGGAGGTTTGCGCCTGCGGGGTATTCTGCCACGGGCTCCCTATCCTTGCTTTTATCCGTCTATACTCCTTTCCAGGTGTTTCGGTCAAAAATTACCTAAGATAATTTTAGAAAGGATTTTAGACAACTCAAGAACCAAAGATTTGTAAGTGGGGTTTGGTGGTCAAGGATCTTCAATTAAAAGTAAAGTTCTCTTAACAATAACGATTAAAACTAAGAGTTTTAAGAAAGCCTTTGAGACAGAAATATTTTGAGTAATTAAGAAAACTGTTGAAGATAAAAGTAAAGCACTGCGAATTAACACTAGGATCTTAAAGAAAAATAGAAAAGCACAACGACACCAGAATTTTGTTGACGAGGAAAAACCCTTGATCCAGTTAAGTGATCTTAGGTAAAAAACCCCGGGAGGATTCAATCGATCCTACCTGCTGTTCTCTTATTATTATTCTTGTTTGTAAATGATTACAATGAAATGAATGAATGAATGAACGAATGAATAAGAAAACTAATGATAGCTAAGTAACTAATTTGTTGTTGTTGAGTGAGAGAATGCTT
>CM067173.1:41315121-41409994 GCA_034093135.1 Erigeron breviscapus | reverse complement strand
ATCATCCCATTCTGGATCAGTCCCAACTGTCTGTTCACCAGACTGTGCACCAGTCTCCACATTCTCTGGTTCACCAACATCAACATTCAAGTCCAGTGAAGCCTCTTGCTCACCAGAAGCATGTTCTTCAGTTTGAACATCTCAACTTCCTCAACAACCTGCTCAACAACCTCTTGTTCAAAAATTGGCGATCCATCTAAATTCATAATATCACCAGGATGTCTTTCAGGATTCACCTGAAGTCCAGCTCGCATCATACGCCTATTAGTTCTAGGTCGTCTGGAAGGTTCAACAACTTCTGTACCTTGACCTTCTGGAGCAACTTGTCTAATGGGCTGTACAGCCTCAATGATCTGTACATCATCACCAGATGGTACTTCAACAGCTTGACCTCTATCTGGACCCATTTCAGCTTCTTCCCTTTGCAAGGAAAGCATGGACTGAGGAATATCTACCTCATCCAGTGGAGACCTGAGGTTGACCAGGTCCCTCATATACTCACTCACAGAAAAGTGAGTAGTATCCATATCATACTGGTCACCAAGAGCATTCTTAAACATTTGTGAAAGGAAGCGAATATAAGGAACGAATGGTTTTCTTCCTTTCACTCTTAGTCGCTCAACCAGGTCATCAAAAAGAATCTGGGCAAAGTCCACTCTAAGCCCAAACCATAAGCAGTAGGCAATCTGGAGTGGGTTTGATTTATCTGGTCTAACCCTCCAGAACTGCCTCCCAGACACTCAACAATATGGGTGAAGAAATATCTCCATGAGTCTGACAGCTTGCTCATGTAGATAGTCCCTTTCCTGGATAGCTGGCCATGCTCATCCAAGATATCCGTGTGCCCCATCAGCCTGCATACTTCCCTTGTATTGATACCAGTGGGAAGCTCAACAGGCAGCTCATTCTGGTCAAAATAGTTTAACTGTAGAACAGACCTGAGCAGACTTGCAGTGAAACCAAGGGATCTGGTACCTCCCTTTAGATTATAATTGATCGATGAAGTTTCATCGTCATATTGAGCAGTGTACCAGAATTCACATAGGTACTCGTGGTACATCCTTCCTGGATTA
The DNA here is from genome assembly GCA_034093135.1 of Erigeron breviscapus. Taxonomy (NCBI): domain Eukaryota; kingdom Viridiplantae; phylum Streptophyta; class Magnoliopsida; order Asterales; family Asteraceae; genus Erigeron; species Erigeron breviscapus. The sequence continues at coordinate 41,408,921 of CM067173.1, read as the reverse complement.
AGTGTTAACGCACCATATAATGGGCAAGAGAGAAAGAATGAGTTTAATCTCCCAATAATCGATTGGGCATCATGAACACTGGACAGAGAGAGTCTGGCCATCCAGTTATTCATATTGATTCTTATGGCACTTGCCTCAAGATTAATATGAGGTGCCCTTTCAACATTATCAGAAGGAGCATATTCGGCAGCAAGGAGATTTTTGAGCGATTTTGATTGTCTAGGTGCCATTTTTATATAGAATAAATGAAGATGAAATTGAATATATATAGGTTATGATGAAGAATTGATGAAGGAATTGAATGTAAATGGAGTAAATAAGAGAGATAAATATGATTGGAAAATGATGCAACTAATGAAGGAATTTGAAAGATTTGGGAGTAAATATGTTCGAAGTAAATGCAATTGAAATTGAAAGTGGGTATTTATAGGAGAGACAATGTGGAACTCAAACGATTTATTTGAAATTATCAAATAAAGTTTTTGATCGGGTTCTGAGATCCGCATTAATTACATCACATCATACATAAATGCATGACGGTTTACAGCCCACAAACAGTAACAAGTTGTACTTTTTGTTTTCCAAAGTAAAAAGACCATCATTACGTTGAAAAATTTACATGCCACGTAGGATTAAGATATTTTCAAAAAGATTTGCTTACGTGGCACACAATGACCAAGTATTTAGAAAATATTATGACATATTTCAGTGCATCTGGAGGTTGACTGGACACTCCAGTATCACTGGTGGATTAGTCCAGTGAACAGTACTGATGGTACACTGGAGGGACACTCCAGTAAAGTACCAGTGAAAACCATTTTTGAAAGACTGGTAACCTCAAACTTGCACGTCAACTAATTCAGACAAATTTACAAGGAGACATTAGTCACCTCAAACACGCACTTCAATCTGTCCAGTTACCAGTGAGAGGGACACATTTACAAAGCACCAGTAATATTTTCTGAAGAGTTTGTCCAGTGAGAAAATAAATTAATAAATTCCCCCTGAACTCAAAAACATTTTTAAGAAAAAATATCTTTCAAGTCTTTCCCTGGAATGTTGTTCCAGAAATATTATGACATATTTCAGTGCATCTGGAGGTTGACTGGACCTCCAGTATCACTGGTGGATTAGTCCAGTGAACATGTACTGATGGTACACTGGAGGGACACTCCAGTAAAGTACCAGTGAAACCATTTTTGAAAGACTGTTTAAACTTGCACGTCAACTAATACAGACAAATGAGAGGGACACATTTACAAGAAGACATAAGTCAACTCAAACACGCACTTCAACCTGTCCAGTTACCAGTGAGAGGGACACATTTACAAAGCACCAGTAATATTTTTCTGAAGAGTTTGTCCAGTGAGAAAATAAATTCCCCTTGAACTTAAAACATTTTTAATAGAAAATATTTTTCAAGTCTTCCCTGGAATGTTGCTCCAGAAATCTAATAATGCAAAGATAGTACACAAAGGCGTTCAATATCTGAGCAGTCACCAGATTTAAGGATTTAACATTCCCAACTCACCAACAAGATATTCAAAAGTTTTGACATCCAGAGGTTTGGTAAAAATGTCAGCGAGTTGTTTGTCATTGGGAATAAAATGGAGTTCAATGTTGTTTTTCATAATATGATCACGAATGAAGTGATACCTGAGATCAATGTGCTTCGTTCTTGAGTGCATGACTGGATTGTTTGAGATAGCGATGGCACTGGTATTATCACAAAAGATTGGAGGTCTTTGAATATTTAATACCATAATCAAGCAACTGGTTCTTCATCCAGAGTATCTGAGCACAACAACTGGCTGCAGCCACGTATTCAGCTTCAGCAGTGGACAATGAAACTGAAGTTTGCTTCTTACTGGTCCAGGTGACCAGTTTGCCACCTAGGAAATGACATCCACCAGTTGTGGATTTCCTATCTATCTTACAACCTGCATGATCTGAATCTGAATAACCCATTAGATCCATGCCTGAGCCTTGGGATACCAAAGACCTAGACTGGGGACACCTTTAAGGTACTTCAGTATGCGCTTTACAGCAAGCATATGAGATTCCTTTGGATTAGACTGATATCTGGCACACAAACATGTTGAAAACATAATATCTGGTCTACTGGCAGTTAAATACATCAGTGAGCCAACCATGCCTCTATAGATAGTGGTGTTCACTGGTTTTCCATCTGGATCGGAGTCCAGTGTCAGTGGTGCAGAAATTGGAGTTGGTTTAGATGGTGAAGAGTTCATATCAAATTTCTTTAAAAGATCTCTAACATATTTTTCCTGATTAATAAAGATGCCATCTTTGTTTTGTTTAATCTGGAGTCCAAGAAAATATGTTAGTTCACCCATCAAACTCATCTCATATTCAATTGACATTATTTTCGAAAATTTCTTGCACATGTTTTCATCAGTAGACCCAAAAATAATATCATCAACATAAATTTGTACCATTAACAGATTACCTTTCATGAAGAATAAATAAGGTATTGTCAATTGCACCTCGTTTGAAACCATTTTTCAACAAATGTTTAGTCAGAGTGTCATACCAGGCGCGTGGGGCTTGTCTGAGGCCATAAAGCGCTTTGTCCAGACGATATACCCAATGTGGATGCTTTCATCAACGAAACCTGGAGGTTGTCTGACATAAACTTCTTCTTCAAGCTTTCCATTCAAGAAAGTACTCTTTACATCCATCTGGTAGACCTTGAACTGATGATAAGCAGCGAATGCTAAGAATATTCTGATCGCTTCAAGTCTAGCCACTGGAGCAAATGATTCATCAAAGTCGACATCTGACTGGCAGTAGCCTTGTGCTACCAGTCTGGCCTTTTTTCTGATTACGTGGCCATCTTCATCTACTTTGTTTCTGAAAACCCATCTTGTTCCAATTGGTTCTTTCTTTCCAACTGGGAAAGGAACCAGATACCAGACCTTGTTCCTTTCAAACTGGTGAAGCTCTTCTTGCATAGCAGTCACCCAGCTTGGATCTTCCATAGCCTCGTCAATCTTCTTTGGTTCCATCAAAGATAGAAAACTAATGTATAAGCATTGATTACTGGAGGCTCTTCTGGTCTGAACTCCTCTATTGGAGTCACCTATGATCTGATCAATAGGATGAGCTTTTGTCCATCTGGAGTACTGACCAGGATTGTTACTGACAACAATATCAGTGCAAGATTTCAGTTGAGTCTCCTCTGGAGTTGCTTCTGGAGGAGGATCTTGCCAGACTACTTCAGTATCTTCATCTGAGTCATTTAAATTACGATTTGCATCATGAAATTCTTCATTTGAAGGCATTTCCTGAAGTACTGGTTCAGTTTGGAATTCTTCATAAGAAGACATTTCTGGTCTATTCTCAACTGACACTGATACTGGGGGAGTAGTACGAACATCTGAACCAATATTAATTTCAGAGGGTAGTTTGAATAATAAAGGGATAGAATGGAGTACTACTGGAGAGTTTCTTTTTCTGAACAGGTTCCAGATCAGGATGACTGGAAACTGTGTCTTTTGAATCTTTAGTTTTGTCATTTATAGGATCAGATTCACAAAAGACAATTGGAGTTACTGGGGGAGTGTCAAGGGCTGGCTTCTTGTTGATTGCAGCATTTGATTCATCAAATGTTACATGAATTGACTCACGGACCTTCTCCAGTCTCTTGTTGTAGACTCTGAAGGCCTTGCGAATGGCTGAATAGCCTAAGAAATACCCTTCATTAGCTTTGGCATCAAATTTGCCTAACTGACTGGAGTCGTTCAGGATGTAAACTGGGCATCCAAAAGCGTGAAGATAACCAATATTTGGTTTTCTATTTCTTAAGACTTCATAGGCTGTCTTTTTGTGTCTTTAAATGTACACTGATCGATTCTGGGTGTGGCAAGCAGTTGCAATTGCTTCCGCCCAGAAACTGGTAGACAGACCAGATTCAGCAAGCATACTCCTGGCAGCTTCTATCAGCGTTCGATTCTTCCTTTCCACCACTCCATTCTGTTCTGAGAGCGGGCTGATGAGAAATTCTGGGAGATGCCAGTGTCAGTATAGAATGACTCCAGAGTTGCATTTTGGAATTCTGTTCCATTGTCACTTCTTAACTGACACACTTTCCGACTGTACTTGAGCTCAATTTGCTTGATAAGACTGATGATTTCAGCAGCAGCTTCACTTTTAGACCTAAGAAAGATCACCCAACAATATCTGGAGAATTCATCTACGATCACCAGGGTGTATCTTTTACCAGCACGAGTCTGAACATTCACTGGACCAAAGAGGTCCATATGAAGCATATGAAGAGGTTCAGATATGCTCAAATTCTGTCTGGTCTTGAAACTGGTACGTTTTTGCTTACTGTTAGGTCCAGTTCACCTAGAACTGGCCAGTCACCAGTTTCCACTGACCAGTTCACCAGTTGCATCTGGTGACCAGTAAACTGGTGACCAAGAAGATTTGTCGAGAAATATATTGAAGTCCAGTTGCACCGTACAGTTAAACGCAACTGAAGACTTCCTCCAGTTGAGAACTGACCAAGTTGAAGAAACATTCCAGTTGAAGTCGAAGACAACAAATGGAAGAAAGAGAATGACAATGGCAGCGAAGCCCAGTTGACATTCTAGTCAGTTACAAACTGGAGACCTTCAGTGGAAAGCCCTTACAAAGCTTTACACTGATTACGAGGAATTGACTTGTATACTTTATGTACCTTTACCCGGATAATAAGCCTTATCTTATTATTTAAGTATTAAAAGGTACATAAAGGTGGTTGTGTAAAGTCACTGTAACATGCGACTTTACAACACTTTTTAAGGAATTAAATGCTATTCCTTAAATACTTCCAACCACTTTTGTACGGCTAAAGTTAACATCCATATGTTAACTTTGCCTATAAATACAAGTCATTGCACAACCAAGAAACATAAGTTATTCGAGAAAGTATTCGTTCTCTCAAAGTTATTTCACACACAAACGAATAACTTCATACTTTGCAAACCTGCAATATTCTTGGTGAACTTGTGCAATATTCTCTCAATCGCTAAAAGGAACATTTCACTACTTTAAGTGTTTCGATTGTAGAAGAGAAATTCCGAGTATAGATCAATTGTATTTCATAGGTTGTTAGGATATTTACATTCGTGTATTATCTTGGTTCCGCATCAACCTTGTAATTTGTTTAATATCAATAAATAAATTACACTTTGAAAACTACATATTGTCTCATCAAGATTGTTTACAAGTTATTGTATTATTGCATTGTTCTTTACTTATTGTCTTTTATATAAGTAATCTATCTAGAACTTGGTATATACTTATCTAACTGGTCGTCTCCAGTTTAGTAAGTATATTGCAAAGTAACTCCACCATCGACATAGAGGTGTCTTCAGTAGTACCATCTAACAAGTTGGGACTTACAAGTGGTATCAGAGCAGAAGGCTAATATACTTGCCTAGATCTGCAAAGATGAACACTACTGAAGGTGGAGATGGTTCTGGTTTAGGTGAAAACCCATTGAACAATAATTCACCTCACCTTTTCAAAACGTTAACACCAACCCTCCTCCTCCTTCTACCCCAAGCCACGTCCATGTACATTACTCTAACACTCCTGTTCCAAAATTTGATGGAAACAGTGAGACCTTTGGTACATGGAAAGCTAGAATGCTGTTGCATTTTGGTGGTATTGAGAGGTATATGTTGAAAATCCTTAAGGATGGACCATATATACCTATGTCTATTGGGGTGAGTCCTCTTCTTGATCCGACTGGAAGAAGAGGCTCAAGGGAAAAGCCAGAAGACCATTGGTCTGATGAGGATCGCAGACTGGTGGACTTGGACACCAGACTGAAAAACATGATCCTTGGGGCTGTCCCTGAAGACCTAATTCCAACACTTGTGTTGTTTCCCAGTGCCAAGTCTATGTGGGATGAATTAGTGATTCAATTCGAAGGAGGTGATGACACCATCGTCACCAGAAAAGTTGCTTTGAACAAGAAGTATGAATCCTTCTTTGCCTTGCCCAATGAAAGTTTAACTGGTACTTATACCAGATTTTCTAGCCTCATCAATCAGTTGAGAGGTTTGGGTGTAGAGAAGGATAAGGATATTCTTCTTGAAAAGTTTTGTGATATTCTTCCATCTAAATGGGAAAACATGGTTCTTGTCTTGAGACAAGGTAAAACCTTGCACAGTCACACTCTTGCATCGCTCTATGGAGCCTTCAGATTCACTGAAGATAATAATGCTGCAAGACTTGTGGCTGAGCAAGATGCCATGAACCATGCTCAGAGTCCCAAGGTTGCTAATGTAATTGAGCGACCTTGTGCCGCTTTAATGTCTGCTGAGAGTGTCCAGGCACACTCGATGAAGGAGATGTTGAACAGTTTCTTAAACTCTGGGCTGACCACTGAAAACAGTGAAGGTTATGATGAAACTGACGATGATGATCTGGTCGCCATGATTGCTAAAACCTTTAATAGGTTTAAGCATAAATCTAAAAGATTTAATGGCCCCAACAATGCTTCCAGCTCCAGCTCTCTGGATAAGACCAATCTTACATGCTATAAGTGTGGCAAGAAAGGTCATTTTATGAAGGAATGCCGATCTAGTCAGTTGAATAACCAAACTGGCCCCTCTGTCCCTAATTACAATCGGCCTGATGATAGCTACAAAGCTAAATACAAGCAGCTTAAGGCCCAGATTGCCCTCCTGTCCATGCAAAAGGAAAAGGATCAGTGCTTAATGGCACAAACTGAGGGAAAATGGGAGTACTCTGATGACTCATCTGAGGATGAAGAAGAGGAAAGGGACATGTGTTTCATGGCCTTGGAAGATCAACAACAACAGCAGCATGTGGTGAAAGATGATGTCGTCTCTGGAAGATGGGTGGACATCATACTGAAAAAGGTATGTGATTATGATCACCAGGTTGACCCTGAATTAAAACTGGACCTGGCTGAATCATTAAGTGGTGATTTGGCATTTGTAGAAACTGTTAGAGCTGATAGTGAAAGATATTTAGACACTATCTTAATTGAACTGAACAATGTCAAACCACAACTGAATGATTTGCAAAGTGTCCAGTTGGCTCTCAAGGAGTCAGTTTTAAAAATTGAGGCATTAGAACTTGATAATCAAAAACTATCTCATGATTTTGAAAAAGCTCAAATGATTATCAAGTCCTGGGTAAAAGCATCTGGCAAAAACTATGATGCATTTTCAAGAACAATCGATGCCCAGAAAAATGCATGGAAATCTGAAGATCTGGAGATGGCAGCTCTTATACCAGATCTTCATGCATTGCCTCCAGCTCTCCAGGTTGAAACACCTTATGATCAACCTGAAGCTGTTAAAACTGAAACCAATGAGACCACCCCCATTGAGGTTAAAACTGGAGCCAAACAGGCTAAAGCTCCAGTCAAAAAGGCCACTGTTAACAAGCCTTTACCTCATAAGTCTAAGGAGCCCAAGACCCGAAAGACTAAATCCCCAATTGAACCAATGTCCAAGGTTCAACTGCCTGAACAAAACAATGTTTTGGTTAATTTGGAAAGGCAACTCCAACTTTTGTCTCGGCAGGTTCAGAGTTGCACTGCCCGAATTAACAATCTGGAAGGAGGTTCACCACCTCCAGTTTTAAAACAAAACATTAAATCACTCCCTTCTGTACCTAAACAAAGAATGTTCCATCTGGAACAAAATCTGGTAAACTTAAGGTGAGTAAATATCAAATACCAATCGTTTTTACTTCTGCACCTGGAGCTGGTGATAATGCTCCAGATGTAGCCTCCAGTTCAACACCTCAACAATCAACTGTGGCTTCTGTAGAGAAGTCCAGTGGACCCATCAAGAAAAGATGGGTTCACAAAAATAACTAATGATTTTTGTGTGTGTGTAGGGCGATCGAAAGAAGAATATCTGGTATCTGGACAGCGCTGCTGGCCGGACTATGACCGGATGTAAGCCCCTACTGGAAGAGTTCACTGTCCAAGATGGACCGACAGTGACGTTTGGTAACGATCAATCTGGAAAGACTGAAGGATATGGTGTGCTCAATAATGGACAAGTCGAATTCAAAAGAGTTGCATTTGTGAATGGTTTGAAATATAACTTGATCAGTGTAAGCCAACTTTGCGATGATGGCTTCAGAGTATTGTTCGATATTGCTCAAGGCACCATATTTAACAAGGATTGGAAAGTGGTGATGATTGCACCAAGAAAAGGGAATGTGTACATCATGGATATGGAACCAGCTCCAAAAGAGCAATGTTTCTATACCAAAGCTGATGAGGACACCAACTGGCTATGGCATAAAAGGTTATCCCACCTTAATTTCAAGAACATTAACAAGTTGTCTCGCAAACAACTGGTTGATGGGATACCCCAGATTTCCTTCAATAAGGAAAAGCCATGTCCAGGGTGTGAGATGGGCAAGCAGAAGAGAGCCAGTTTCAAAACTAGGCAAAATTTTAGCATCACTGAACCTCTTCACATGCTTCATATGGATCTTTTTGGTCCAGTGAATGTTCAAACTAGAGCTGGAAAGAAATACACTCTAGTTGTGGTTGATGAATTCACCAGATATTGCTGGGTGGTATTCATCAGATCCAAAAGTGATGCACCTGCTGAAATCATCTCCCTTATCAAAAGAATTGAGCTCAAGTACACTCGAAAAGTCTGTCAGTTGCGAAGTGATAATGGTACTGAATTCCAAAATAAGGTACTTGAAACATTTTGCACTGACACTGGCATCTCTCAAAACTTCTCATCAGTTCACTCTCCAGAGCAAAATGGAGTTGTGGAAAGAAAGAATCGTACACTGATAGAAGCGGCCAGAAGCATGCTATCTGAATCTGGTCTTCCCACCAGTTTTTGGGCTGAGGCAGTTGCAACTGCTTGTCACACCCAAAACCGGTCAGTCTACATCAAGAGACACAAGAAGACTGCCTACGAAGTACTCAGGAATCGAAAACCAAATATTGGATACTTTCATGTATTTGGTTGTCCAGTTTATATACTGAACGATTCCAGTCAGCTTGGAAAGTTTGATGCAAAAGCTGATGAAGGGGTATTTTTAGGCTATTCAGATATTCGAAAGGCCTTTAGAGTTTATAATTATAGACTCCAAAAGGTGCATGAGACAATTCATGTCACATTCGATGAATCAACTGAAGCAATCAACAAGAGACCAAGCCTTGATATTTCTCCAGTCATTCCAATCAACTTTGGTGAAACTGACCAAGTTCATCGGTCAGTTGTTTCACCAGAAGATGCTTCCAGTTACAACAACTGGAACCAGTCAAGAAGAAGAAAAGCACCAGTGACACATCATTTTATCCCTCCATCAATTTTAACTTACCACAAGAATTGGTGATTGGATCAGATGTACGTGCCACTCCAATATCAGCACCAGTTCAAGCCCCTACTTCTCCAGTTACTCATGAAATACCCTCAACTGAGGAATTTCATGATGCCAATAGAGACCTCATTGACTCTGATGAGGATGTAGAAGCTGTTTGGACTGATCCTTCTCCAGATGCTGCTGCAACTAAAGAAGATCGCCAGGTACCTTGCACTGATATTGTAGTTCACCAGCCTAGTCAATACACTAGATGGACTAAAGCCCACCCAATTGAACAAATTGTGGGTAATCCAACTAGTGGGGTTCAGACTAGAAGAGCCACCAGTGAGCAATGCTTAAACGTCACCTTCTTATCTTTAATTGAACCAAAGAAGATTGACGAGGCTATGGCAGACCCAAGCTGGGTGGAAGCTATGCAAGAAGAGCTCCTCCAGTTTGAAAGGAACAATGTTTGGGAGCTTGTTCCTTGTCCACCAGGGTTAAAGAAAGAACCTATTGGTACCAGATGGGTCTACCGAAACAAAATGGATGAAGATGGCCATGTTGTAAGAAACAAGGCCAGATTAGTTGCCCAGGGTTATTGTCAAGCAGAGGGCGTTGACTTTGATGAGACTTTTGCTCCAGTTGCAAGACTTGAAGCCATTAGAATTTTCTTGGCTTATGCAGCCCATCTGCAGTTCAAGGTCTTCCAGATGGATGTCAAAAGTGCGTTCCTTAATGGAACATTGGAAGAAGAAGTTTATGTGAAGCAGACTCCAGGTTTCATCGATGAGAAGCATCCTCATTGGGTTTATAGACTGAACAAAGCATTGTATGGTCTAAGACAAGCCCCAAGAGCCTGGTTGTAAGATTGATAGAAAATCCACAACTGGTGGTTGTCATTTCCTTGGAGGAAAACTGGTGAGTTGGACCAGCAAGAAGCAGACTTCAGTCTCTATGTCCACTGCAGAGGCAGAGTACATATCTGCGGCCAGTTGTTGTGCCCAGATTCTCTGGATCAAAAACCAGTTACTAGATTATGGTCAGAAGTACACCAAGACCCCAATCTTTTGTGACAACACCAGTGCAATTGCTATCTCCCACAATCCAGTGATGCACTCAAAAACAAAGCATATTGACATCAGGTATCATTTTATTCGTGATCATGTTATGAAAGGTGATATTGAAATTCATTTCATCCCCACTGACAAACAGTTAGCTGATGTTTTTACTAAACCTCTCGATGAGAAAACTTTTAAACATCTCATCAGCGAACTGGGAATGCTAAACCCTTAACTGGAGCTTTCTTTGTTATTGAACGCGTCAGTGACACTGATGAAGTTCTCCAGTTGAGGAGGTCCAGATTATCTTTGCTCGCCAGGCTATCGAACGCCTTTGTGATACTATCTTGGCATTAATTGATATCTGGATCATCATTTTAGGGGGAAAGACTCAAAACAATTTTCTGACTAAAATTCGTTTTATTTTGAAAATGCAACTGGAGAACTCTTCAGTTGGAACTGGAACTGGATTGATCCTCCAGTTACCAGGTTCAGTCTTTGTCAAATTTTCATAACGTTACAAATACTTGGTCAATTTATGTGACACGTCATGATACTCGAGTGTTTTAAACCACTTGATATCGTGATCTGACGTGTATGAAACCATTTTTAGTACTTGACAACTGTTTGTGTTGGGAATACAAAAAGTGTGTGGGGTTATGGGTAAAGTGAGCCGTCGTAGCATTTAATGCTGACATGGTAACATTTAATGCTTACATGGAAAATTATATTTTATTTTCAAAATATCTTCGAAAATATTTGGTTTAATAAAATATAATTTGTGGGTTTACATTGGGATCTTGAATCCCCTTATAAATACCCTCATTTACTTCATAACACATTTACTTTCTTTTTCATTCTCTTCATTTACTCTCTTCATTTACTTCCAATCATAAATTTCAATTTCATTCTTCTCTTTGCTTCCAAATTCAAAACCCTAAAAATCCTCAATTTCAATTTCATTCAATGGCACCTAAATCATCCCGCTCAAGAGATGTAAATCTCTTGACTGCTCCTTACAATCCCTCACCAGATGTCGCCCAGGCACCTGGTTCTCCTTATAGCGCAGCCCTAAAATTAAATCCAAACAATCCATTGGCTAGCCTACAAGGCTCTCAAGGGTCTAAAACCCTTATTGGTAGAATCAGAAAATTTTTGAAGGATTCTCCAATAGGACCCTTATTCACCAGGAACCCACGCAAGATGTATCATGATTACTTGTGTGAGTTCTGGTTTTCTGCCATACTTTCTTCCGATTGTTCCTCCATCAGTTTCACTTTAAAGGATGGAACAATCAAATGTACTTTGGACGTTGAAGTGTTGAGGGATGCTCTTCACCTCAATTACTGGAGAGAGGGTGAGTCTCCAGTTGTTTTAGCCTCAAATATAAATTTTCGTCAAGTACTCCTTGAGATGGGCCATAAGGAGTGCTTGGACAGTGATGGTGTCTTAAAGACCAAGGGGGCGATGACCATGAAGGGCCTTACACCTTCATGGAGGTATTTCTTTGTACATCTGGTTGAAAGTTTGGGTGGTAGTTCAGGTGGTCTTGACCAGATCAACTCTTCACAAGCTGAAATGGCTTATTGTTTGTGGAAGGGGTTGAGGGTGGATTTTGCTGACATATTGTTTAGGAGTCTTGTGCAAAAGCTGAAAGGCTCAAGGGGTGTTTGTATCCCCTTTTCCAGATTTCTTTCTTTGTGTTTCAGGCAGATTCTGGGTGAAGAAGAGTATAGAAATACAGACTCTTCGTTCACAAGGCCAGATGTTTTGAGGAATTTAGACTCACTAGTGTCTGAAGCTGGTGAGGTTGAAATTCCTGAGCAGATGCTGCTGGCATTTGCTAAAACTGGTGCACCTTTGGAAAGTGAACCAGAAAGACAACTGGGCGGGCCTCAAAATAATGAGGGACCCTCCAGTTCGTCTCCAGTTGTGGTTGATGATAGAACAACCATAACTCAAGCCGTTCCTATCACGTCTATCCCTGGTGACGATACTTCGGTATCTGATCCATCAACAGATGTACCCATCCAGGAAACTGGGGAAGGTCATCTGGAGCCTGACCAGGTAACTGGTCAGCCCTCTGTCACATTCATGGATCTGGACATGGGTGTTAACGACGAGGAAATCCTTATTGAATCTTCGGATTCAGAAGGTACAGAAACAGACTTGGAGATTCTTGGTGCTTCTGTACAAGCACAAGACCCTTCATCTCCAGTCTCCCTCCAGACGCATCAATTTCACTTTCCCCATCTGAGCATAATGTGCCTACAAATATTTCCTTACCAATAAATACCGCTCCTCTACCAACTGGGCAATTCTCCTTTGCTCGAGAAATGCCCCCACCACCGTCGCCGTTGTTCACACCTGAGCTTTCTCAGCATGAACAACACATTGAATTTCTATCCTTTCTTCTTCTACCACTCCTCCAATATATTCAACTGCTGGCCTGACAACTGGGGAAGCTTCCATCAGTTTGCCTCCTCCAGTTGCTCCAGTAGTAACTGCTCGTGGTCCAGTGACACCTTCTTCTTTGTCACTGGACACTCAAGTTGTCTCTATACAATCCGATCTCCAAAACCTTCTAACCAGGGTGGAGGAGATTCAGAAGACACTTGAGAAGAACACCAAGTCCTTCTCCAGATACCACAAAGACTTATTGACAAATATCAAGGTGGTTGATCTGGGGATAAACAAGTTCTCATTAAATGAGGACTTGGTGTTTAATAAATTGAATGAGTTGGTCACTGGCAGCAATAATTTGGCAGGTACATTGAAGGAAGCCTTTGACCTAACTCACTCCAAGGTCACCAGTTCTATCTCAAGTCTACTTACCAATACTGTCAGAACTTCTGAAGTAGACTTGAAGGAAATTGAAAGGCAGGTCAAGGAACTTATTGAGAGACCTGGCCTAGATTTAACTGGTCTTGGTGAGCAGATGGTATCTTCAGTTGGTCAGAAGATGGAAGATATGTTGGGTGCTAGGGAAGATCGTTTGATTGAAAGGGTGATGTCTGAGATCACCAAGCTGGCCACTCCTCAGGTTGATCTGGCCCCACTTACCAGTGAGATCAACCAGTTGAGGGGCAGCATTGAAGGTTTGAGCACCCAAGTATCTCTTCACACTGAAACTTTGAATAAACTGGCCAATGAAGTGGAGGATTTGAAGAAGAGGGATGATACTTTGAAGGAAAAGGTGGGTGCTGGTATTGATGAAGAATCAAAGGTTTTCAATGAATTAAAAACTGGTCAAGACAAAGTTGTTGCAAATGTCTTGGCCCAGTCTAAAGAAACCAGCCACCTTTGGAGGTCCTTCCGTATGATGTGTGGGATATTTAAAGAGTGCAAGGACATGCAGTCGTGGCAGCCTCTTGACCGGTTGCCATCACACCCCACTGAATGGGAAGCAATAAGGGCAGGTCTCGATGCTGCCAAGGGGGAAAGAAGTACAGTCCTTGCACCACCAGTTCTACCAAGAAGGGAATTAAGCTTAGCTGCCAGTACTGATGCTGGTGAGCAAACTGGTGATGCTAATGTAAGGGGGAATGTGTTGGACAAGGGAAAGGGTAAAGCAACTGAAGAAGCCCAGCCGGCCACTGAAATGGAAATGCTTGAGACTGGTAATGTTGATGTACTGCCTCCAGTTTCAGACAGTGATAGTAGAAGACTGGCCAGACTTGGTGATAGTGTTAAAGAACGAAAGAAAATGAAACAAAGGAACCAAGCTGAAGCCAGGGCACATCTCACACAACTGAACTTGCTAGATATGAGTGATGCCAATCTTCTAGGTATCACTAAGGAGGAGTATCTCAGTATTAAGAATAATCCTAGGATAGTTGACCAGTTAAATGAAATGCTAGATGTTGAACTGGAAAGACACTATCATGAGGATGAGGCTGAATTTGATGCCAGGAGCTTGAACATTTCTTTGGAGAGGGCTAAGGAGCTAAGGGCCAGTGGGATTCTGAAAAGAATTGCCAATGTAAAGAAGGTTGTGAAGGAAGTTATGAATCCACCAAGAAGGGTTCCACAACCTAGAAGACCACTGACCAAAGCTGCCAGGGATGCTGATCTTAGCACATTCATTGAACCAACTGGTGAGGTAACAAATGAAGACATTAAGTCCGCCGTACTGGCTGCTGGTGCTGGGAGTATTAAAATCACTAATGAAACTGAAGCAAGAAACTACTACTCCCAGATCATGTCAACCAGGAGACATGGTGGTACTATAACAAATGTCAATATCACAATTAAGCCAGGCACCAAGGTCTTTCGAGTTGAAGTGAAGTATGCTGGTGGGCCACTAGTGAGAACTGATGATCCTGGTGTGTTGCAGTTTGGGTTCAGTGAATGGGTCGAGATGGTGAAGGTGCTGGATGCGAAGGCACAAAAGAATAGGTTTGAGAAGGCATGGGTAAATTTCCTAAAGGGCAAGATTCAACACAAAGAGAATCTGGAGCAAAGGCTGAATATTGACCCTGAAGACACACAACCTATTTCTCTTGTGACCAAAAGAAGAAGAACTGGCGAAGGGCCATCAGTTTAAGTTCTTTCTTCATTTTTATCTTCTTGTAATTTGTTGTACATTCTGTTGTAACTCGTGTAAATTGTGCTCCTTGTATAAATGAAGTTACCAGTTTGTAACCACAAGGTAGATAAAAGATTAAAATCTAACAAACACAAAAGAAAAAACCTAAGGCATTTGTTGATCTATAAAAATGCCCTAGATATCTTAGATAGATTTAAATCAAACAAGTCTCTATAGTTTACACTTGTATAGATACAAAAACTAGAAAAGACTTAGACCATATTTCTAGACAAATAGGGGGAATTTGTTAGGTCCAGTTCACCTGGAACTGGCCAGTCACCAGTTTCCACTGACCAGTTCACCAGTTGCATCTGGTGACCAGTAAACTGGTGACCAAGAAGATTTGTCGAGAAATATATTGAAGTCCAGTTGCACCGTACAGTTTAACGCAACTGAAGACTTCCTCCAGTTGAGAACTGACCAAGTTGAAGAAACATTCCAGTTGAAGTCGAAGACAACAAATGGAAGAAAGAGAATGACAATGGCAGCGAAGCCCAGTTGACATTCTAGTCAGTTACAACTGGAGACCTTCAGTGGAAAGCCCTTACAAAGCTTTACACTGATTACGAGGAATTGACTTGTATACTTTATGTACCTTTACCCGGATAATAAGCCTTATCTTATTATTTAAGTATTAAAAGGTACATAAAGGTGGTTGTGTAAAGTCACTGTAACATGCGACTTTACAACACTTTTTAAGGAATTAAATGCTATTCCTTAAATACTTCCAACCACTTTTGTACGGCTAAAGTTAACATCCATATGTTAACTTTGCCTATAAATACAAGTCATTGCACAACCAAGAAACATAAGTTATTCGAGAAAGTATTCGTTCTCTCAAAGTTATTTCACACACAAAACGAATAACTTCATACTTTGCAAACCTGCAATATTCTTGGTGAACTTGTGCAATTTACTCTCAATCGCTAAAAGGAACATTTCACTACTTTAAGTGTTTCGATTGTAGAAGAGAAATTCCGAGTATAGATCAATTGTATTTCATAGGTTGTTAGGATATTTACATTCGTGTATTATCTTGGTTCCGCATCAACCTTGTAATTTGTTTAATATCAATAAATAAATTACACTTTGAAAACTACATATTGTCTCATCAA
Source organism: Erigeron breviscapus (assembly GCA_034093135.1). Taxonomy (NCBI): domain Eukaryota; kingdom Viridiplantae; phylum Streptophyta; class Magnoliopsida; order Asterales; family Asteraceae; genus Erigeron; species Erigeron breviscapus. The sequence continues at coordinate 41,392,821 of CM067173.1, read as the reverse complement.
GATTATTTACAAGTTATTGTATTATTGCATTGTTCTTTACTTATTGTCTTTTATATAAGTAATCTATCTAGAACTTGGTATATGCTTATCTAACTGGTCGTCTCCAGTTTAGTAAGTATATTGCAAAGTAACTCCACCATCGACATAGAGGTGTCTTCAGTAGTACCATCTAACAAGTTGGGACTTACAAGTGGTATCAGAGCAGAAGGCTAATATACTTGCCTAGATCTGCAAAGATGAACACTACTGAAGGTGGAGATGGTTCTGGTTTAGGTGAAAACCCATTGAACAATAACTCACCACCTTTTCAAAATGTTAACACCAACCCTCCTCCTCCTTCTACCCCAAGCCACGTCCATGTACATTACTCTAACACTCCTGTTCCAAAATTTGATGGAAACAGCGAGACCTTTGGTACATGGAAAGCTAGAATGCTGTTGCATTTTGGTGGTATTGAGAGGTATATGTTGAAAATCATTAAAGATGGACCATATATACCTATGTCTATTGGGGTGAGTCCTCTTCTTGATCCAACTGGAAGAAGAGGCTCAAGGGAAAAGCCAGAAGACCATTGGTCTGATGAGGATCGCAGACTGGTGGACTTGGACACCAGACTGAAAAACATGATCCTTGGGGCTGTCCCTGAAGACCTAATTCCAACACTTGTGTTGTTTCCCAGTGCCAAGTCTATGTGGGATGAATTAGTGATTCAATTCGAAGGAGGTGATGACACCATCGTCACCAGAAAGGTTGCTTTGAACAAGAAGTATGAATCCTTCTTTGCCTTGCCCAATGAAAGCTTAACTGGTACATATACCAGATTTTCTAGCCTCATCAATCAATTGAGAGGTCTGGGTGTAGAGAAGGATAAGGATATTCTTCTTGAAAAGTTTTGTGATATTCTTCCATCTAAATGGGAAAACATGGTTCTTGTCTTGAGACAAGGTAAAACCTTGCACAGTCACACTCTTGCATCGCTCTATGGAGCCTTCAGATTCACTGAAGATAATAATGCTGCAAGACTTGTGGCTGAGCAAGATGCCATGAACCATGCTCAGAGTCCCAAGGTTGCTAATGTAATTGAGCGACCTTGTGCTGCTTTAATGTCTGCTGAGAGTGTCCAGGCACACTCGATGAAGGAGATGTTGAACAGTTTCTTAAACTCTGGGCTGACCACTGAAAACAGTGAAGGTTATGATGAAACTGACGATGATGATCTGGTCGCCATGATTGCTAAAACCTTTAAATATTCTGATCGCTTCAAGTCTAGCCACTGGAGCAAATGATTCATCAAAGTCGACATCTGACTGGCAGTAGCCTTGTGCTACCAGTCTGGCCTTGTTTCTGATTACGTGGCCATCTTCATCTACTTTGTTTCTGAAGACCCATCTTGTTCCAATTGGTTCTTTCTTTCCAACTGGGAAAGGAACCAGATACCAGACCTTGTTCCTTTCAAACTGGTGAAGCTCTTCTTGCATAGCAGTCACCCAGCTTGGATCTTCCATAGCCTCGTCAATCTTCTTTGGTTCCATCAAAGATAGAAAACTAACGTATAAGCATTGATTACTGGAGGCTCTTCTGGTCTGAACTCCTCTATTGGAGTCACCTATGATCTGATCAATAGGATGAGCTTTTGTCCATCTGGAGTACTGACCAGGATTGTTACTGACAACAATATCAGTGCAAGAATTCAATTGAGTCTCCTCTGGAGTTTCTTCTGGAGGAGGATCTTGCCAGACTACTTCAGTATCTTCATCTGAGTCATTTAAATCACGATTTGCATCATGAAATTCTTCATTTGAATGCATTTCCTGAAGTACTGGTTCAGTTTGGAATTCTTCATAAGAAGACATTTTTGGTCTATTCTCAACTGACACTGATACTGGGGGAGTAGTACGAACATCTGAACCAATATTAATTTCAGAGGGTAGTTTGAAATTAATAGAAGGATAGAATGGAGTACTACTGGAGAGTTTCTTTTTCTGAACAGGTTCCAGATCAGGATGACTGGAAACTGTGTCTTTTGAATCTTTAGTTTTGTCATTTATAGGATCAGATTCACAAAAGACAATTGGAGTTACTGGGGGAGTAGTACGAACATCTGAACCAATATTAATTTCAGAGGGTAGTTTGAAATTAATAGAAGGATAGAATGGAGTACTACTGGAGAGTTTCTTTTTCTGAACAGGTTCCAGATCAGGATGACTGGAAACTGTGTCTTTTGAATCTTTAGTTTTGTCATTTATAGGATCAGATTCACAAAAGACAATTGGAGTTACTGGGGGAGTGTCAAGGGCTGGCTTCTTGTTGATTGCAGCATTTGATTCATCAAATGTTACATGAATTGACTCACGGACCTTCTCCAGTCTCTTGTTGTAGACTCTGAAGGCCTTGCGAATGGCTGAATAGCCTAAGAAATACCCTTCATTAGCTTTGGCATCAAATTTGCCTAACTGACTGGAGTCGTTCAGGATGTAAACTGGGCATCCAAAAGCGTGAAGATAACCAATATTTGGTTTTCTATTTCTTAAGACTTCATAGGCTGTCTTTTTGTGTCTTTTAATGTACACTGATCGATTCTGGGTGTGGCATGCAGTTGCAATTGCTTCCGCCCAGAAACTGGTAGACAGACCAGATTCAGCAAGCATACTCCTGGCAGCTTCTATCAGCGTTCGATTCTTCCTTTCCACCACTCCATTTTGTTCTGAAGAGCGGGCTGATGAGAAATTCTGGGAGATGCCAGTGTCAGTATAGAATGACTCCAGAGTTGCATTTTGGAATTCTGTTCCATTGTCACTTCTTAACTGATACACTTTTCGACTGTACTTGAGCTCAATTTGCTTGATAAGACTGATGATTTCAGCAGCAGCTTCACTTTTAGACCTAAGAAAGATCACCCAACAATATCTGGAGAATTCATCTACGATCACCAGGGTGTATCTTTTACCAGCACGAGTCTGAACATTCACTGGACCAAAGAGGTCCATATGAAGCATATGAAGAGGTTCAGATATGCTCAAATTCTGTCTGGTCTTGAAACTGGTACGTTTTTGCTTACCTATCTCACATCCTGGACATGGCCTTTCCTTTTTGAAGGAAACTGAAGGTATCCCATCTGCAAGTTGTTTTCTGGACAACTTATTAATATTCTTGAAATTTAAATGGGATAACCTTTTATGCCATAACCAGTTTGTGTCTTCATCAGCTTGAGTATAGAAACACTGCTCTGTAGGAGAGCTTTCCATATCCATCACGTACACATTCCCTTTTCTGGGAGCACTCAACACTACCTTCCAGTCCTTGTTGAATACGATACCCTGGGCAATATTGAATAAGACTTGATAGCCATCATCACACAGTTGGCTTACACTGATCAGGTTGTATTTCAAACCATTCACAAATGCAACACGTCTGAACTTGACTTGTCCATTGTTCAGAACACCATATCCCTCAGTCTTTCCACAACCATCATTTCCAAAAGTAATGGAGGGTCCATCAGAAAGGTGAACTCCTCCAGCAGGGTCTTACATCCGGTCATCGTCCTACCAGCAGCACTGTCAAGATACCAGATATATTTTTTTCGATCGCCCTGCACATACACCAGATACTTATCAGTTAGATTTGGGAACCCATCGACTGATGGGTTCACTGGACCCTCCCCTATAGGTCCCTGGGGCAATCTGGTTTAGTTCACTTTCTTCAATAGTGGTCTTAGTTGAAAAGACCACTGAGGTTGATAGTTTTGAAACCTTTTTCTTTTTCTCAACTGGAGAAATAGATTTAACTTTCTTAGCAAAAGGTTTTGTATTTTGTCTAGGGCCAGATGAAGTACCCTCAATAAAGTTTAATCTTGCATTAAAACTTTGAGATTGACGAGTCAGAATTTGAATCTGGCTCTCTAACCTGGACAAAATATTTTCTTCAGATGACACTTTAGCCTTCCAGTCCTTGTTGAATACGATACCCTGAGCAATATTGAATAAGACTTGATAGCCATCATCACACAGTTGGCTTACACTGATCAGGTTGTATTTCAAACCATTCACAAATGCAACACGTCTGAACTTGACTTGTCCATTGTTCAGAACACCATATCCCTCAGTCTTTCCACAACCATCATTTCCAAAAGTAATGGAGGGTCCATCAGAAAGGTGAACTCCTCCAGCAGGGTCTTACATCCGGTCATCGTCCTACCAGCAGCACTGTCAAGATACCAGATATATTTTTTTCGATCGCCCTGCACATACACCAGATACTTATCAGTTAGATTTGGGAACCCATCGACTGATGGGTTCACTGGACCCTCCCCTATAGGTCCCTGGGGCAATCTGGTTTAGTTCACTTTCTTCAATAGTGGTCTTAGTTGAAAAGACCACTGAGGTTGATAGTTTTGAAACCTTTTTCTTTTTCTCAACTGGAGAAATAGATTTAACTTTCTTAGCAAAAGGTTTTGTATTTTGTCTAGGGCCAGATGAAGTACCCTCAATAAAGTTTAATCTTGCATTAAAACTTTGAGATTGACGAGTCAGAATTTGAATCTGGCTCTCTAACCTGGACAAAATATTTTCTTCAGATGACACCTTAGCCTTTCCATTCCTAGGCATAGGTAGGGGATTGGTCTGAGGCAAAGGTTTATTCCGATAGACCTCTTTAACTGGAGCAGTCATCTGGAGCGCTCCAGTCTTAACCTCTGGGGATTGAACTGGGTAAAAATTGGTCTTGGGAGTTACAAGCTCATCATAAACAGTGGTGGGCCTGAACCCCTCTGGTAATCGATCGATTACTGGTATTAATGATGCTACATGAGTATTTCCATCTAAGTATGCACGTTTTTGAGCAGGAAATTGTTTTACTCCAACATCATATGGCTTTTTGGTTTCTAACCATGATTTAATCACCAGTTTTTCTTTCTCTAAAATGATCTCAAGATCTTGTTTTTCTTGAATCAATTGTTCAGTTACCAGGACCTGGGCTTGAAATGCCAGTTCAATGTCTTGAAGTTCTTTTAACTTTGATTTTAAAGCAGTTATTTCAGAAGAATCTGTTTCTAGACCATTTACACAATCAGATCTAACAGTTTCTACAAAAATCAAATCAGAATTAAGAGCTTCAACTATGTCCAATTTTAGTTCATGGTCAGTTGCACAATCATAATCACTAACCTTCTTAATAACAATGTCTACCCATCGTCCAGATGTGACATCTTCCTTCACCAGGTGCTCATCGTCTGCCAGAGCCATGTAACAGCAATCTCTTTCTTCTTCTTCATCAGCAGATGATTCATCAGAAGGAACCCACTTCTCTTCAGTTGTTGCAATCATGCACTTATTATTGTTTTCAATTTGTTGTGCCATGAGAGCAATCTGGGCCTTAAGCTTTTTATATTTCAGTTTATAGCTATCATCAGGCTTATTATTTGAAGAGAATGGACCAGGCTTGGATACAAACTGGCTGGACCTGCATTCTTTCATGAAATGACCCTTTTTGCCACACTTAAAGCATGTCAAATTGGTCTTATCAGTGGAAGAACTGGATGCAAATTGTCCAGATGGCCTATTTGCTCTTGCTTTGAAACGATTAAATGTTTTAGCAATCATTGCAATAAGGTCATCATCTTCAGTTTCATCACAACAATCTGGAGAGATTTGACTGGACTCGCCAGAATCCATGAGTTCAGACACCATCTTCTTCATAGAAAATACATTCTCAGAAGATATCAGGGCTGTACTATGTGGTTCAGTATGACTAACCACATTAGGACTACTTGAGGCATGGTTAAACGCATCTTGTTCTGCCACCACTCTCTGAGCTTGATTTTCTTCAGTGTACCTGAAAGCTCCATATAGAGTTGAGAGAGTGTGTGTGTGCAGAGTTTTACCTTGTCGTAAGACCAGGATCATGTGAGACCATTTGGTGGGTAGAATATCACAGAATTTCTCCAGAAGTATTTCCTTGTCCTTCTCAACCCCAAGACCTCTCAATTGGTTTATGATACTCATAAATCTGGTGTAAGTACCAGTGAGAGACTCGTTAGGTTGAGCAAAAACTGACTCATACCTCTTGTTTAAGGAGACTTTTTCAGGTGACAATGGTGTCATCTCCTCCTTCATGTTGGTTTAAAAGTTCATCCCACAGGGTTTTAGCACTAGGAAAAAGAACTAGTGTGGGAATTAGGGTTTCAGGAACGGCCCCGAGGATCATGTTTTTGAGAAGGGTGTCTAGATTCACCAATCTCCTCTCCTCTTCAGACCAATGTTCCTCCCACTTTTCCCTTCCTCTTCTAGATCCAGAAGGATCAAGAAGGGGATTGAGAGGTGATGTTGGTACATAAGGACCTTCATTTAAAATTTTCATCATGTTCCTCTCAATACCAGTGACATACAAAACCATCCTAGCCTTCCACGTACCAAATTCATCACTGTACCCACTGAATTTAGGAACAGGATTATTTGAGTAGTGCACATGTACGTGTGGAGAAGCAGGAGTAGGAGTAGGAGGTGGATTAGTGTTATTAACAATAGGTGGTTCATTTTGATCATTAATATTTGCATTAGGATCGGGACCAAGACTAAAACCTTGTGTATTTTGATGGTTAGCCATCAAGAAACAGATCTAGGCAATGTTTAGCCTTCTGCTCTGATACCAAATGTGAGTCCCTTAAGTTCGATGGTTAACCAGGAAAGTGTATAATACAACAAGTCTAATAAGCACTAGAATGGACTAGTATTACTTGTAAATAAAAGCAAGAATATATAAACAAAGTAATACAAGACTTAAAGCAATAAACAAGTAAAGTGGAACATTATGTAATTTTCAATGGTGTATTTTATTTATGATGTTAAATAAAACACAAGGTTGTTGCGGAATCAAGATAATACAAATAAGTATGTATCCTAACAACCTATGAGTTACAAATGATCTATATTTGTCAAATAACTCTTTTGGATCGAGATACTTAAAGTTGTGAATTATCCCAGTTTAAGATCGAGAGTATTTGGACAAATTCACTTTCATGCAAAGTGTGTGCTTAAAAGTATTTTTCTCAAGGAAATGACTTTGTATTTATAGGCAACAAAATTCACCAGTGAATTTTGTGCCGTACAAATATGGTTGCTTACATTTAATGATCCGACAAGAACATTAAATGTATTGGATAAGGAATAAGGATAAAGTCACATCAAATGACTTTGTGTCCTTTTATCTAACCACCTTTACACACACACAAACTTTGGTAAAGAACAAGTGGATTGTTCTTTGGAAAGTGTGTAAAGGGAAAAGTCAATCCTCGATATCAGTGTTCAGACTTGTAGGGTCTAGAACACTGACAATCCTCCAGTGTACAGATCTGGTAAGACTTTCCAGTGGACTCCGCCATTTGTCAGTCTTCTTTCTTCAGACTTCAGTCTTTGACTTCAGTCAGAATGTCTTCAGTAGAGTTGATCTGGACTGGGGTGAAGTCCGGTGAGCTCATCTGGAGAATACTCCAGATTTCCTATACAAGTATTTGCTCACTGGTCTTCCATTATTTCTGGACAAATCTTCAGTAAGGCTCCAGTAGTCGAGTCTGGAGCGAGTGCAGTAAATCTGGACTAAATCTGGACCTAACAAAAAGGTTTATGAACTAGAGGTGGGAGTGTAGCCTCTGATATAATTTGGTTTCGGGTTTTCCCCAAGGTATATGACTTTATGCGCTTGGCATTTATCTAGGTTGTATGTGTATATGCTCCTTTAGGGCACATTGATTTTTGGGTAATAGACCTTGTAGGGGGTAACTTACTTTCAGAGTTTTACTCTATGGAAGTGATTTATCCTATGAAGGGAAAGTATTATACCCGACGATTTTGCTCTACAGAGGTTTTCTGATCTACGAAGGGTAGGAAACCATGTTCGGAGCTTTATCTTGACGGTAATATTTCGATATGTTAATACTTTAGATAATTCATGAGGCTTGTGCCTTATGCGAGGTATTTAATTATGTGTAGAATACGGATCAAGCTTGCGGGTAAGCTATGGTATATGGTTTAAACTATTACGTAGATGAACATTACATAAGCTATATACACCTTAGGCAAAGAATAAAAGATCATAGTTTTAGTGCATACCTTGGGGTATCAATACCCACATGGAGTTTTGCCTCACGTCTCGAGCTTCGTGGAAAGAGATTGCAGATGTGCTCTTTTTGAGTGGAGTTCCGTGTCAAGAGAAAGTGTTAGAGATTTGTGAACTTGGTCGCACAAGGTTACCGAAGATTACATGAGGTATATATCATCAAGCCCCCCAGTCTAATATTATAGACTGCTAGGGTCGTGATTTTAGACTGTACCTCTTATCTTTAGATTGTACGGGTTTTTTTATTGTATCGAAATTTCTTCGGGTTCTTAAGGACGCTGAAGATTTTCGAAGATTTTCGAAGCTCGCTGAAGGCTGCTGGAGGTCACCGAAGGTTGCCGAAGGATGCTGGAAGTCGTCGAACGCTGTCGGAGGTTTCTGAAGCTCACCGAAACGCTGTCGGAGGTTTCTGAAGCTCACCGAAAGCTGTCGGTGGTTTCCGAAGGCTGGTGAAGGTTTCCGAAGCTCACCGAAGGCTGTCGGAGGTTTCTGAAGCTCACCGAAAGCTGTCGGAGGTTTCTGAAGCTCACCGAAAGTTGTCGGAGGTTTTGGGGTCAAGCTTTCTATCTAGATCATTGTCGGGGAAGGCTGCAGAGCAGACCCTTCGTTTTGATCTTTTTCTTTTATCATAATGTTTTATTATTATTATTATTTTGTACCATTTGGATTGGTTTTATCTATGACTGTAAGAGGTAATGATTTGTATTGGGTTCAGGTAATAGTTGTTATATATGACATCAAATAGGCACATAATAATTTGTAATTATTATGTTGATATATAACCCGCTATACGAAGGGGTATATCGTCATGGATCATCTAGGTCCATTTGGTACAGAAAGAAATTTCAAAATGGTACAGAAAGAAATTTCAACTCATAAGGTCCATTTGGGTTATGTTTTATGACCGTCAAATGGGTAAAATCTGTATACTGCCTCAGGCCCAAAAATTGAATGTTCAAAAAAAGAGTAAAATCCGTGCTAAAGTAAAAACAGAACATGTCAGGTGACTAGATTTTATAAAAAAACTGCTTAAAATGAAACGGGTCAAATGGGTCATAATCGCCCAAAATAAAAATACAGCAAAGTGTCAATCCACAATTGTATCAAATACTTGATTTTGTTATCAACTGGAATGATGTGTTGTTAATGTGTTACTCGTATTTGTTTCCAGGGTACTATGTAAAAGACATGGTGGAGTTCGGTTCACAGTGAATGGAAGAGACTACTTTGAGCTGGTATCGATAAAGAACGTTGGTGGGTCCGGGTCGATTAGATCGGTGAGGGTGAAGGGGTCAAGAACAGGTTGGACACCCATTTCGTTCATGGTTACTACAACGGACGGGGTGACTAAGACTTTCCTGAATGTCATTCCATCAAACTGGAGATTCGGACAAACCTTTTCGAGTCGAGTGCAGTTTTGAATGCACTTCAGGATCCAGGGTTGGGTTTGGGAATTGGGAAGACTTACGGTATATAATTTAGCGGTTGTAAACTTTTATGGTTAATTTTTAGAATTTTAAAATAACTTGTAGTTGTATGAGACGCATTGTTTTGATATATATGAAATGCGTTGTTTTGTTATTTGTGTATTTATTTGTATTATGAGATTAACTGTTATTTAATGTGTGGATATTAGTAGTTAAAAAAAAAAATTTAAAAATTTGAACCATGACACGCAAAAACGGAGTCATAAAATAGTCATAAAAGTTTGTCGTAAAATGGTGTCATAAAAACGTGTCATAAATTCATGACGCTGAAAATGCGTGTCATAAAGCTTTATGACGGGTCGATTTATGACACCAAAAAGCGTGTCATCTGACCCCTTTTATGACACACATTCGGTGTCATTAAAGGTGTTTTTTCTAGTAGTGTCTCTACTATTGTGAGGGATTTATTTTTTCATAACATTAAGATGGTTTTCTTTTTATTTTGTACCAATAAGGCACATATAGTAAGATTAATCAGACTTAATCATCCGATTGATCATGCACTCAATATGATTGAGTTGATAGTTTTATGGATTGGGTATATAAGAGGAAGTACATCGAGATCCCTTACGAAAAGATTTAAGATGATATCTAGAAATCTTTATTTACATAAAGGTTGGATTAATAGATCGAGATTTTTCATTGAAAAGAGTGGACAATTCCGAGAATTTATTATTATGCATGGTGAGAGCAATTAATAGAAAGCTTTTAAAAGAAGTATGACTGGTGCTTCTCGTTCAGCTTTTTATTATTAACATTGGTATAACAATTTGTTCATTGTTATGGTAATTATTTTACCTATTTAACTCCACAAATTAATTCGTACAATAGTTTAGTGGGTCGGTCTTGAATTGCGGCTGGAGGGATTTCTTTCATCGGCTCTCCAATTTAATTCATGCGATGATCATATCATAAAATATATTATTTTTACATTCATATATGTGATGCATCTATGTGCTGTATTTTTTTTATATGCATGTGATCGCATGCATCTTTTACAAGACCACCTATATAATATTAATATTGTCATAGTATGATAGTCGTAATGAATTACCTGCGATCAGCATGTTCTCGTGATGACACGTCTGTGATGACACGTCTGTGTACATAGTGTGCAACGTAGAATACTTTCGTACGGATTTGACTGCAAGGCACTCATATGGATGAAAGTCTGTGATGACACGTCTGTGATGACACGTCTGTGATGACACGTCTGTGATGACACGTCTGTGATGACACGTCTGTGATGACACGTCTGTGATGACACGTCTGTGATGACACGTCTGTGATGACACGTCTGTGATGACACGTCTGTGATGACACGTCTGTGATGACACGTCTGTGATGACACGTCTGTGATGACACGTCTGTGATGACACGTCTGTGATGACACGTCTGTGATGACACGTCTGTGATGACACGTCTGTGATGACACGTCTGTGATGACACGTCTGTGATGACACGTCTGTGATGACACGTCTGTGATGACACGTCTGTGATGACACGTCTGTGATGACACGTCTGTGATGACACGTCTGTGATGACACGTCTGTGATGACACGTCTGTGATGACACGTCTGTGATGACACGTCTGTGATGACACGTCTGTGATGACACGTCTGTGATGACACGTCTGTGATGACACGTCTGTGATGACACGTCTGTGATGACACGTCTGTGATGACACGTCTGTGATGACACGTCTGTGATGACACGTCTGTGATGACACGTCTGTGATGACACGTCTGTGATGACACGTCTGTGATGACACGTCTGTGATGACACGTCTGTGATGACACGTCTGTGATGACACGTCTGTGATGACACGTCTGTGATGACACGTCTGTGATGACACGTCTGTGATGACACGTCTGTGATGACACGTCTGTGATGACACGTCTGTGATGACACGTCTGTGATGACACGTCTGTGATGACACGTCTGTGATGACACGTCTGTGATGACACGTCTGTGATGACACGTCTGTGATGACACGTCTGTGATGACACGTCTGTGATGACACGTCTGTGATGACACGTCTGTGATGACACGTCTGTGATGACACGTCTGTGATGACACGTCTGTGATGACACGTCTGTGATGACACGTCTGTGATGACACGTCTGTGATGACACGTCTGTGATGACACGTCTGTGATGACACGTCTGTGATGACACGTCTGTGATGACACGTCTGTGATGACACGTCTGTGATGACACGTCTGTGATGACACGTCTGTGATGACACGTCTGTGATGACACGTCTGTGATGACACGTCTGTGATGACACGTCTGTGATGACACGTCTGTGATGACACGTCTGTGATGACACGTCTGTGATGACACGTCTGTGATGACACGTCTGTGATGACACGTCTGTGATGACACGTCTGTGATGACACGTCTGTGATGACACGTCTGTGATGACACGTCTGTGATGACACGTCTGTGATGACACGTCTGTGATGACACGTCTGTGATGACACGTCTGTGATGACACGTCTGTGATGACACGTCTGTGATGACACGTCTGTGATGACACGTCTGTGATGACACGTCTGTGATGACACGTCTGTGATGACACGTCTGTGATGACACGTCTGTGATGACACGTCTGTGATGACACGTCTGTGATGACACGTCTGTGATGACACGTCTGTGATGACACGTCTGTGATGACACGTCTGTGATGACACGTCTGTGATGACACGTCTGTGATGACACGTCTGTGATGACACGTCTGTGATGACACGTCTGTGATGACACGTCTGTGATGACACGTCTGTGATGACACGTCTGTGATGACACGTCTGTGATGACACGTCTGTGATGACACGTCTGTGATGACACGTCTGTGATGACACGTCTGTGATGACACGTCTGTGATGACACGTCTGTGATGACACGTCTGTGATGACACGTCTGTGATGACACGTCTGTGATGACACGTCTGTGATGACACGTCTGTGATGACACGTCTGTGATGACACGTCTGTGATGACACGTCTGTGATGACACGTCTGTGATGACACGTCTGTGATGACACGTCTGTGATGACACGTCTGTGATGACACGTCTGTGATGACACGTCTGTGATGACACGTCTGTGATGACACGTCTGTGATGACACGTCTGTGATGACACGTCTGTGATGACACGTCTGTGATGACACGTCTGTGATGACACGTCTGTGATGACACGTCTGTGATGACACGTCTGTGATGACACGTCTGTGATGACACGTCTGTGATGACACGTCTGTGATGACACGTCTGTGATGACACGTCTGTGATGACACGTCTGTGATGACACGTCTGTGATGACACGTCTGTGATGACACGTCTGTGATGACACGTCTGTGATGACACGTCTGTGATGACACGTCTGTGATGACACGTCTGTGATGACACGTCTGTGATGACACGTCTGTGATGACACGTCTGTGATGACACGTCTGTGATGACACGTCTGTGATGACACGTCTGTGATGACACGTCTGTGATGACACGTCTGTGATGACACGTTAGTTGTTAATTTATATAATCGTTGCAAACTTGGGACTTTAAATTTGTACTTAGAATGTAATGTCTAAGTATGGAAGGGGGCTTAGTATAAATTAGCCATATGTATATAAACCCCTTTCATTAAGCATTTTGTAACCTTAGAACCCATAATACAATCCAATCTTTCCCTGACATCTCTCTACTCTCTCTCTACTTTCTCTCACTAGAAACCACCATTAACACACACAAAAGCTCGAATTCTAATGTTTACAATTGGTATCAGAACCAAGGAGAGGGTCAAGCCAACATTGAAAATACTTCGGCAAGAGTTGATGTGAATGCTGAGGATGTGGTAATGGAAGAAAGAGCAGAGGGTGTGAATGTTGAGAATGTTGAGAACGATTCTTTAGATGATGTGATTAGAAGAAGATTAGTTGAAGTTTTTGGTGCTGATTCTGATGTAGAAAGTTAAGAAGAAGTTGAAAATATTGTGGTCAATGAAGAAGAAGGTTTTGTTATTGAAGAGGATTTAGTTGAATATGCTGAAGGAGAAGCTGATCTAGAGGCCATAAAAGATAATGTTATATTGGATGAGCCAGAGATAGTTGAGACTCCTGTGAACGTAGAAGCTACAGAGGAACCTATGTTTGAAGAATTTGCAGATCTTGATTATTTTGAAACAGGACCTTCAAGCAGAGTTGAAGTTGGAGAATCATCTGCTCGTGCTAGCTCAGCTCCACAGCAGTATAATTTTAATGAATTCAACAATTTTGATGATCTTAGAAAGACTCCAGAAGCTGCAATTCAGAACTTTCAGAAATCTACTTACAAACAGGTTTTGAGAGAGGCAATCATATCCGAGGAAGTTCTTCCTGATTATTTTCCAACTGATTTAACTGAAGAACAATTAAGATTTATTAATCGGGGATACTTCTTGAGGGATAGAGAAAGAATGGTTGCTCTCGGCATCAAACCAAAAGAAGCAGCTAAGAAATCAAGATATCTGCAGGAAAGGGCTTACCCTATATTTTGTGGAGCAACTAAGGTCACTAAAACCAAGAGACCAGAGTTAGACTCAATGTACAAGTTTAAGGAAGCCAGGCAAATCGAAGAATACACAGAGCTTCTTAAACTTACAAAACAATATAATCCAAAGTTGCTGGAAGAACAGAGAAACCACAAGATATTGGTGCTGATCAGGGTGATTTTGATCAAAAGAGTTACTATCTCTATTCCATGTTTTCACGTCAAAAGAGATAATAACAAGATCTACCGATTTACAGAAGCCCAATTTAAACTTTTGCCAGTTGATGACATTATCTTCCTCTACAACCATTTCCTGAATGCAATGCAAAGATACCGTGAAGATGTGATTGCTTTTGATGCTGTAAAAAGATACATGTCAAGTTGCATTCAATATGCTTCATTGGAAGATTTTCAAATAGGGTTTGAAGTTGTGAAGAGGAAGATAAATGTTCCATATCCAGATCAGAGTCTTTACACTGAAGACATTGAAAAGCTCAGTATTGGTCATGTCATTGAAGAACCATCTTTTGGGGTTGTCTTTCTAAATAGCCGAAAGAAGAAGATTTTCATTCGTATGGATGAACTTGCTTCTTATTCTGATGGAACATTGGAGTTTTGTAAAAATGTGTTGCTGTGTTTGAAGGAAGATGAGCAAGATGAAAAGAAAAAGGAAGTGTTTGATAAAGTGATCTCCGAAATCAATCAATGGCTTGAATACCGAGACAGCATTCGAATGATGAGAGAAATAAAGAATGTTCAGAAGTCGAAGTATGTTGTTCGTCGGAAAGGAGGTTGCTGGATCAAGTACGAACCTAGTCATCTTCCAGGGCCACATAACATTCCTCCAAGAAATTTTGAAGCAAAGACCCGAAGGAGAAAACTGGTTCTGGCATCCAAACAAAGACAGACCAAATACGAGAGCTTGAAGATAAACAAAGACTGGATATTTTTGACAAATCACTACTAAGGGGGAGATTGTTAGAAATATAAATGTAGTAGTTGATTTGTTTACTTATTGTATATTTGTGTTGAGTCATGGATTCGCTGAAGATTACATGCTGAGTCAAGTAGTCGCTGACAGCCTCAGCGAGAAGCTTCATCAGCGAGCCTTCAGCGATCAGTATTATCTTCGAGTTAAAAGGATAAGTTCAATGACTCACCACCATGCTTTGTAAGTCAAATATGGGCGGGAAAATTAAGATAAAAAGACTGGTCCCAAGGACACGTGTTGCAAGATCAAGATAGAGCCATGTGACCTTGAACCATTTTGGTACTAAGGTGTTTCTCTTTCATGCCGTTTTGGGAAACAAACAAGATGAAGAAAAGAGAACTCGGCAGACCAGTCTTACACACCAATAGATAGTTGACAACCTTCATGTGTCAACATCTATTGGGCTGTCATGTGATGTCTCTTCTCTCCTA
Source organism: Erigeron breviscapus (assembly GCA_034093135.1). Classification (NCBI taxonomy): domain Eukaryota; kingdom Viridiplantae; phylum Streptophyta; class Magnoliopsida; order Asterales; family Asteraceae; genus Erigeron; species Erigeron breviscapus. The sequence goes on along the minus strand of CM067173.1, from coordinate 41,377,275 downwards.
TATAATACATCACTTGACCTAGCCGCAATTCTGTTGGTTGATTCTACAATAGTCACTTAGTGTGTTTTTCTCTCATTGTAGAATTGTATCATTGTTAAGTTTTTCTTGTGTGCATAAACTTAACAATATTTCCTTTCTTCTTTCTTTGAAAACCAACCATGTATTCACCGTTTAATTAATACTACTTATGATTAAACGTGCTTACTTTCTTATCTTTCTTTATTAGTGTAATTTACATTAGTTGTTAAATTATATAATCGTTGCAAACTTGGGACTTTCAGTTGGTATCAGAGCGGTGGTTTGACACACCGAATCTGATCTGAGTAAAAGTTTGCAAGATTATCTTTCTTTCTTTCTGCATCTAAAATCTTTTCTTTAAACTTCTGTTTATCTTTCCTTTCCTTTTATTATGTCTTCTGTTCCTTCTCTGGTAAATACCAGAGATTTTGGGTATGTCTCCATCCCACCAAGATTCGATTCACATGATTTCGGATCTTGGAAGGAGAGAATGCTCCTACACATCGTAGGAGTTGAACCCTACCTTATGACCATCCTAACCAGAGGGCCATATGTACCGGTTCTGGTTACCAGGACACCAGGAGCCACTGCTGATGCTCCTGAAGTTGTCACTGAGCTCATAAAACCAGAAGTACAATGGACAGATGACGAGCGTAGGCTTGTCAATCTGGATGCTCGGTTGAGGAATCTTATCATTACTACCCTTCCTGATGACATAATGAAGTGTCATCAAACTTTCTTCTTCTAAATTGGTTTGGGATCATCTATGTACCAGATTCGATGGTACGGTAGATGTTCTTGCTATCAAGAAAATAGATCTCAAACGTGCCTATGAAGGATTCTTCTCTCTTCCAAATGAGAGTCTGGATGGCACGTATAATCGATTCAAGTGCCTGTTGAATGATATGACTAATGTGGGCATAGAGCATAATACTCTTGAAATATGCTACAAGTTCATTGACATCTTGCCTATCAAATGGCAAGGTTTAAGGCAAATTCTTCGAACCACTAAGCAATTGAAAGAGCATGACTTAGAGTCACTATATGGCACTCTGATAGCTGAGGATGAGTCTAGGAGGCATGCTGGTTCATATGCTTCAACTTCTTCTTCTTCTTTATCTAATGTCTCAAATTTTCATGACCCTCTTGCCCTGGTCTCTGCTGAGGTCAGTCCTGTCCATCTTGACATGGACATCAGCAATTCTACTCCCTCTAACGTCCAAGATCTTGTCAATGACCTCGATTTCGAGGAGAGACAAGAGATGTTCTCGGACTTCATGAACTTTGCTCTCAACGCTGGTAAACGTTACTCAAAAAAATGGAATGGTCGTAGGTCGACTAATTTCCAAAAACCAGTGGTAGACAAGTCTCAGGAAGAATGTTGGAGGTGTGGTCGAAAAGGCCACTACCAAAAAGATTGCAAAGTTTCTATTCCTTCTTTGCAGGAAGCGAAGCCTTTTTCATCATCAGCGAGGCCCTCTTCAGTTAAGCCTGCTGATGAATACAAAAAGAAGTATTATGAGCTTCGTGCCAAGATGGCCGATGTTGAAGAAGCCAAAACTCCCGCCAAAGGTCTTGTTGCTGAAGAACATGACTGGGCTGACTCCGACATCTCTGACAGCGAGGACTTTGTTGATGCCATCTACTTTATGGCACTCGCTGATGACCAGGCGCTGACAAAGGACCAAGTGTGCTCCAGTCAGTGGGTCAATGCCACAATCAAGAAGGTATGCACTTTTTCCTCTGCCTCTGAAGAGGACAAACCTACTATTCTTGAATCTCTTACTTGTGACATTCAATATGTCGAGTCAATTCGTGTGGACCTTCAGTCCAAACTTAACTCAGTTAGTGCTGAGTTAAGTGATAAAGCTGACAAGCTCAATGACCTTAGAAACGTCCATGTTGAGCTTGAATCCCAAAAGCTTCTTAACCAAACACTTTCTATAAACAATGAGAAGCTGAAAAATCAGGTCGCTGACCTTGAGAAGATCGTAACCTCATGGTCTAAAGCCTCCAGGCTTCATGACCAAATCTTCAGCAAGCAGGTACCCGCCCAAATAAAAGCCATCATTGGTGGTGATTATGAAACTGCCGCTGTCATAACTAATATGTTCAGCGACGGTCCTGCTTCTGAAGAGAGGATTCCTCAAAGTGCTGTGGAATCTCCTGAAGTCATGCTGAAAACTTACTTCACCAAAGGAAATGACTATCACTCTGAACTGAATGATGAGTCTCCCTCTCCCAGCACTTCCTCTTCCTTGCAAACTAGCTCATCAGCTAGCTTTGCTAAAACCATCTTTCCTAATCATCCTATCATTGACATGATGCCTAATGAAGGCCGTGTTCAATACTCCTCTTCCCAAACATTTGAAGGGAATATTTCAAATGATGGTTTCAAGCCTCTTGCTCCTTGAATGTTAACTGTCAAGCCCAATGGTGGCTTCAAGGTTGAACCCTTCAGAAGAAGCAAGGTCGCTATACCCTTCAAGGTTTGGCAGCATTGAAAAAGAATGAAGAACAATTCTTTGCCAAGCGAATTAAAACGTTTGAAAAAGGTCAGGCAACCTATCTCGAATCGAGAGAGGTTAGGCAAAGGAAAGAGGAGATCCTGTCAGTCAAGCAGGTCACTTTCACACAACAAGGAATGAATTTAAGCTTGCAAAGGAAAGGAGTGCCCAAGCTATATACCTTGAAAAATGTCAAATCAAATACACTTGGGCCAACTGAATGGATTGAAGTTTACAAATTGGTCAAGGATAAGAAGGTTGTGGGGTTTGAACCCTTGATCAAAATGGCAGGTGAGCAAATAAGGCATATACATCAAATGGAGAAGAAATACAAAATTAAAGACTCCTTGCTCAGCACTGCCAGACATCCATATCCTCCTCCTCCTCCTCAGCAACCAAGAAGTGGTGTAAAAAGAACAGCTTCTGGTCAAGTGGCTTCTCAGCGCCCATTTGTTCTCAGAGCTGTTCCAAATACTGATATAGATACTGAGCCACTGCTGAATCTAAGAATGCCTTCTAGGACCCTTTTTATAGATGGAGTCTATGATGACAAGCTGGGAGGATTCTGTTTCTGCAATATCCATGGTCATGAACTCTTCTTCAGGACCAATGAGATTGGAATTGCTCCCTCTGCCTTTCTTTTGAAGATAAGAAAGTATTGTGTTCAGTCTTCCAATGATCCCAAGTTCATAAAGCTGATTGATCAAGAGCTGCTGAAGCCTGAAAGACAACAAGACAAAGCTTTCATAGAGGCCAAGCAAGAGTCGCAATGGGATTAAGAAGACTTGTAATCTTTGTAATGCTATCTTTATCAAAAAGTTGTTTGTCAAATAAATAAGATCAGCATTCCCTCATATCTAACTATTGTACTTCTAAAAGTAACTCATACTCAGCTAAGTCTCCTCAGCGAATAGGGGGAGATTGTTGAGTCATGGATTCGCTGAAGATTACTTGCTGAGTCAAGTAGTCGCTGACAGCCTCAGCGAGAAGCTTCATCAGCGAGCCTTCAGCGATCAGTATTATCTTCGAGTTAAAAGGATAAGTTCAATGACTCACCACCATGCTTTGTAAGTCAAATATGGGCGGGAAAATGAAGATAAGAAAGTATTGTGTTCAGTCTTCCAATGATCCCAAGTTCATAAAGCTGATTGATCAAGAGCTGCTGAAGCCTGAAAGACAACAAGACAAAGCTTTCATAGAGGCAAAGCAAGAGTCGCAATGGGATTAAGAAGACTTGTAATCTTTGTAATGCTATCTTTATCAAAAAGTTGTTTGTCAAATAAATAAGATCAGCATTCCCTCATATCTAACTATTGTACTTCTAAAAGTAACTCATACTCAGCTAAGTCTCCTCAGCGAATAGGGGGAGATTGTTGAGTCATGGATTCGCTGAAGATTACTTGCTGAGTCAAGTAGTCGCTGACAGCCTCAGCGAGAAGCTTCATCAGCGAGCCTTCAGCGATCAGTATTATCTTCGAGTTAAAAGGATAAGTTCAATGACTCACCACCATGCTTTGTAAGTCAAATATGGGCGGGAAAATGAAGATAAGAAAGTATTGTGTTCAGTCTTCCAATGATCCCAAGTTCATAAAGCTGATTGATCAAGAGCTGCTGAAGCCTGAAAGACAACAAGACAAAGCTTTCATAGAGGCCAAGCAAGAGTCGCAATGGGATTAAGAAGACTTGTAATCTTTGTAATGCTATCTTTATCAAAAAGTTGTTTGTCAAATAAATAAGATCAGCATTCCCTCATATCTAACTATTGTACTTCTAAAAGTAACTCATACTCAGCTAAGTCTCCTCAGCGAATAGGGGGAGATTGTTGAGTCATGGATTCGCTGAAGATTACTTGCTGAGTCAAGTAGTCGCTGACAGCCTCAGCGAGAAGCTTCATCAGCGAGCCTTCAGCGATCAGTATTATCTTCGAGTTAAAAGGATAAGTTCAATGACTCACCACCATGCTTTGTAAGTCAAATATGGGCGGGAAAATGAAGATAAGAAAGTATTGTGTTCAGTCTTCCAATGATCCCAAGTTCATAAAGCTGATTGATCAAGAGCTGCTGAAGCCTGAAAGACAACAAGACAAAGCTTTCATAGAGGCAAAGCAAGAGTCGCAATGGGATTAAGAAGACTTGTAATCTTTGTAATGCTATCTTTATCAAAAAGTTGTTTGTCAAATAAATAAGATCAGCATTCCCTCATATCTAACTATTGTACTTCTAAAAGTAACTCATACTCAGCTAAGTCTCCTCAGCGAATAGGGGGAGATTGTTGAGTCATGGATTCGCTGAAGATTACTTGCTGAGTCAAGTAGTCGCTGACAGCCTCAGCGAGAAGCTTCATCAGCGAGCCTTCAGCGATCAGTATTATCTTCGAGTTAAAAGGATAAGTTCAATGACTCACCACCATGCTTTGTAAGTCAAATATGGGCGGGAAAATGAAGATAAGAAGACTGGTCCCAAGGACACGTGTTGCAAGATCAAGATAGAGCCATATGACCTTGAACCATTTTGGTACTAAGGTGTTTCTCTTTCATGCCGTTTTGGGAAACAAACAAGATGAAGAAAAGAGAACTCGGCAGACCAGTCTTACACACCAATAGATAGTTGACAACCTTCATGTGTCAACATCTATTGGGCTGTCATGTGATGTCTCTTCTCTCCTATATAATACATCACTTGACCTAGCCGCAATTCTGTTGGTTGATTCTACAATAGTCACTTAGTGTGTTTTTCTCTCATTGTAGAATTGTATCATTGTTAAGTTTTTCGTGTGTGCAAAAACTTAACAATATTTCCTTTCTTCTTTCTTTGAAAACCAACCATGTATTCACCGTTTAATTAATACTACTTATGATTAAACGTGCTTACTTTCTTATCTTTCTTTATTAGTGTAATTTACATTAGTTGTTAAATTAATACTACTTATGATTAAACGTGCTTACTTTCTTATCTTTCTTTATTAGTGTAATTTACATTAGTTGTTAATTTATATAATCGTTGCAAACTTGGGACTTTCAATTTGTACTTAGAATGTAATGTCTAAGTATGGAAGGGGGCTTAGTATAAATTAGCCATATGTATATAAACCCCTTCCATTAAGCATTTTGTAACCTTAGAACCTATAATACAATCCAATCTTTCCCTGACATCTCTCTACTCTCTCTCTACTTTCTCTCACTAGAAACCACCATTAACACACACACTTACACACACAAAAGCTCGAATTCTAATGTTTACATATTTATCCGATTTACTTGCCATCTTTATCCCTTTTATAATTGGGATATGATTTACTATAATTTAGGAAAGGATTTAGCATTATCCCTAACCATTTAATTATTATTAACACCTCCGGTCATAAGCCCTTCGTGCAGGTGCTTCGGATCATGGTTCGGAGGGGTACATCGTCAATCAATGAAGAAATGATCGATTTTATGTCAAGATTATAATGTAAGATTGTGATTATATATTATTTTGATGACATGTTAGTACGGATGATTTATGGTAAGATTACATTTTCGAGCAGATACAAGTTTCAGGTAACGAGTATCTACAGGTTTATGTTTTCTGGAAATTTTGTAATTTTTCTTTGATAAATTTCTGGAAAAATGGACAAAATTTGAAGTGTGCAGCTCGCGTGAATTTTAAAATTCGAATTCGTGCGTGCTGACGTCAGCGTGAAGCCCACGAACTTAGTGTTCGTCCCGGCCCACGAGGATTCGAATATATATACGGGTTTTACTTTTTATTTTTACTTTTATCCGAAATTAAACCCTAAAATTCACCACGCGAACTTCCTCTTCGTGCGCACTGTTCATCCGACTCTATTTCGATCGATTTCATCCTCTATTCGTGTTTTTCATCCAGATTTGTTGGTAAATTCATGATATAGGATAGATTATTGATGTATTGACTTCAAAAATCATAGTTTTCAAGTTGTTATAATGCCCGAATATGAGTTCTTCTTCGCGTGAACAGTAACATGCACGAATTGAATATTAGATCTTTGATTTCTGATGATTTGGACTAAAATTGGACTTAAAATTGGATTAATTGATGTTAATACACATTAAATCTAACTAAAGTTTGTATTAAAAAGTGTTAAATCAAGATTAATCGAAGGTTTTGTGATTCGATCACTATTCATACGAAGAACACGAACCACTTCGTGTTCATGAAATCGATTTTAAATTGATTTCTGGGCATAAAATTCTTAAAAACAAGTCCAAGTTGATACTCATCATTGACTTTAATCGATTTTGATATCGAATGGAGATGTTTTTCTGGGTTGTTGATGATCAGCTCGTGCTGACGTCACGCGAGGTGGATTTTCCCTCGTGCTGACGTCACCACGAAGCAGATCGTGATTTTTGAAAATTAATTTTGTTTTATTTTCTTTTCGTTTCTTTTTGTTTTGTGCAGGTATGGCAGGACAAGGTGCTCGTGTGTTCGTTAAGGAACATAATGCTGCTATTGACATCAACATTACTCAGCAAGGATGCATGCTAGAGTTTCATGGTGTCCTACAGTATCTTGCACGTTCACGTATTCGATTTGCTCTTACCGAAAACCCTCCATTGGTCAGAGATTTTATTACTCAGTTCTGGAACTCTACTAGATTAGTAGAAGTGGGTGATCATACTGTTATTCGCACTACAGTTCAGGGACGTAGTATTCAGTTTTCTGCTGGAGAGTTGAGGACGATTTTAGATCTAGGTAGTGTTGAGATAGAGCAAGGTCTTACAGAGTTTGAGGAAAGTTTATGTGACGGTGCTCTAAGACATAAGGGATATACTGGTGTGATCAAGCATCCATATCCTAAGTCTAGTATTAGAGGCAAATGGAGATTGCTTGCCTACTACTTGTTGAGATCTATTTGTCATCATAGTTCCGGTTTTGATCAGATGAATATGTTTACAGCTTCTCAGCTTGTTGCTCTTGTGCTGAACAAGCCATACAGCTTCTCTCAGTACATATATGATAGTTTTGTGAGACAGTTGAGATCTTCTGGAAGCGAGAAGAAATTCTTTCTATTTCCACGATTTGTGATGATCATTATCAGACACAAATCAGCTCAAGTACCATTAGTTGGCGATACGTTTAATTTGGGTCGTCTTACCCATAAGGTGTTTGTTGAGATGTTGAAACATGCTCAGGGTAATGGTGTTCCGGCTGATGTTGAGAATTCACCATTGTTTGGACATTTGGTTAATCCTGATTATGTTGCTCCAAGACAAGGTTGGGAAGATGAAGAGCCTGCTGCTGCTGATGATGATGTTGAGGTTCAATATAATCCTCAGGAAGAGCAAGAGAATCAGTTTGAGGGATTGAATGAAGTTCCTTTGTTTACTGAGAATCTGGAGAATGATCCAGAGTTTGATGCTCGTGTGGAGGATATTGATGATCCTGCGAATCTTGTGCCACCAACTACTAAAGTTGTTACTTCTACCTCTTCTCCAGTTGGTGATGATGTTGGTCCATCTGAGCCGCATGTTGATAGTGGTGATGGTTCAGATGCTGATGATGAAGCAGATAGGCCACTGAAAAGAAGAAGAAGACAAGGAAAAGGGATTGATTTGTAGAGAGATTACAAGCCCTTCAGCGACCTCAGTCTGAAGTTGATAGAGATTATGAGGAATATCAAGCTGCTATGGAGAGGTCTCATGAACCTACTTCGGGTGATACTCCATCAGTTGCTGCTTTAAGAGCTTCAGTTACTGATGTTCCGGTTTCAGTGTCTGCTACTTTTGTTGGTCCTATTGTTGGTGAAAAGAGTCCGAGAACCAAGTTTGTTATTTGTGGAAGTGGTTCTCACGCTAGAGTTGTTGATGCTACGACTGTTACGACTATTAGAGCTCCAGAGTCGTCAGTACGTGAAGAGCAAGAACAACCAGTTCAAGCTCCTAGGCCTCAATCTACTCATGTGCAGGCGTTAGTTCCTGTTGCTACTATTATGGATCGTCTGTTGGCACCACTTCAAAGGCCTCAGATGCCTCTACCAGGAACTTTTAATGCTCGTATGCCCTCATTTGAGACTACGATGCCGCCGCCTGCCTCTACATCTAATGTTGCTTCAACTTCTGGTTCAACTTTGCCAGTACAAGTTCAGTTGAGTCAGTTAGTTTCTCAGAACAGGTTGTTAGAGTTGAGAGTGACAGCTTTGGAGAACCAGTTACAACTCCAAGTTGCTAAACGTCAAGAAGAGATGGACTTAATGACAGCTCTTGTTCATTCTCTTGGTTCTAGACTTGACCAATTCTTGGCTCAAGGGGGAGATAAAGATGGTTGTAAGGATGGTGAGCAAGCAAGAAAGTAAAGAGATGATGATCATGATGATCAAGATCCAGCTCAAGATCCACCAACCAGAGACGTTGTTGAGCCAGAGAATTAGGGTCAAGGTCAAGATGCTGATGCTGCTACTGTGATTGCTTCAGAGACTACAGATGTTCAGGGGGAGTCGCCAAGACAGAGAGAGTCAGAGATTGCTGGTACATCTGGTGCTAGTACTTCTGGGATTCAACAAGATAAAGGAAAAGCTGTGGTGGTTGCTCTAGATGCAGATCCTGAAGATCCAGGCAACTCGGATGATGAAGATTCCAATTCAGGTAATTCCAATTCTGATAAAGGTCCTGATTATCATAATCCACGGGAAGTGATATCAGAAGAGGATAGATTAGAATGGGAGATTGCAGAGAAATTGGGAATGATCCTCATAATCGAGCTGAGGTAGAAGCTAAAGTATGGGAAAGTCTTAACTTTGAGGTTGATCAGGCTAATATTGACCTTGATAGTGATCAATGGTCAGATATAGATCGTCATAAGAAAGAGAGAAAACGATTAATGATTTTAAATCGTTTACCGTTTGTCCCTGGTTCTAATGATGATTCTGATGATTCAAATGATTCAGATTATCAAACCTTAATGTTATTAATTTTTGTTAGTTAAAATAGATAAAGATTATAAGATAAATATTGATGTAATAGTTACATTATATTTATGGTATAGTATTATTTATTTTATCTTGTTTTATGTATTTATACTTGTCTTATATTTTTTATGTCTTGACTTATATATTTTATGTTCTTTGTCTTTGTATATTTGAATATTTAAATTGCAGATGAGATCCAAATAGGAGCATTGGACGATATTGATAATGTTGATGATGACTTAGACAGTATCATTGATGAAGATCTGGAAGAAGGAGAATTCGTTTCTGCAGCTGATAGACAAAGGTTGCTTCAAGTACCTTATGATTTCGATCGTGTCTTTAATGAAGATAGAGACATTCTGATTGAACCGATAGCTGTAGAAGAACATCTTAGACTTAATCCGATCAGAGAAAGTCCAAATGATCCGAGAAATGCTGCAAAGTTGATGTTCAAAGTTTTTGCAAAGTTAGTGCATGAAGAACATGAGTATATTGTTGATTTAGGCTGGAAGATAAATGCTATGTGAGAGTTTGATATTAGAAGATTTTATATACCTCCGGTGGAGCAAGACCCTCAGTTTTGTATTAATAGAAGGGTGCCAGCTTATATAAGACACACTGGTTTACAGATAAGTGAGACAGTAAAACCGTCGATGTTTTGGGAGTCCATCTCAGACAAGGACACACCTACTTATTTCTTAGTGATACAAAGTTGGTTTTATGATCACGGAATCAAGCTTTTTGTTATTAAGAGAAAAGAGGGTTGCCAGTATATGTCAATTGGTTCAAGACATTTCCAAAGTCTAAGTGAATCTGATTTGATAGATTTGGGAATAAGATGGTTTGTTAATCTTCAGAGGAATGGAAACGCTGATTATTATTGGCAAAGATTCCAAAGAGAAAGAATTTGGCATTTCAGTGAAAGAGGTTTGAAGCCTGAAGATAGGTTGATTAAACCTAGGCCAATGAAAAAGATTAAAAAGCCAGATGGCACAATTCGTTTTGTTCAAAGGAAGATTGAATGTGTTGAAGAAGTTCCCGCTATCAAATGGGATCAAGATATGCTGACAACGATGACATATTGGCAGATAGATATCAAGTCAGGCGAAGCACAGATATTTGTTGATGACTCAAAGGAACAGATGTTGCTACGTATGTATGATCCAATGCAGGTTGTCAATTTGTCAAGAGGTGATCAAAGAATACTTTTAGAGACACCTTGTTCAGCAGTGAGATTTTGGAGAGTTGAAGAAAGGCGCTATCGCAATATTCTCGCACACTGTTTATCAGAGAGAGTTCATGCGAATAGTGTTAGACTCTTGTTTAAAGGATGACTTTGAAGTTCAAGTTAAAGAACGCTTTAAAGAAATCTAGTCGCTAATGTCAAGGGGGAGTCTGTAGATGCAGATTTGTGTGACAATAGCAACGTAGATTTGGTTAACCTTTTTTGTTCTTAGAAATATTTATGTAATCGTTGAATAATAAGTCATTAGGACATTTGTTTATGTTTATTGATTACGTTTGACCTTCAATATAATATCTGTTTATGGTTATTGTTATGTTTGTGTGTTATATTATTGTTTTGCAGGTACAAGAACGTAGAGCCAAGGTTTATTAGTGTCGTTGAACACTTAATCGGTGGCTGGACGTTTTGTACAATGTGAAATAAATGATCCAAGATATGCTCCTTCGTGCTGACGTCAGCAGCACGTTGAAGTTTCTTCGTGCTGACGCCAGCATAAGGGCATAGATGTTTTGGTGGATCGGGCTTAGTTCACTTTGTGTGAAGCCCAAGCCTACATGAACTAATACCCTAATAGTATAAAAACAACACTAATTCACGAAATTAGTAACGTTGATTAACGAATTGGTGATAATACGTCGAATTGTTGCTCGTGAACACTCCTACACGAACTTACACTTCGTGTATAACCTTAGGTTGATTAATTGCTCATTAATTGAAAAAAGGCAATAGCAATCTAGTTATCTCAAGAGGATTCCGCACTCTTGACATTGCGAATCACATCTTATTAAGATCCGTTCAACAATAGGGACTTACAAAAACAGTTCTATACTTCCACATGTCTTACAGCTCAATCTTACTACCTTTTGCTGACTAGTTAAGCACTTATATAAGATTTGTTTAGCAATCAAAACTACTAGCTACTAGCAAGGCATTTGATATTTCAAGGTGTGTGTACTTGTGAGTCACTACTTAGATATACTCCTACACTACAGTCATGCTCGCTAGCTAGACACTAAAGCAGTCAGACGATATTATCATCTTTAATAGTTGAGACAGCGGTGACAGGTCGGTGATTCCTCACGCGCAGAGCGACATAACTCAACTAAAAGTTCACATCAAGACAGCGGTGATAGGTCGGTGGTTCCCCACGTGCAAAGCGACATAACTTGATGCGTTTTTTAGATTTTACTCATTAATAGTTCTTTGAACTTCATTTAATCTACTGATTGTCTTTCTTAAGATACTACATTATTCATGCAATAGACATTTATCAGAGATCCCAGATGACTCATATTCCTACTCCGCATGCAACTAGTTCACATTAAATAGTGTAAGAATTAAGGTGAACTATACATCTAAACTATTTCCTACACAAGCACGTATAGCATTAAGTCCAATTAATATACCTACTAATAACTAGAAAGCTCTAATTGCTAGGCATATTAAAGTCTGGTTAGTGTGCTATGGCAAACATAATCGCATACAGTTTCAGTCTAAGCTCTAATCTAGTTGGAAGCATGAACAGCCACAAGTCTATAGCTAAGCTAACAATTCTAACTAACCGTTCATCTACCAAAGCTAATATTGCTTAGTTATCGTCATCTTTTGTCTACTTGCAAAGCTTATATTCTCAAAACAGTTTTCAGACACAAAAAACTTTTTAATTTCCATGAAATAAGTAGTAGAAAACTTGCTCAAAATCAAACAATAAGACCAGGGGTTTTTCCTATTCCATCCCCCGACACTTAAATTGTACAACTCCCTTGTTGTACTAGACATAAAAACTAAGGGTAATAGGAAAAACACGCAAAAATTAAAGAGTAACAGGATTAACGAAACTTCCTGGGTCTTAAATTACATGATAGTTGTTTGAAGATGGCATTTGTGGACCGACTTGAACATGATGAGCTTCAAAAACTTCAGTCATCTCCATTTGATGGTGATCCATTGATGCGTCTCCATCTTCTTTTCTTTTTGGTATTTTATGGTTTTTTGATTTTTTTTGGATTTTTTGGGTTTTTCTGATTTTTTTGGATTTTTGGCGATCTGGTGCGCAGAACGGAGCTGGGAGCAGCGCTAGACAGGTGGGAGCGGCGCTGGATAGCCTTTCTAGGCTGGGAGCGGCGCTAGACAGGTGGGAGCGGCGCTGGACAGGTGGGAGCGGCGCTGGGAGTGCCCTGATGCATTCCCAACGGCGCTGGATGACTTCTAGCGGCGCTTTTGACTCTTGTACGTGTTCCGATGTCTGATTTCTTTAGCGATTTGATGCTCGAACTCCCCCACACTTAGATTTTGGCCAAGTTCATGGTTTCCTTAAGACTACAAAGCAATATACTCCTGCACACTTCAATCAAAATATACAAAATGGAAAATAACAAGCTAAAACATAAAAATAAAACGAAATACGATTGCAATAAGTTACTTGTTTCCTCGATCTATTGAAAGCTTGCATGTGTGATACTCTAAACATACTCATAATATATCACAATGATAAAATTCAAAACAATCACTTAGTTGCAATTAGTCACATATTCCTAAAAATGAAAAATAAAAGAAAAATAAAATAAAAATAAAAGTAAAAATAAAATACGGCTTGGGTTGCCTCCCAAGAAGCGCTAAGTTTAACGAGTCTTCAGCCAGACTCGGCCTAGGAACTAGGTTAAGGAAGAATACGGGTTAGGCCTATGACCGGTACCCGTTGGGTAACGTTCGAAGTGACTTATGGCTTCCTTGACGTTCGTTCCTTTTCTCTCCTCCAAGTTTTCTGAGTTCCTTCGTGCTTCAGTAGCTTCAACCATCTCCACGTCGATCGGTGTTTGATTTCCAAGGCTGGTTCGGTGGTGACGGATTTGATTTCGTGAAAATCTGGCCTGCAGGGTGTACCAGCGGCGCTGGTTGACTCCCAGCGGCGCTGGTGGTGTCCAGCGGCCTGGGGTGTACCAGCGGCGCTGGTTGACTCCCACTGGCGCTGGTTGTCTCCAGGTAGGGTTCCAGCGGCGCTGGCTGGTGTACCCAGCGGCGCTGGCTGCTCCATGGCAGTTCCAGATTTTGCGTTTTTGTTTTCATAATGTTCCAGGAACTTCATTATCTTCTCGGGTTCTGTTAGGATGATGCTTTTCACGAACCCTTCATTGAATGCCTTCTTTGTCACTATATTCAACCCATTATAAAATGCTTTCATTTGTTCCTTTGCGTTCTTATCCTCGGTTGCTAATACATTCACTAATGCTTTCATTCTTTGCTAAGCTTTCCCCCAAGGTTCATTCTTTGCCTGTTTAAAGTTCTTCACTATCGTCTCCTTGGGAGACTTTGCTTATACAACGTTCTCTCGTTGCCTCTTCTTCACATTTGTTTCCTCCTTTCTGCTCGGTAGAGACCTCAACTCCGGATGCTTAGTTGCAGTTGATGGCTCATTCGGTTTGTTATCTTTCTCAACATCTCTTTTTAGGTGATTAGGAGTCCAGAAATCTCTTCCAGCAGCGCTGGGTGTCCTCCCCAGCGGCGCTGGCTTCTCCGTTCTCGTGATCGGTTCTTCAAATCTGACTTTTCGCCTCGAGATCCTAGCTTCAATCCTTGCAACCATCTCTATTCGTTCTACCTGCGTCCTCTCTTGGTCCCTTATCTTCTTCTTTATGTCTTGTCTTTGTCTCTCCAAGATCCCGCAAGCTTCCTTAATTCGATACTTCAGCGGTAAACAATGGTTACTTATCCGTTTGGTGTGATCGTCCAGCTCCTTGTATTTCCACATGAAAAGTACGTGTTGCCCTAGTTCATCTGCCAGATTTATCAATTCTCTTAATGCTTCTTCGTGACTCCTGTTGTTTTCTTGATGAAAGTTTCCCACTTTATTCATTATTTCACAATGGCTAAATGACACCGTGAGTTCGAATTCTCCTTTAGTTAGATGTAGATCCATTCCATATTTGTTTCTGAGCGGCCTATGAACAGTAGGGAATTGCAGATTAGGTTCTACCGGCTGAACAGACCTTCCCAGCGGCGCTGGGGGCCTTCCGGCGGCGCTGGGATCTGTCCAGCGGCGCTGGTGTTGCCTGTGTAGCTTTCCGAATTGCTTTTCGTCGTATGAATACCTTTCTCCATTCCGAAAACTGGTGTCTCGAATCGATTCCGCACCATGGTACCTATCTTACTGAAACGAACTAAACGAAAACTAAAGAAAAAGAAAAACACGAACAAAAACGAACCCGAAAACACGAAAACGATTAGTAACTTCAAGAACAAACTAAATTAACCTAAATGCAAACAATCTAATATTAATATCTAAAAACAATAAAATGAAAATATTTTTGGATTTTTTTATTTTTAAAGAACATGAAAATACTAGCTAATTAACTAAACCGTAATTTTAACCTAAAACCTAATTTGACTTAATTTGACTTCTAACCTAAATGACTTAACCTAAGTACTGAAAAGTAACTACTTCGTGCCGAAACACAAAGCAGGATCGAATTACACTACTAAACTAAGAATGCGTCGCGTCCCCGGCAGCGGCGCCAAAAAGCTTGATGTGTCTTTTTATTTTGATTTGAGCTTTTAAATTTATAAATGTTGTACAAGTAATTTTCCTAAACAAACACACTTACGAGCAGAGAACCCGGTCAGTGTAGTATAGTCTAGTGATAAATTACAGGATCGTTCGCAGGGACGCTTGCACTACCTAATCTAATAATATGTGTAATTCTAGCGGTTGTGGGGTTGTCACGATTTCCTATTATACTAATGCAATAAAAAGTAAATAAAAGCCGCAACCGCTTATTCAGCGAGAGGCTCAGTCTGAAAATAGTTTGAAAAAGCAAATAACAGTAATAAAATTAAAATACTTGTTTGGCATCTCCGATCTCATGGTACGACCAAATACTATCCTACCCGTTTGCTAGACTGTTGGAAACTTAATCACGGCTCAGTTTCTCGTTAGATTCATTGTTTAAGCATTAATGACCTAAAGTTTGTGTTACTAGTTCATCTTTTAGTTACCCGACTCTTAAGCCATGACCAGATAATAATTCTCTCCGGTGACCACAGTGCTCGGTTACAAGTCACTGGATCGCGTCTGACATTGTTAAGCTTCATGTTCAATTCATCCTAGTTATTATGGTTCTGGATCCCTCGGTTACAAGTGAATCACTTTTTACATCTAGTTATAGACCGACTAGTGTTTTCCATCCTTATGTATTAATCCTAGTGTATGATTATAGACAGATCATCAAAATTAAACTAATACATGCAGATATAGAACCGATAATATCATGAATTACTAATAAATATGGATCTACGATAAACAGTAAAACATACTCCAACAGATTCTAACAAACAAAGTAAAACAATAAACGTCTACATGATCACATCGATCCAAACAAGTATTCAGCCTACTAGCCTGACATTATTAAAGGAATAACAAAGTCTGAAAAGATGAAAGACATTGTTTACCAAACTGAAAGTAAATAAGAAAGATAAATCTAGACCGCGGATGAAGATCGGAAGGCGTTAGAAGCTCCAAAACCTTCTTGGAATCTGCAACTACGAACTAGGGGTGATAGAGGGCGGCTAGGGCTGCTGAATCGGCTCTCTCTTAGGGTTTTGAGGGTTAGTTCGGCTTAAATAGGTGTTTAAGTCGGTTTCAGATCTGGGCCGCCCAGCGGCGCTGGCTGGGCTTGCCAGCGGCGCTGGGTGTGGGTTTCATTGGGCCAGCGGTGCTGGTGATAGGGGAGCGGCGCTGGGACTTCTCCAGCGGCGCTAGCATGGGTGCCAGCAGCGCTGGTTGTTCCTGCTGCAGCTTGTTCTTCTTTGTTCGGCTCCCGAATCACTTCCTTGTGTCTTACAACTTCATAGGCTTCCTTCTTGAGTCACTTGATGTCATTTACCCTCTCTCGCATCTTCCGTGAACCTGCATAAACATACGATTCCATTAAGTACCAATAGTTCCAGAATATTAACTCATTTAGACATAGAAATGAAGCCTTTCGATAGGGGTTTTTATCACAAAATGGACGCTCATCAGGGGGGGGTGAATACAACTTTTCAACTTAATCAGCTTGAAAAACACTTTTAATGCGGAATGTAAATTAACTTAAAGTGTTTGTCCATATTTAGATTAAGATCGATATACTAATGAAACAGTAAACCAACAAACAGAATATTAAAGACAGTAAAGTAAAGTGCAGTCCAAAGAACAAAGTGTAAGCTGGTTTTCAACTAATTCTTTTATTGAATAATAAAAAGAATTACAAGTAGTTGTGGAAGAAATTAGCCTACAAATCTAACTACTTTGGCTGAATAGCAAGTTGCAACTTTGTTTATTAACTCTACTAGCTCAAGCTGAGTACAACACGAATCCAAGCTGATAAGCTTTAATCATTATGAGAGTTAATGAAAGGATGCACACATTCTTAAGACACAAAGGCTGGCTTATATAGGCATCAACACTGCCTTGGATGCCGTTCCATTTCTTTCCACGCGTCTTGATCTAATGGTCTCTGCGTGATCAGTACTAGGTGACAGTGACATTGTCCCTTTTGTTCCCTACTTCTTCACCAAGACAAATCGTGCAGCAACAATACAATGGACACCTCATAGAATGTTTACAATCAACAACTGGCACTTTCTAGAATGTCCTTTCTGGTGCTTTATCCAGTTGATTGATGATGTATACAAAGTTAT
This sequence comes from Erigeron breviscapus, assembly GCA_034093135.1. Classification (NCBI taxonomy): domain Eukaryota; kingdom Viridiplantae; phylum Streptophyta; class Magnoliopsida; order Asterales; family Asteraceae; genus Erigeron; species Erigeron breviscapus. The sequence goes on along the minus strand of CM067173.1, from coordinate 41,359,899 downwards.
AACCACCTTGGAGCACTTGCAAGACTCCAGGCTGACAATGTACCTTCCAAGCTGACTGTAAGAACCAAGCTGAATTCCACCCATCAGCCTGGTCTTCTATCCTTGTTCTTCATCTTTGATTTAGACCAAGTGCTAGTTCTTCATTTGATGCAGCTTAAAAGATACCATCTTCAATCTGAAGATGTTGAGGCTGACTCAGCTTGGAACCATCCAAGCTGACTCAGCTCCAGAACCAAGGACTTAAGTATTTCTTGAGTTTTTTGTCATCTTCAAATCTATCTAGTAATGTGTGAGTGACTTGAATCCAACAATCTCCCCCTATTTGATGATGACAAAACCTTTGCAGCTTCCTTTGATCAGACTGGAAATACTTAAACAGATTGACAGGGTTATCAAGTTGATAACATTTTACATCTGACCCTTTTCAATCTTTTCCTTGGGTTCTTTTGATCTTTTTCAACTTATATAATATACACTTACAAAAACTGAGTGAAAAAAATGAACTCTATTTACTTTGAAAATGAAATACATGAAAGCATAACATAGAGTATTTATAAGTATTTCTTACATAAAGGACAAAGTTTAGAAATTAATCAAGAAAGCTTTCATAATACTCTTCCTTTATGTGATCAGGAGCAAGCTTATTCAAATCATATCCCCTTCTTGAGCCTTCAATCATTAGGGCTTGATGAAATCTGCTTTTGTTGTCACCAACTTGTGTGCAGACCAGCTTGAGAGAATATAGATGTATATTGGAAACCATTGTCAGCTCAGAAGCTCTTTGTAGCCCAATTTCTTCTTTATGAGTTCTGATTATCATGCCCAGTTCAGGGGTTTCTATGATTTGGCCTTCTATTGGATTTGCAATTTCAGGAGGCAAACTGAAATTTAGCTTATCCATCTTTTCACCATATCCAGACTTTTGAATCTTGACATGCAATTCTCTTCTTTTGAGCAAGTCTTCAATGGTTACTTTCTTCTTTCTTCTTTTGAGACCAGGCACAGTCTCATCTTCATCAGCTTCAGATTGATCTTCATGAGCAAATGGTTGTGGCAGTCCAGAAGTGTCCATAATTGCTTGGCTTGGTTAACATGAGAAGATTATACAACTCCACACATTCAGCATATCCAAGAGTGAACAACTCAGAAATCTCCAATACTTCACTTGCACCAGAGTCACCTTCGCTTTTCAAGTGGATTCTGGGGTATTTACTTGTTTTGGACTTTGTAAGCTTGACCCCAACAATCTCTTCTTGAATAGCCCTAGTCAGCTTGAATCTCTCCAGTTTCTCCTTTTCTGGCAGTGTTTGTCTTTTGCAAATAACTGTTGGCTTTTTCTTCACTTGAGTTGACTGTTTCTTCTTTGGAGAGTCATCAAGGTGCTCTTTTTCTAGTTCTTGGAGAGCTTTCTGTGTTTTCTCTTCTTATTCTCTAATTCTTTGCCTCTTTTCTTCTTCATTGTACTGATCTTGAATCCTTAAAAGTCTTTCTCTTTCTTTATCTTTAAGAATCAGTTTCCTTGCTAATCTAGCATCTTTGGCAATCTGTCTTCTTTCCAACTCAGCTTGATTCTTTCTAACAGCCTCTTCTTCAATCTCAAGCTGACTTCTTTGCCTAGAAGTACCTTCAGTCTGGGTGCCCCCAGTCTGAGTATCTTGATCAGCTTGAGTCTCCAAAGGTTGAATAAGTGTTGAAACTGAATCAGATCCTCTCCTCTCTGTAAAATAAGTTCCAATAGGAATCTTGTAACTGTCATCAGAGGAGGATTCATTATCCTCAAGTTTAAGGAGATCTGCATCAGCTTGGAGAGCCAAGACAACTTTGACATTTGCTCCTTCTTTTTCTTCATCACCAGGATCTTCCACAACTACTTCTTCTTGTATTGGAAGTGACTCAGTCTGAATTTGCATTTCATTTTGAGTTTCAGATTGATCAGCTCCAATGTTCATTATAGCCTCAGCAGCTTCAACTTCTTCATCATTCACCCTAGTATCACCTTCCATTATGGCAGCAGCATCTTCACCATCTACATACCCCCTTTCTGCTTCCTTCTCCCCCTTTTTGTCATCATTAATGGGAGCAGAGGAACTGGAGCTGATTGACTTTATGAGATGAGTAAGATCATTTTTTAAATAGGAGTCCAGCTCAGCCAGTTTTGTAGTGTGAGATGAGCTTGAAGTCTGTAGCTCATCAATTGTTGAGCTGATTGCTGCAACTTTATTCCTTAGCTCAGCTTCAGACACTTCCACTTTGAGTTGAGTCTTCAAGGAGTTGATGTCTTTGAGAACCCTTTTGTTTTGCCTTTGTAGCCTTAGCCTGTTGACTTTGAATCTGATTCTCATTGACTTCTTCATCCTATCTTGGGATTGGGCAAGAAGATCTAAATACCTTCTATTTTCTTCATTGATTTTTGCCATCTCTTGACTCCAACCCCTAAATCTACCACTCAGTCTGGCACCCATTGTCATCATTTCTTCTGTGTTTTCCATTATTTCTTCTTCTTGGGTGTCCAGAATCCATTGAGTTGTCACAATATCTTGAAGTTGATCCTGCAATGATACCTGTTTGCATTGAAAAGCATCCATACGTTCACCAAGCTTTGTGATGTCAGCCTTGTGGGCATTATTCATCTCAGTGAGCTTGGTTGCCACATCCTTTAATATGGATCTGGCCGTAATGGGAGGACCAGCGGTTTGCTTTTCAACTTGAACCCTTCCAGAGGATTCACTGGTGGCCCTAAAGGTCGGTATTTGAGGTGAATTTGGAAAAAGTGGAGCTAAAGGAGTTGTTGGGCGATTTTCCTCATGAGAGTGAGTCTCAAGAGGTAGATCTGAAGATGTCAGTCTGGCATCAGCTTGAGGAGAATTAACATGAAATTCAATTTGTACGTTGCATGCTTCAGGAAACTGATTTGATTGATCAGCTTCAGCAGTGGCAGTCATCAGAACATCCATTGAGGATGGATGAGTGCCAGACTGACCAAGTGACTAATCACCCCTTGTGGTGGTAATGAGTCTTTGACTACCAACATCTTGAGGACCATCAGTAGCTGTATCACCTGCAAGAGACGTATTGAGGTCTTGATAAATCAAGCCCTCTTGATCAAAAACAGTCCCTTGTGTTTCCACAAGTGCAGAGACGACTGCAGTTGATGTAATGTTAAGTGTAGAATTGGAAGGCCCCTCTTCTGTGGTGTGTTGTTGCACCATAGCCCCATTGGGACAGAATGTTGAGGCATGTACTCCACCTTGTGATCTAGGTGGAGCATTGACAGCCTGTGCAGACCCAAAGTGTAAAAGACAAGAATCAGCTTGAATACCCTTTCTATTTGAAGATCTTTGGTATTTAAGCTCAAATCTTTGCAACTGTGATGGACTCGACTCTTTATGGACTTGGGTTGAGTCCAGGGGTGTCCCTTTAGTGATTTCACCACTCTGTTTGGAGAGTGATGTAGGCGAAATTATAATGGACTCAGTCAGACCTTGGGCTGAGGTCTGTCATTCAATGCATACACCCTTTTAGGAGGTTGCAGCAGTAACAATTTTCCCTTTTATCTTATCTGCACCCTTTTTAGAGGATGCAGATGGGCGAATCGGCTTGGCAGCAGGTGAAGCTGAGTCAGCTTGGGAACGTTCCCTTGCAGATTCAGCCTCAAGGGGTAGTCTCCTTTTAGATGAGGAAACTTTAGCAGCTTTTGCAGCATGCTCCCCCTCAACTGATGCTCTTTTTCTCTTTTGAGATCTTTTCTTTGTGTGTTTTGGAGATTTTGGCTCTTATTGCAAAATTGGAGATTTTTGTGAGGGATCGGCTAGGAAGGGATTTTGTGGATCCACTTCCCTACCCTCTAAAAATGAAGAACGGTGAGATGGAGAAGGAGTTTCAGGGATATTAGAAGTTGTACCTGGATCATCACCCTGAATGGCTAAGTCTGAATCAGCTTGAGACTGATCAGCTTACGTCGAAGGGTGGTCATCTTCAGCTCCCTCTTCTTGAGAATCAGATTGATCCTCAAGATTTTCCATTTCCCTATTCACCCAAAAATCAAGATAATCCTGTTAGGACCAGTTTACTGGTAAACTGGCCAGTCTCCAGTTGCACCTGGAGACCCAGAAGATTTGTCCAGAATTATATTGAAGTCCAGTTGCATCGTACAGTCAACGCAACTGAAGACTTCCTCCAGTTGAGAACTGACCAGTTGAAGAATCCTTCCAGTTGAAGTCGAAGACAACAAGTGGAAGATAGAGAATGACAATGGCAGCGAAGCCCAGTTGACATTCTAGTCAGTTACAAACTGGAGACCGTCAGTGGAAATCTCTTACAAAGCTTTACACTGATTACGAGGAATTGACTTTTATGCTTTATGTGCTTTTACCCGGATAATAAGATTTATCATATTATTTAAGTAATAAAAGGTACATAAAGCTGGTTGAGTAAAGTTGCTTTATATTGCAACTTTACACTGCTTTTTAAGGAATTAAATGTTATTCCTTAAATGATCTCAACCACATTTGTACGGCCAAAGTTAACATCCCAATGTTAACTTTGCCTTTAAATACAAGTCATTGCACAACAAGAATATTTACTTCTTCGAACACACTTCGAAAGAATTTGTGAGTCCCTCGATAGCTACTGATCGCTCTCGAGATCGTCTATTGTTATGTCGTGAGTGCGGAATCCTCACGAGATAACTAGTTTGATTAGTTATCGTATATATTGCTAATTATATCAATATAATCGGCCTTATGTGATCTATCTTCGTTTTCTATAAGCTAGAAACGAACTTAGTCGCTTTTGATGTGTTAAATCTGAACTGGCATCCTCAATTTAGGGTTTCCATTCGTTTATATATGTTTCAAATCGATATTGGGCCTGCTGGGCTTTGTTCTTACGAACTTAGCAACCCAGCCCATATAACGAAGATTATCTTCGTTAGTTCCTAACGAAGATTATCTTCGTTAGTTCCTAACGAAGATTATCTTCGTTAGTTCCTAACGAAGATTATCTTCGTTAGTACTAAATACCAACAACATCTATGCTTAGTTATTTTCCAAGTACTTTATGTACAAGAAACCTAACATATATTATGTTTGTACTTGTATGACATACATAACAAACATCATATATAAACATATATATCACACCAAAACATGTAATCGATCATTACTAAAACACGAAGTCCATAATCTATCAATTACATATAAATGAATAAGACATAAAACAACATAATGTCTTAATCTAAAAGACTAATCAAATCTAAGTTGCTGTTGTCACATCAACATGCATCAACAAACTCCCCCTTGACAGCAGCATCTTCGATTTTTTCAGTCTTCAAAAAGTCTTCATCATCCATCAAATAACAATCGTTTGCTATTTGCATGGATATTTTCATGTAAGCAGACTTGAAGAATCTTACGATATCGATCTTCTTCATTCTTCCAAAATGGTAAAAATGAGCATTCAGTATCGTATAATTTTCTCTGATCATTTCTTGAGAAGTGAACCAACTGCATTGGATCATACAGTCTTCTCAACAATATCTTCTTCTTCGAGTCCGCATACATCTTGGCTTCACCAAAATTTCGATCAATCTCCCAATTATCCCTCTTATCCAAGACATCTTGTGCCCATTTCTTAGCAGGGACTTTGATCATACATTTGATATCACGTTGAATATACTCAACATTTTTATCTGGCTTAACCACCTTCTTCTTTCGTCTTGGTTCAATATGAAACTTTGATTTTTCAGAGTCTTTCATATTCAATCTCAACTTGAAATCTTCGTAAAGGTTCTTACCAACCACATCTGCAAGACCATAACCACTTGGATTGATAATCCTGTTATTTCCAAGTTCATGTAAGTCTTCTTCATACAAACTTCTGAAATGTCTCTCACGCCATGCTAGATACTGACAACCTTCTGGTCTTTTAAGAACGAACAACTTCAGTTCTTCATCATAGAACCAACTCCAGATTATTGTCTTATATTTTGCAGCATCTTTATCTGAGATGTGAGTCCAATACATGATGGGCTTCATAGTATCCCATGTGACTATATATTCATTAATTCTTTGCCCAGGCACAAGTCGATCAATCTCATGTAGTGGATCATCTTCTCTGAGAGGTACAGGATAATCATTTGGATCAAAAGGTCTTGTCAAGTTGATTTCCCAGTGAAAAGGAATCAATGCATCATCAATCTTAGCAAATACCACAAAGTTTAAAACTTTAGCAGAACTACTAATTGAAGCTTGAAGCATTCTTTCCTTAACTTCTTTCCTTTTAATCTCTAACTCTTTTCTTTCTTCTAAAAATGGATCTTCATAAGTTGAGTCCCAAACATCATCAAAACCATAAGGCTTCTTGAATATGTTTATATCCGGTTCAGGAACAACCTCACCTTCCTCAAGTTCATCACCATCAAAGAGTAATTCTGCATCATCTGTATCATCTATTAAGATTACACAAAATGAACACCAAAATAAAATGAATAATCATGATAATAATAATAATAGAGATGAAATATAATTGCATTGAAATAAGATAGATTACATTCACATGTCGTAAACTTATTACATGCAACCTAATATACACTTTATCAATCTTTATCAAAATCATAAGTTGAATCAGAATCAGAATCAGAATCAGAATCAGATTCCAAGGCTGTTTGCCTTTGAATATTAATAAGATAAATTACATTCACATGTCGTAAACTTATTACATGCAACCTAATATACACTTTATCAATCTTTATCAAAATCATAAGTTGAATCAGAATCAGAATCAGATTCCAAGGCCGTTTGCCTTTGAATCTGTAATTCTTTTCCTCTTTCAGTTTCTGCTTCTTGCTGTTTATCTAATAAGTTATCAAATACAGAATGAAAAGCATTTTCTTCGGTATTATAGTTATGTCCAAATTTTGCCTTAACTTCACGCTTTAATCGTTCAGTTTCAGCTTCAACATGATCATCACTTAAATAATCAATCGATTTCGAAGAATTACCTGAGTCAAGTGCTTCAATAACTTCAGTCTCTCGAGGAGCATTTGATCCACCCGCACCAGAAGTACCAGTCTGGGTAGTATCTCTTCCTGTCTCCCCCTGAGTCTCAACCCTTTTCCTTTGTCAGAAACTGGGCGAGAATCACTCCTATTACCAGCATTATCAGCATCATCATCATCATCATTCTGACGTCTTGGCTGAACTGCTGATAATCTGCAAACTTCTTCAGGAACATCTCCCCCTTGATTCTTGACCCAGTTAATTAAAAAGGTCAAAGTACCTCGAACATTCGTAAGATCAGACTCTAACGTATCAACACGAGCCTGAAGAACATCGATACGCCTAACTAGGGAGTAATCTGAAGGAATAGGAGGAAAAGTAGGCAATCTGGGCAATATTGGTATAGCAGGAGGCAACAGTGGACGCAACGGTACACTACCGGCAACAGAAGCAACCGGTGCTATAGAGACAGCAGGAATAGCAGCAGCAGCTGTCGATACTGAAGTATCCTCAGAAATTCTTGCACGCTTAGCTCTGCGATAAGTGAGAGTAGCATCCAGTGTCCTCTTTGGTCCAACAGTACTTGTACCTTCATGAAATGGACTTGATGGCATATTTCTATGTTCCAATACTTCTTGATAATCAAGTACAGCTTCTTGTTCAGCACCAACATCCTCATCCAGATTAACTTCTTCTTGAACAGATTGATTCGTTTCAGAAAGAACCGGTGAAGAATGACATGCCTTACTCCGACGCTCTCGGCGTAAAGCACCAGGTACATCTTCTCGAGAGAAGTGATATGAATGATCACTTCCTGAAACAGCAGGTACATCATGAGTCATCTTAGTTCGATGCTCATTACCAGAGTCAGCAGCGACACTATCATATTCATCTGTGTCTGCTTCAACTACATCAGCATCACCATCATTCCCACTATGAGAATCATCAGAATCACCAGCCGAACTATCATCTGAACTCTCTTCATCCTCATGATCAGAATTGTCTTCATCATCCACTAACATATCATTCTCAAAACGAGATCGATAATTTGGATTAATTAAGTGACCAAACAAAGGTGGATTATTTAGACCAGCTACATTTCGAGTATTGGCATCTAAATCAGCAAATATACGTAAAGGCCAAGCATGTGGTACATAGCGAGGACCTTGATCAAATACCAAGTTCGGACAGAAATGTCTAACTATCGCCATAACAAAACGAGGATATAATAGAAACCTATTCTTCGCCTTGGCATTGATTTGACCAATAAACTCATGAAAGAAGTATGTTGAAAACGGATAAGGTCGATTATAGACCAAAGCAACCATCTGCGAAGAAATCTGAGCAAAAAGCTGATCAAATCCAGCCTTACGATTGCTCAGACTTACTAACAACACGTAAGCAAGGTATCTCCAACGTCCTTGAAATCCACTCTTATCAAAAGGAAGCTTTATTTGACCAACATATCCCATTCTTTGAAAGCACCTACGAATAAGGTCAAAATCATAAGCTACATCTACTGCGTCGTCTGATTCTTCACCCAAATGTAGAATTTCACGAAGCATCGTAGCATTAAAATCAAAAGTGATTCCTTCAACAGTTGCTCGAACAAAACTACGACCATTAACCATGACCTGATGAGAAGTCCTCCAGAAATCATCAATATTCTGCCTAACCAATCTAGGTGAATCACAGAAAGCAAAAGAAAGCCTAGAACGAGCAATAAAATCAAACATTTCATGATAGCGTTCACAATTATGCTGATCTGGATCCAGATTTAAGGCCAGATTGTGCTTCTTAAAGAACTGACGTGGAGCAAGAGCCATTTCTGCAAAACAGATCATAATTTAAAAAAAAATTATAGGATTAGTACAAGAAATGAATTGCAGGCTTAGATGAACTTAATCAATAATTTCATAAGTTGAGACTGTACAAAATTTAGTCTTTAAGTTCGTAAGTTAAGAATGTACGAAGATAGACTTTAAGTTCGTTAGTTAGGAATGAACGAAGATAGACTTTAAAGTCGTTTGATAACAATAAACGAAAATAGGTGTTAAGTTCGTTGGTAACAATGAACGAAAATAGCTTTGAAGCATAAATAAGTTCGTTAGTCACAAGAACTTCTAAGTTCGTTAGTTGAAGGAAAAGTCTAAGTTCGTAAACTTTATTTGAGAACCTAAGTTCGTAGAGATAAACAAAAACTAACTTCGTAGCCATTCTGATCAATCAGTTGGGTCCAAAATCAAATATTTGATTCGTAAAACATTGATTAACACTTTATTTGCCCAAAATCAATCACAAAACATTTGTATCACTAAAAAGAAGCATAACCCACTTCAATTTTACAAACGAATTAAGGATCCAATGGATTTAAAATCAAAAACGAAATTAAACCCTAGAACTTAAAATATTTCTTAAAACCACTTGTGAGTCCCTCGATAGCTACTGTGCATACCTGCAATATTCTTGGTGAACTTGTGCAATATTCTCTCAATCGTAAAAAGGAACATTTCACAACTTTAAGTGTTTCGATTGTTTAGAGAAATTCCGAGTGTAGATCAATTGTAGTTCATTGGTTGTTAGGATATTTATATTCTTGTATTATCTTGGTTCCGCAACAACCTTGTAATTTATTTAACATTAATAAATAAATTACACTTGAAAATTACATATTGTCTCACCAATTTACTTACAAGTTATTTGTATTATTGCATTGTTCTTTACTTATTGTCACTTAAATAAGTAATCTATCTAGAACTTGGTATATACTCTCTATAACTGGTCGTCTCCAGTTCAGGGCTTATATTGTAAAGTAACTCCACCATCGACATTGAGGTGTCTTCAGGTAGTGCCATCTATTGAGTTGGGACTTACAAATCCTGCATAGCAGGGGTTAGTGTCTGGTGAACCTCAATAGGTCCAAAAATATTTGAGGCCAGGGGTGAAATTTTGATGAAATCCCCTGTTGCCCTTTGGAAATCTCCTTTCAAAAATTTTTCAATAATGTAACCCAAGATTCTGCCATAGTAAACATTCTCAGATTTTGCAGAAATCTTGTTCACAGGATCATCAAAGATCAGTTTTCCAAAATCAATCAACCTATTGTTGACCATGCAGTAAAAAATTTGCATTTCTAGTCTGTTTGGTGTATCAAAACCACCAACCTTAGTTTGCAACGATCTTACAATATATGAGATCAAATATTTATAGATACCAGAGAAATAAGATATTTTGACCGAACCTCCAATCCTCCCTGAATAACTAATATTCTTTAAAACAGTTTTAGCCTCATCCAGGGTTGGGACTGATTCATAGGCAAGATCAGACTTGTACTCTAAATCAAAAATCTTTTTAAAACTATCAAGAGTAAGTACAAGCTGACGAGATGCATTATCTAAGGTACCAACAATGCATTGTTTACCCTTTGTGGCGGTCGAAACCCTGCTTGTGAGCCAAAACTCACAAAGCTGGTTATAATTAATAAAACCAGGAGAAAAGTGCAGAATCTTACCCATAGGATGATAAAAGATATACCTTGCCATGTCAGAGTAGTCGGACTTGTTTGAAGGTGGATGGAGATTGGCATATTGTGGAGGCCGTACCTTGATCTGAGTAGAGACCCATTTGGCACCCTCTATTTCTGGAACCCTATCTCCCTTCAAATAGGTACCGATCTTTTCGACTTGTTTTGGTTCAGGATAATTCACATTAGAAGAAGAAGCCATTTGAATGTTTAAGCTGATTGAGAATAAACTTAAAAACAAATAATATAAGAGAAAATGAAAAACAGAGTATGAGAGCTTTTGAGAGAAAATAAAATGAGAATAAGATTAGAGAGATGAGAAAGCAATGGAATAGTGATTTGATCAAAACGGGTTAGATTTTATATTGCCTTCCCACTGATGGTGGTTTTTATTTAGGTCTTTAAATTTATAAAATGTTGTACAAGTAACTATCTTAAAACATAACTACACTAACGGGCAGAGAACCCGGTCAATGTAATATAGTCTAGTGATAAGCTACAGGATCGTTCGCAGGGACGCGTTGCACTACCTAATCTAATAATATGTGTAATTCTAGCGGTTGGGGGTTGTCACGATTTCCTATTATACTAATGCAATAAAAAGTAAATAAAAGCCGCAACTGCTTATTCAGCGAGAGGCTCAGTCTGAAAATAGTTTGAGAAAAGCAAATAACAGTAATAAAATTAAAATACTTGTTTGGACATCTCAGATCTCATGGTACGACCAAATACTATTCTACTGGTTTGTTAGACTGTTGGAAACTTAATCACGGCTCAGATTCTCGTTAGATTCATTTTGCCTAAGTAACTAGTGCTGTCCCTAGACTCACACTACTCTATAAACAAATTCTCGTTAGATTCATTGTTTAAGCATTAATGACCTAAAGTTTGTGTTACTAGTTCATCTTTTAATTACCCGGCTCTTAAGCCATGACCAGATATAATTCTCTCCGGTGACCACAATGCTCGTTTCCAAGTCAAAGGATCGCGTCTGACATTGTTAAGCATCATGATCAATTCATCCTAGTTACTATGGTTTTGGATCCCTCGGTTACAAGTGAATCGCTTTTTACTCCTAGTTATAGACCGACTAGTCGTTTTCTGTCCTAGCATATTAGCCCTAGTGTATGATCATAGACAACCATCAGAATTAAACTAATATGTTCAGATATAAAACCAATAGCAACATGAATTACTAATAAACATGGATCTACGATAAACAGTAAAACACACTCCAACAGTATCTAACAAACACAATAAAACAATAAACGTCTACATGATCAAAAGATGAAAGACATTGTTCAAATAAAAGAAAGTAAATAGAAAAGCTAGATCTAGACCGAGGATGAAGATCGGAAGGCGTTAGAAGCTCCAAAACCTTCTGGAAATCTGCAAAGTCGACCTAGGGTTGTTGCTGGGCGGCTAGGGCTGCTGAATCGGCTCTCTCTTAGGGTTTTGAGGGTTAGTTTGGCTTAAATAGTGATTTAAGTCAGTTTTAGATCTGGGCTGACCAGCGGCACTGGTGGGCTCACCAGCGGCGCTGGTTCTGGGTTTTACTGGGCCAGCGGCGTTGGGTCTTCGCCAACGGCGCTGGTGGCTGCTGTTTGTACTCGTACTTCTTCGTTCGGCTCCCGAATCACTTCCTTGTGTCTTGTAACTTCATAGGCTTCCTTCTTGAGTCACTTGATGTCGTTTACCCTCTCTCGCATCTTCCATGAACCTACATAAACATACGATTCCATTAAGTACCGATAGTTCCGGAATATTGACTCATTTAGGCATTGAAATGAAGCCTTTCGATAGGGGTTTTTATCTTAAAATGGACGCTCATCATATACCCCCACACTTAAGTTGTACACGCCCCCGTTGTACTAGACATATAACTTAGGGTAATAGGAAAAACACATATAAAATAAAAGAAAAAAGATTAACGAAACTTCCCGGGTCTAAAATTGCATGATAGTTGTTGAAGATGGCATTTGCGGAGAGACTTGAATGATGTAGAATCTTCAAAGACTTGAGTCGTCTCCATTTGATGGCGAACCATGGCTGCGTCTCCACCTTCTTTTCTTTTTGGTATTTTCTGATTTTTTAATTTTTTTGGATTTTTGGCGATCTGGTGTGCAGAATGGAGCAGGGAGCGGCGGTGGTGAGTAGGTAGCGGCACTGGCTGTGTCCAGTAGCGGCGCTGGGATAGTTGAAGCGGCGCTGGACTACACAGATGCAGGTCCAGCGGCGCTGGTCTGGTTTTACTGGGCCAGCGGCGTTGGGTCTTAGCCAGCGGCGCTGGTGGCTGCTGTTTGTACTCGTACTTCTTCGTTCGGCTCCCGAATCACTTCCTTGTGTCTTGTAACTTCATAGGCTTCCTTCTTGAGTCACTTGATGTCGTTTACCCTCTCTCGCATCTTCCATGAACCTACATAAACATACGATTCCATTAAGTACCGATAGTTCCGGAATATTGACTCATTTAGGCATTGAAATGAAGCCTTTCGATAGGGGTTTTTATCTTAAAATGGACGCTCATCATATACCCCCACACTTAAGTTGTACAACGCCCCCGTTGTACTAGACATATAACTTAGGGTAATAGGAAAAACACATATAAAATAAAAGAAAAAAGATTAACGAAACTTCCCGGGTCTAAAATTGCATGATAGTTGTTGAAGATGGCATTTGCGGAGAGACTTGAATGATGTAGAATCTTCAAAGACTTGAGTCGTCTCCATTTGATGGCGAACCATGGCTGCGTCTCCACCTTCTTTTCTTTTTGGTATTTTCTGATTTTTTAATTTTTTTGGACTTTTGGTTTTTTTTGATTTTTTTGGATTTTTGGTTTTTTTTGATTTTTTTGGATTTTTGATTTTTTTTGATTTTTTTGGATTTTTGGGTTTTTCTGATTTTTTTGGATTTTTGGCGATCTGGTGTGCAGAATGGAGCAGGGAGCGGCGGTGGTGAGTAGGTAGCGGCACTGGCTGTGTCCAGTAGCGGCGCTGGGATAGTTGAAGCGGCGCTGCAAGGCATTTGATATTTCAAGGTGTGTGTACTTGTGAGTCACTACTTAGATATACTCCTACACTACAGTCATGCTCGCTAGCTAGACACTAAAGCAGTCATACGATATTATCATCTTTAATAGTTGAGACAGTGGTGACAGGTCGGTGATTCCTCACTCGCAGAGCGACATAACTCAACTAAAAGTTCACATCAAGACAGCGGTGATAGGTCGGTGGTTCCCCACGCGCAGAGCGACATAACTTGATGCGTTTTTAGATTTTACTCGTTATAGTTCTTTGAACTTTGTTTAATCTACTGATTGTCTTTCTTAAGATACTACATTATTCATGCAATAGACATTTATCAGAGACCCCAGATGACTCATACTCCTACTCCGCATGCAACTAGTTCACATTAAATAGTGCAAGAATTAAGGTGAACCATACATCTAAACTAGTTCCTACACAAGCACGTATAGTTAAGTCCAATTAATATACCTACTAATGACTAGAAAGCTCTAATTGCTAGGCATATTAAAGTCTAGTTAAGTGTGCTATGGCAAACATAATCGCATACAGTTTCAGTCTAAGCTCTAATCCAGTTGGAAGCATGAACATCCACAAATCTATAGTTAAACTAACAATTCTAACTAACCGTTCATCCTACCAAAGTTAATATTGCTTAGTTATCGTCATCTTTTGTCTACTTGCAAAGCTTATATTCTCAAAAATAGTTTTCAGACACTTAAAAACTTTGAATTTGCATGAAATAAGTAGTAGAAAACTTGAGTTAAATCAAACAATTAGACCAAGGGTTTTTCCTATTCCATCCCTCCACACTTAAGTTGTACAACGCCCCCGTTGTACTAGACATATAACTTAGGGTAATAGGAAAAACACATATAAAATAAAAGAAAAAAGATTAACGAAACTTCCCGGGTCTAAAATTGCATGATAGTTGTTGAAGATGGCATTTGCGGAGAGACTTGAATGATGTAGAATCTTCAAAGACTTGAGTCGTCTCCATTTGATGGCGAACCATGGCTGCGTCTCCACCTTCTTTTCTTTTTGGTATTTTCTGATTTTTTAATTTTTTTGGACTTTTGGTTTTTTTTGATTTTTTTGGATTTTTGGCGATCTGGTGTGCAGAATGGAGCAGGGAGCGGCGGTGGTGAGTAGGTAGCGGCACTGGCTGTGTCCAGTAGCGGCGCTGGGATAGTTGAAGCGGCGCTGGACTACACAGATGCAGGTTCCAGCGGCGCTGGTCTTCAGCTAGCGGCCCTGGGAGTGCCCTGATGCATTCCCAGCGGCGCTGGAGGTCCAGTAGCGGCGATGGTGGCTCCTGTACGTGTTCCAAGGTCTGATTTCTTCAAAGATTTGATGCTCGAACTCCCCCAAACTTAGCTTTTGGCCAAGTGCATGGTTTCCTTCAGACTAGAAAGCAAAATACTCCTACACACTTCAATCAAAATATCAAAATGGAAAATAACAAGCTAAAACATAAATAAAAAAATAAAAACAAAAAACGATTGCAATAAGTTACTTGTTTCTTTGATCCATTGAAAGCTTGCATATGTGATACTCAAAACATACTTCATAGAATATCACAATGATAAAATTGAAAACAATCACTTAATTGCAATTAGTCACATATTCCTAAAAAGTAAAAATAAAAATAAAAAAATAAAATAAAAATAAAAATAAAAATACGGCTTGGGTTACCTCCAAAGAAGCGCTAAGTTTAACGAGTCTTCAGCCAGACTCGGCCTAGGAACTAGGGTGAGGATTACGGGTTAGGCCTAGGGCCGGTACCTGTGGGGTAACGTTCGAAGTGACTTATGGCTTCTTTTCCATTGGTTCCTTTCTTCTCCTCTGAGTTTTTTGAGTTCCTTTGTGTTCCAGTAGCTTCAACCATTTCCACGTCGATCCGTGTTTGACTTTCAGGTCTGGTTCTGGTGGTAATGGATTTGATTTCGCGAAAATCGGGGCTGCAGGGTGTACAAGCGGCGCTGGTTGGGTGCCAGCGGCGCTGGTGGAGTCCCAGCGGCGCTGGTTGGCTTCAGGTGGTGTGCGAGCGGCACTGGTCTATGTACCCAGCAGCGCTGGCTGCTCCGTTGCAGTTTCAGATTTTGCGTTAGTGCACGATTCGGCTTCTTTCGTCTCTTGGGCAGCTTCTTCCTTGATTTCTATCTCACACATTGCTCCCACACATTCTTTCAACGGAGAAGAATATAGTTCAAACTTACCTCTGTTGTCAAATTCTTCCTTGGCTTCAGCAGTAAGTCCGAAATAGAAGATCTCAAGGCGTTCTTTATCATTAAATGTTCCTTCCGGGCAGTCTTTGATTAGTTCCTCCATCCTTCTCGATGCGTCTTCTATACTTTCTCCTTCTTTTTGCGCGAACCTTTCTGCCTTAAATGTCAATTTTAAACTTCTCGCTAGTTCCACCAACTCTTTCAAACTTAACTTGTCATAATCTTCTTCTTCTAGAATCCGAAATTGCTCTGTCATTGATATGGTTAGGAAATCTCCTTTGGCTGCTTTATCCAACATTCTCTGTTCTACATCTCCTAAACCATAGTAGAACGAGTCGATAATATCGTCATCCCAAAACGTTCCCGGTGGGAAACATTCAACTAAATCAATCAGGCGATCCCAGGCTTCTTCGATCAACTCATCCTCCTTTTGTTTGAAATCAAAAATGACTAAGCTATCCATACTAGGTTCATCGAATCCATCTTTTTCTTCCGTGGACTCGTCATCACTCTCGTCTTCTGTTCTCCAAATATCGGTTCTGACTTCTACCAACTTATCTAACTCTCTCAAGGTCTCGTTCTCTACTTCGATCCGATAGCAACTTACATCTGCTCCTCCTCCTTCGACGTTAGCTTTTACCAAAACGCTTTTGGGCCCTTGTCTTAATATAAGTTCACCCTTGTCGAAGTCCATATTTACTTTTGCCAAGTGTAGGAACGACCTTCCCAAAATCAGCGGGAGTTCATGGTAACATGGAAGATCTAAAACTACAAAAGTGACTTTAAAGATTACCTCTTTAATAGTAATTGCTACAACTTCCACTTTTGCTCCCTTGCATGTCGAGATTCCATTTATAACTTCTAGCCTCATCTTCTCGGGGTTGCTTTTTTCAAGTTTCAGATGGTCGCATAGTGCCTTAGGCATAATGTTGGCGTTGGATCCGGAGTCGACCACCGCTAACACACTCCCCGCATGGTTTATCTGTCACGGAATCATTAATCTTCCAAACAATATCTCATCGGTGTTGTTCCGCTCTGGTTTCGAGAAGCGCTCTTTTTCTCCCCTTGATCTGTTAAAAACTGGCTTGGAGGTTGTCTGTTCGGGGTCCCTAGCGGCGCTGGTTGGCCACCAGCGGCGCTGGTTGGGTGCCAGCGGCGCTGGTTGGCTGCCAGCGGCGCTGGTAGGGTTCCAACGGCGCTGGTGAAG
Organism: Erigeron breviscapus; assembly: GCA_034093135.1. Lineage (NCBI taxonomy): Eukaryota > Viridiplantae > Streptophyta > Magnoliopsida > Asterales > Asteraceae > Erigeron > Erigeron breviscapus. The sequence goes on along the minus strand of CM067173.1, from coordinate 41,342,920 downwards.
TCTGATAAGGTCTGGAATCGTTCGTTTTAGTTCTTGTGCTTTGTCCTTTACCTTTCTGAAGCTCTCCGATGACCTTCTGACTCGATTTAAGGTTGCGTGCAATTCAGTTTCCTCCGAGGGCCATCTTCGGTGGTCATCTCCATGTTCTTGCATCCCTTTTATTCTCAGAACTGTCAATCGGTCTACCATCCTTGCCAATTTTTCCTCAATCCTTTTCCAAACTTTGTCAGCTCCTTGATGCAATAGAGTTTGCATGTCCTCGGCTTTTGCAATGTAGAGGTCGTAGGTGCACTTCTCGTAACTTCTTTCCTTGAAAGGTCCTTCTTTAAGGTGTTCTACGATCTCATTCAAAGAGTTGATGAATTTCCCGTGGAGCCTCATTGATTCCTCCCATGCCTCCTCCCAACTGGAGTAATCCAGCTGGTTAAAGTCCTCTATCTCTTCCATCAACCTTTCCTGACGTATGAATATTTCTGGAAGCTTCGATCTCGGATTTGGGTAGAGATCAGGATGAAATCTTGATGCAGAAGGATGCCCCAGCGGCGCTGGTACTATCCCAGCGGCGCTGGGTAGCTCAGTTTCGCTCTCCTTTGCTCTTTTGTCTCCCGAGAAGAAGCGTATCGAAGTGTTCTGGTCGAAATTCTCCGCTCCTACTCTGAAATCAACTGGCCTAAAAGAGGTGACAAAGTCGAAGCTAGGGTTTCCGGATGGTGCAGACCTGCCCAGCGGCGCTGGTCTAGACTCCCAGCGGCGCTGGGTTAAGTCCAGCGGCGCCGGCTTCAGCTGTTCTGAAGATTTTCTCATTATTCGCCCTTTTTATGTCCTCCTCCATCCTTGAGTCAAATTCTTCAGATCCTTTCCAGTGCATTGTACCTATCTTAAATGAAACAAACTAAACGAAAACTAAAGAAAAAGAAAAACAAGAAAGAAACAAACACGAAAACACAAAAACGATTAGTAACTTCAAGAACAAACTAAATTAACCTAAATGCAAAGAATCTAATCTTAACAACTAAAAACGATAAAATGAAAATATTTTTGGATTTTTGATTTTTGACGAAAATGAAAATACTAGCTAAATTAACTAAAACCCTAATTTTGACCTAATAACCTAATTTGACCTAATTAACTTAACCTAACTACTGAAAAGTAACTACTTCATGCCGAAACACAAAATAGGATCGAATTACACTACTAAACTAAGAATGCGTCGCGTCCCCGGCAGCGGCGCCAAAAGACTTGATGGTGGTTTTTATTTGGGTCTTTAAATTTATAAAATGTTGTACAAGTAACTATCTTAAAACACAACCACACTAACGGGCAGAGAACCCGGTCAATGTAATATAGTCTAGTGATAAGCTACAGGATCGTTCGCAGGGACGCGTTGCACTACCTAATCTAATAATATGTGTAATTCTAGCGGTTGGGGGTTGTCACGATTTCCTATTATACTAATGCAATAAAAAGTAAATAAAAGCCGCAACCGCTTATTCAGCGAGAGGCTCAGTTTGAAAATAGTTTGAGAAAAGCAAATAACAGTAATAAAATTAAAATACTTGTTTGGACATCTCAGATCTCAAGGTAAGACCAAATACTATTCTATTGGTTTGTTAGACTGTTGGAAACTTAATCACGGCTCAGATTCTCATTAGATTCACTTTGCCTAAGTAACTAGTGCTGTCCCTAGACTCACACTACTCTATAAACAAATTCTCATTAGATTCATTGTTTAAGCATTAATGACCTAAAGTTTGTGTTACTAGTTCATCTTTTAATTACCCGGCTCTTAAGCCATGACCATATATAATTCTCTCTGGTGACCATAGCGCTCGTTTCCAAGTCAAAGGATCGCGTCTGACATTGTTAAGCATCATGTTCAATTCATCCTAGTTACTATGGTTCTGGATCCCTCGGTTACAAGTGAATCACTTTTTACTCCTAGTTATAGACCGACTAGTGTATGATCATAGACAACCATCAGAATTAAACTAATATGTTCAGATATAAAACCAATAGCAACATGAATTACTAATAAACATGGATCTACGATAAACAGTAAAACACACTCCAACAGTATCTAACAAACACAATAAAACAATAAACGTCTACATGATCACATCGATTCCAAACAAGTATTCAGCCTACTAGCCTAGCATTATTAAAGGAATAACAAAGTCTGAAAAGATGAAAGACATTGTTCAAATAAAAGAAAGTAAATAGAAAAGCTAGATCTAGACCGAGGATGAAGATCGGAAGGCGTTAGAAGCTCCAAAACCTTCTGGAAATCTGCAAAGTCGACCTAGGGATGTTGTTGGGCGGCTAGGGCTGTTGAATCGGCTCTCTCTTAGGGTTTTGATGGTTAGTTCGGCTTAAATAGTGATTTAAGTCGGTTTCAGGTCTGGGCCGACCAGCGGCGCTGGTGGGCTCACCAGTGGCGCTGGTTCTGGGTTTTACTGGGTCAGCGGCGCTGGTGGGCTCACCAGTGGCGCTGGTTCTGGGTTTTCTGGGCAGCGGCGCTGGTGGGCTCACCAGTGGCGCTGGTTCTGGGTTTTACTGGGCAGCGGCGCTGGTGGGCTCACCAGTGGCGCTGGTTCTGGGTTTTACTGGGTCAGCGGCGCTGGTGGGCTCACCAGTGGCGCTGGTTCTGGGTTTTACTGGGTCAGCGGCGCTGGTGGGCTCACCAGCGGCGCTGGTTCTGGGTTTTCTGGGCAGCGGCGCTGGTGGGCTCACCAGCGGCGCTGGTTCTGGGTTTTACTGGGCAGCGGCGCTGGTGGGCTCACCAGCGGCGCTGGTTCTGGGTTTTCTGGGCAGCGGCGCTGGTGGGCTCACCAGCGGCGCTGGTTCTGGGTTTTACTGGGCAGCGGCGCTGGTGGGCTCACCAGCGGCGCTGGTTCTGGGTTTTCTGGGCCGACCAGCGGCGCTGGTGGGCTCACCAGTGGCGCTGGTTCTGGGTTTTACTGGGTCAGCGGCGCTGGTGGGCTCACCAGCGGCGCTGGTTCTGGGTTTCAGGTCTGGGCCGACCAGCGGCGCTGGTGGGCTCACCAGTGGCGCTGGTTCTGGGTTTTACTGGGTCAGCGGCGCTGGTGGGCTCACCAGTGGCGCTGGTTCTGGGTTTTACTGGGTCAGCGGCGCTGGTGGGCTCACCAGTGGCGCTGGTTCTGGGTTTTCTGGGCAGCGGCGCTGGTGGGCTCACCAGCGGCGCTGGTTCTGGGTTTTACTGGGCAGCGGCGCTGGTGGGCTCACCAGCGGCGCTGGTTCTGGGTTTTCTGGGCAGCGGCGCTGGTGGGCTCACCAGCGGCGCTGGTTCTGGGTTTTACTGGGCAGCGGCGCTGGTGGGCTCACCAGCGGCGCTGGTTCTGGGTTTTCTGGGCCGACCAGCGGCGCTGGTGGGCTCACCAGTGGCGCTGGTTCTGGGTTTTACTGGGTCAGCGGCGCTGGTGGGCTCACCAGTGGCGCTGGTTCTGGGTTTCAGGTCTGGGCCGACCAGCGGCGCTGGTGGGCTCACCAGTGGCGCTGGTTCTGGGTTTTACTGGGTCAGCGGCGCTGGTGGGCTCACCAGTGGCGCTGGTTCTGGGTTTTACTGGGTCAGCGGCGCTGGTGGGCTCACCAGTGGCGCTGGTTCTGGGTTTTACTGGGTCAGCGGCGCTGGTGGGCTCACCAGTGGCGCTGGTTCTGGGTTTTACTGGGTCAGCGGCGCTGGTGGGCTCACCAGCGGCGCTGGTTCTGGGTTTTCTGGGCCAGCGGCGCTGGTGGGCTCACCAGTGGCGCTGGTTCTGGGTTTTACTGGGCAGCGGCGCTGGTGGGCTCACCAGCGGCGCTGGTTCTGGGTTTTCTGGGCCAGCGGCGCTGGTGGGCTCACCAGTGGCGCTGGTTCTGGGTTTTACTGGGCAGCGGCGCTGGTGGGCTCACCAGTGGCGCTGGCTGGGTTTTCTGGGCCAGCGGCGCTGGTGGCTGCTGTTTGTACTCGTACTTCTTCGTTCGGCTCCCGAATCACTTCCTTGTGTCTTGTAACTTCATAGGCTTCCTTCTTGAGTCACTTGATGTCATTTACCCTCTCTCGCATCTTCCGTGAACCTGCATAAACATACGATTCCATTAAGTACCGATAGTTCCGGAATATTAACTCATTTAAGCATTGAAATGAAGCCTTTCGATAGGGGTTTTTATCACAAAATGGACGCTCATCACACACCAAAAAAAAATGTGCCGTTTTGTGATTGGAGAGAGAAAGTACATTTACCCTAACGGTCACTTTTTACCATGAACAAATGACAGTTGCGGTTTGTACAGAGGAAAGAGAGACAAAAATAGTGAAGCAATATTTTATTTACAGCAAAAAGGAATAAAAAAAAATATGAAATAATTTATTAAGTAAAATCCAAGCTGACTCCAAGCTGGGCTGACTCAGCTTGGCCATCCTTAGGTCAAAGCTAAGGTCAATCAACTTGAGTTTTAACTAATATATTATTCCATGTTTAACATTCCCACCTTGCTCAGCAAGGTATTAAACCTTGCTTCATCAAGAGGCTTGGTAAACAAGTCTGCAAGCTGATTTTCTGTTGAAATAAAATGAAGTTCAATGTCTTCCTTCATGACATGGTCTCTAATGAAATGATATCTGACATCAATATGCTTAGTCCTTGAATGATTAACAGGATTGTTGGTAATTGCAATGGCACTTGTATTGTCACAAAAGATGGGAGTCTTAGACACAATAATATCATAATCAGCAAGCTGATGTTGCATCCATAAGATTTGAGAACAACAGCTTCCAGCAGCAACATATTCAGCTTCAGTTGTAGAAGTTGAAACTGAATGCTGCTTCTTGCTAGCCCAGCTGACTAATCTATTGCCAAGCAATTGACAACTTCCTATTGTACTTTTCCTATCAATCTTACAACCTGCAAAGTCTGAATCTGAATACCCAATTAGATCAAATCCTGAGTCTCTGGGATACCAAAGACCCAGCTTGGGTGTACCTTTTAGATACCTAAAAACTCGTTTCACAGCTTGAAGATGAGATTCTTTTGGACAAGCTTGATATATAGCACAAAGACATGTGGCAAACATAATATTTGGTCTACTTGCAGTTAAGTACAATAAAGAACCTATCATGCCCCTATAAGTTGTGACATCAACTGGTTTCCCACTAATGTCTTCACTCAGCTTGGTGGCATCACCCATAGGTGTTTTCATTGGAGAGCAGGTGTCAAAACCAAATTTCTTGAGTAAATCTTTAACATATTTTCCTTGATTAATAAAAATTCCAGAATTGGATTGTTTAATTTGAAGTCCAAGAAAATAGGTTAATTCACCCATCATACTCATTTCATAATTTTTTTACATCAGCTCAGAAACCTTTTTGCATAATCTATCATTTGTAGAACCAAAAATAATGTCATCCACATAAATTTGTACTAATATGATATCTTTTCCTAATTTTCTCACAAACAAGGTTTTATCAACATTACCTCTTTCAAACTTATTCTTTATCAAGAATTTAGACAGAGTATCATACCATGCTCTTGGAGCTTGCTTTAGTTCATAGAGAGCTTTGTCCAGTTTGTAAACATGATTTGGATACTTGGAACTTTCAAAACCAGGAGGTTGATGTACAAAAACTTCTTCATCAAGTTTGCCATTTAGAAAGGCACTTTTCACATCCATTTGATACACTTTGAATCCTTTGTAGGCTGAGTATGCTAGAAACATTCTTATTGCTTCAAGCCTGGCAACAGGAGCAAAGGTCTCATCATAATCTATTCCATCTTGTTGACTGTAACCTTGGGCTACAAATCTTGCCTTGTTTCTTGTCACAATGCCTCTTTCTTCCATCTTGGTCCTAAAGACCCATCTTGTACCAATAATGGTCTTATCAGCTGGTTTAGGAACCAGTTTCCACACCTTCTTCCTTTCAAACTGAGTGAGTTCTTTTTGCATTGCACTCACCCAAGATGGATCACTTAGAGCTTTTTCAACTTCAGTTGGTTCAGTCTTGCTAACAAAATTCACAAACATGCAGAAATTTCCAGTTGCATTTCTTCTTGTCTGAATTCTTGAAGTGGGATCACCAATGATTTGATCAATTGAATGACTTCTTGTCTATTTTGTAGTATGAACTGGAGCATTTTGTACTTCTTGTTCAGTTTCATCTTCAGTAGCTTGAGGATCAGCTTGAGGCAAAGACTCAGCTTGATCACTATTGAGATCTTAAACAACTGAGTTTGCTGTGTTGATAGAGTTATCAGCTTGAGCTTCTTCACAGATGGGTAAGACAACTTCATTTGTCTTTTGAGGTTGAGTAGAAACATGAGGCTGATTCAGCTCATCATCAAGATCATGAAAAATAGGAATCTCCCCCTCAATAGGTGCATCATCTTCTTCAATAATAGGATCAGTGGGAGGATCACAGTGAGGAACTGCAAGATCTTCAAAGTTAAAATCACCATCTTCTTGGGCTGAGCTGACTGAGTTTGATTCATCTATTTTTACATGAACTGTGTATTCAATCACTCTTGTTCTTTTATTATACACTCTTTAGGCTTTCATGAGTGTAGAATAACCAAGAAATATTGCTTCATCGGCTTTGGGATCAAATTTGCCAAGATGGTCTCTTTGATTTAGAATGAAACAAGGACTTCCAAACATCCTTAAGAACCCTATTTTAGGTTTTCTACCCTTCAAAATTTCATATGTTGTCTTCTGATGCCTTTTAACAATCAATGATCTATTCTGAGTGAAGCAAGCTGTGTTAATAGCTTCAGCCCAGAAATGAACTTTCACACCATTTTGAGCTAACATGGATCTAGCAGCTTCAATTAGAGTTCTGTTTTCTCTTTCAGCAACTCCATTTTGTTGTGGAGTTCTTGCAGCTGAATAACATTGAGATATGCCTTTACTAATGCAGAAAGAATGTAGAGTTTGATTTCTGAACTCAGTTCCATTATCACTTCTAAGCTGCCTGACTGGCGTCTTGTAAAGGACTTCAGCATTCTTGATGAAATTAATGATTACTTCAGCAGTTTCACTCTTTGCTTTGAGAAAGAAGACCCATATGAATCTTGAATATTCATCTACAATAACCAGAGATTACCTCTTACCACTCAAAGAAGGAGTACTAACTGGACCAAATAAATCCATATGCATTAAATCCAAACAAGATTCAATGGTTGAACATGTTCTAGATTTGAAAGAAGCCTTGTGTTGTTTTCCTTTCTCACAAGCACTGCACAACTTATCTTTTTCATACTTAATATCAGGGAGACCAGAGACTAATTCATTTTTGCTCAATTTATTGATATCTTTGAAATTCATGTGAGATAGTCTTTTGTGCCATAACCAGTTCAGCTCATCTTGAGTTTTAGACAAGAAACACACTTCTTTCAATACTGTAAGTTTGCTCATATCAAAGGTGTAAAGAGATTCATCTCTCTTGGCAATCAGAACAACATTTCCTTCCAAATCACAAACAATTCCTCTATTAGCTCTAAATCTAACTTCATAGCCAGCATCACACAATTGGCTAACACTAATCAGATTATGTTTCAGCCGACTGACATAAGAGACTCTTCTAAAAGTTAGAGGACCATTTGTAAGAGAACCATAGCCTTCTGTAGTTCCTTGAGAATCATCAACAAAAGTGACATATGCTTGGAACATCCACTGTCCAAGTACCAGATAAATGCTTTGTGAATGCCCTGCAATCATGAAAAGAGTTAGTTCTTTTTGGGAACCCATCCAAGGATGGGTTCACTTGAGCTGACTGAAGTGCCAGACTCAGTTTGGGTAGAAGAAGAACTCTTATCATTTGATTTTACTTTCCATTGTTGTTTAGATTTTTCTTGAGAATTATTCTTAACAACTTTGGACTCAGACTGTCTTAAATATCCTTTACCAATTCCAGCTTTCTTTGATTCAGCTCTAAGCTTCTTTTGATCAGCATTTGAAAGATTTTTTAAGAAAGAAACTTCTTTTGAAATCTCACTCAGCCTGGACTTGATCAGCTTGGATATAAGTTGATCTGAGTCTGGACTGGGTGTTTTTGCTTTAATCTTGGAGCTGACTAGATCAGACTGACTCTTCTTGACAGATTTATTCTTTTTAGATTTCTAACTCTTTTGAACAGTCACTTTAGAAGAGTTTTCCATGGTCTTAGGTTCAGTACTAGATTCAGATGGGGAATCAGTCAGCTTGGAAGATTCCAGACTGACTTCAGTCTCAACAGAGGTAGACTTAGCATCAAATGAGGATTCTAAATTTCCACCATACATAAAACCTAAACCAGGATTTTCAGGCTGTCTTTTTAGAATTCTTTTAGAGTGAATAACTGTAGGAGGTATAGGCTGATAGCAAGGTTCCATTGCACATACTTCACTTATGGCAATAGCTTTGTCATAGTCACCATCAAATATGGCTTGAATTTGTTGAGGTACTTCCTCATTAACACACTTGGCAGCCCTTTTTGCACTAGTACACCAAGACTCAGTTATATGCTTGATTTTCAAATATTTTTCATCAACTTGTTTAGCTTCTTGTAAGAGAGACACATTTACTCTTTGTAAAGCTTTGACTTCTGACTGAAGTTTTTCAATTGACTGAGTTTGTACTGAAATTTCATTTCTTAGAGACATAATTTCCATTTTATGTTGTTTATTGAAATGTCTTTGCAAAAGAACCTCATCACCAAGTTTGTTTAATTTAGCAAGTTTTTCCTCATCAGAAAGAGAAAGGAAAGGAGATACCTCTTGAATAGTGGATGTAGAGTGAGCTGACTGAGTAAGCTGATTACTTTTTTCTCTCAGCTTGGTCATGCCTTCAAGAATCTTTTCTGTAGCATCTTTGGCCATCAAGCATTTCTCTTTGATTTCTTGACACTTAGCAGACTGTTGCTTGACAATGAAGCACTGAGCATCTTCATAGATTTCATCATCAGATGAAGTGGCACTCTCAGCCCAATCTTTTGCAACAAGACTCTTTTCACTCAGCTTAGCAACCTGTGCTTTAAGTTTCTTATATTTTGATCTGAGTTTAGAGTACTTTTTATCTTTTCCACTACTCTTAGGTTTAGAAATATCAGCTTGTTGTGTGGTTTTAGATTTACAATCATTTGCCATATGACCAGTTTTACCACGCTTATAACAAGTGACTTTTGACAGATCTAGAGGCTTTCTAGGTTTATTAGCATTCAGTCTCAGATTCACAAGGTTTATCAGTTTCAACACTATCACTTACAAACTGACTTGGAACAGGCTCATCACAGAGTGGGCTGGGATGCTCACTTGAAGATGCAATGAGTACAGAGCTAGAGCTTCCCACAGCATCACCCATGGCAATCAGCTTTTCAGCTTCAGTGCATTCATGGTTGTGAAGCAACCCATAGAGGCCTGGTAAGTCAAGTTCTTTGTACACAGGACTCAACTTGACAGTAGCAACATAATTATTCCATTTTAAAGGTAATGAATCCAGAAATTTGCTTTTAAGTACACCATCATCTTTATGTATGTCAATAGCAATCAAGTCATTTACAAGTGCATTAAATCTGGTATGAGTGTCAGTGAGGGATTCATTCTTATGTGCAAAGAATCTTTCATACCTTCTAGTTAAGGTAGTCTTGGTAGACTTCATAGAAGTTGCACAACCCTAATACATAACAGTCAAAGTATCCCACATCTTTTTAGCACTTGGACAATATCTATTGGCTCTAAAATGTCCTTAGGTACAGATTGGACAATAAAGTTCCTGGCCTTTACATTCAAGTTGACCATTCTTTTATCTTCATCACCCCAGTCTACTCTGGGTTTGATAACAACTCTGACATCAGGTGCACCAGGCTCATATCCATCAGTTGGAGCTGGCCTAGGTGTGATTACTGTATCCCTTGGAATATAAGGTCCATCAACAAGTATGTCAGGCATGTCATTATCAATAGATTCAAGAAAAAAGGACATTCTTCTTTTCCACCCACTGAAATCAGTCTTGTCAAACATGGGTGGTCTGGTTGAATAACCATTATCAGTGTACATAGGTTGAGACATATTTTAAACCAAAATAAAAGTTAAAATGAGAGGGATCAAGTTAAGTGTATTACAAAACCCCTGCTCTGATACCACCTGATAGGCCTCAAAGGAGTTAACAGGATGGTTTAAGTTGTCTCAAAGAGTTGTAGAGGGGGTGAATACAACTTTTCAACTTAATCAGCTTGAAAAACACTTTTAATGCGGAATGTAAATTAACTTAAAGTGTTTGTCCATATTTAGATTAAGATCGATATACTAATGAAACAGTAAACCAACAAACAGAATATTAAAGACAGTAAAGTAAAGTGCAGTCCAAAGAACAAAGTGTAAGCTGGTTTTCATATAAATCTTTTATTGAATAATAAAAAGAATTACAAGTAATTGTGGAACAGGTTAGCCTACAAATCTTACTACTTGGCTGAATAGCAAGTTACAACTTTGTTTATTAACTCTACTAGCTCAAGCTGAGTACAACACGGATCCAAGCTGATAAGCTTTAATCGTTGTGAGAGTTAATGAAAGGATGCACACATTCTTGAGACACAAAGGCTGATTTATATAGGCATCAACACAGCCTTGGATGCCGTCCATTTCTTTCCACGCGTCTTGATCTAATGGTCTCTGCATGATCAATATTAGGTGACAGTGACATTGTCCTTTTTGTTCCCTACTTCTTCACTAAGACAAATCGTGCAGCAACAATACAATGGACACCTCATAGAATGTTTACAATCAACAACTGGCACTATCTAGAATGTCCTTTCTGGTGCTTATCCAGTTGATTGATGATGTATACAAAGTTATAACGACCTTGGAGCACTTGCAAGACTCCAGGCTGGCAATGTACCTTCCAAGCTGACTTCCACCCATCAGCCTGGTCTTCTATCCTTGTTCTTCATCTTTGATTTAGACCAAGTGCTAGTTCTTCATTTGATGCAGCTTAAAAGATACCATCTTCAATCTGAAGATGTTGAGGCTAACTCAGCTTGGAACCATCCAAGCTGACTCAGCTCCAGAACCAAGGACTTAAGTATTTCTTGAGTTGTTTGTCATCTTCAAATCTATCTAGTAATGTGTGAGTAACTTGACTCCAACAACTAATCTCTTATTGAAAATGCAGGGCAATCATGACGATAATACCTGGCACTTGGACAGTGGGTGTTCCAAGCATATGACCGGATGTAAGTCCCTGCTATGTAGCTTTAGGATTCGCGCTGGTCCTAATGTTACTTTTGGAGATGACTCTCAAGGAAAGACTGAAGGATTTGGTATACTTTCAAATGGTCCCCTTACTTTCAGAAGGGTCTCATATGTAAATGGTTTGAAGCATAACTTGATCAGTGTGAGTTAATTGTGTGATGCTGGCTATGAAGTGAGATTCAGGTCTGATAAGGGTATTGTTCTTGATTTAGAAGGAAATGTTTTTCTTGTCGCAAAAAGGGATGAGTCTTTATATTCTTTTGACATGAGGAAGCCAACTGTGACAAGAGAAGTTTATTTCATGTCAAATACTCAAGATGAGCTGAACTGGTTATGGCATAAAAGGCTGTCTCATATGAATTTCAAAGACATCAACAAGCTGTGTGGTGCTTGTGAGAAAGGAAAACAACACAAAGCTACTTTCAAGTCTAAAACATGCTCAACCATTGAAAATTGTTTATATCTGCTTCATATGGATCTGTTTGGACCAATTAGTACTCCTTCATTCACTGGAATGAGGTACTCCTTGGTTATTGTTGATGAATATTCAAGATACACTTGGGTATTCTTTCTCAAGCACAAGAGTGAAGCTGCTGACAACATTATTCATTTTATCATGCAAGCTGAAATTCTCTACAAAAGGCCTGTTAGGCAATTAAGAAGTGACAATGGTACTGAATTTAAGAATATCACTCTTAATTCATTATGCAGTAAAAAAGGCATTTCACAAGTCTACTCAGCTGCTAGAACTCCTCAACAAAATGGTGTTGCAGAAAGAAGAAACAAAACTCTAACTGAAGCTACCAGATCAAAACAATGTCAAGTCTCATTTCTAGGCTGAAGCAGTTCACACAACTTGCTTTACCCAGAACAGATCCCTAATTGTGAAAAGGCACCAGACGACTGCATATGAACTTCTTAGGGGGAGAAAACCAGAAATTGGTTTCCTAAGAATGTTTGGGAGTCCCTGCTACACTCTAAATCAGAAAGATCATCTTAGAAAGTTTGATGAGAAAGCAGATGAAGGTATCCTACTTGGATATGCAACAATGATGAAGGCCTACAGAGTTTACAACAAACGAACCAAAACAATTGAAAACTTTGTCAATGTAAGCATTGATGAAGGTTGTTCAAAGCCAGTTTGCTCTCCTACTGAAGATGAAGATAAATTTGAAGAACAGGTTGTGTCTGAGAATGAGCCTCCAACTAATCCTCCAGTTGAAGCTATTAATGCTCAAATTCAGGGGGAGCAATCTATTGAAGAAGAAGAAGATGTTCCAATCTTTGAAAATGTGCAAGCTGATCCAACTCCTACTGAATAAATTATTCTTAATCCATCTAATGATGCTCAAACTGACTCAGACTCCTCTGTTCCAATCCAAGCTCATCAGCTTATTCCTGAAACTGATCATGCTGAATCTTCTAATCTGAATCAGTCTATTGTCCAAGTTGGAAACAATTCAAATCATGTGATCAAATGGACAAGGAGTCATCCAATAAATCAAATCATTGATGATCCTCTTTCTGGTGTTAAAACAAGAAGGAAGGCAACAGGCAATTTTTGCATGTTTGTTAACTTTGTAAGTAAGATAGAACCAACAAAGATTGATGAAGCTCTGGCAGATCCATCTTGGGTAAATGCTATGCATGATGAACTCACATAGGTTGAAAGAAATAAGGTTTGGGAACTTGTTCCAAGACCTCATCAAAAAACTGTGATTGGAACCAAGTAGGTCTACAGAAACAAAATGGATGAAAGGTGAAACGCCCCCGAATTTTATTTTTTTTATAAAACACATTTAAAAACATAAAAATTAGTATTATTATGAATATATACGTATACGACAGGTCCCGACACTTATATATACTTGGAAAGGCCAACCGACCAAAACAACAATTATTCAACAGCTTATAAGTTAGACTTGAAACCTGATATAGACTTTAAGACGACAACCATTAGAAAGTAGACTTCTTTCTCTTTTCGTGGATAGCTCATTCGTCAAAAACGGAGTTACCGTTTGAAAGCTATGACCATTTTAAATTCAAATGGAAAACTAGCAAACAACTCCAACGAGCTATTTTGTGACGTAGATTTGACTCACTTAAAGACATCCGTATTCCGCAAATCTTATACAATTTGAAAGAGCTATAAACGTACTTTGAAAATATACTTTGGGTTTCAGAAAAAAACATTATACACAAAAAGTTACAGCCCTTCTAAAACTGCTCAAACTCATTTGTGGCTGCTGAAAATTCAGCACTACTGTTGCTGTTAGAAATTCAGCACCAACTAGCTGTTTTGCGACCCACTTTAAACCACTTTTCCTTGGACAAACCTAGACATATCTTATACCGTTTTGAAGCTCTCAGAGTCTACTTTCCAGCCCCATAAGACACTTCGACCAGAACTGAACCGTTTTAAAGATACAAGCCTTCAAAGTTGACCAGAAAGTCATTTTTAACATTTTTGCCCAAAATGGACACCGACCCCCAAATCGACCAAAAATCAACTTTATAACACCAAAACTTACAGAATTAGTTAAAATACTATATGTGACTTGATTGAGCCTTTTGTTCCAGAATTCGGGCTCAATTGGGCCAAACGGGTCAACTACACATTTTATGACATAACAAGACTTTGACTAGGTATATTTTCATTTAACGGCGACCGCTTTTTCCACAAAGGTGCAGATCATATTTACTCTATATTTAGGACATGCTTGACTCAAAATTAACCTTTAAGCCCATGGGATGACCCGAATGGGTCATTTACCCAACTAGCGTACAAAACGGGTAAAAGACAACACATCTTTTAACAAACTACAAGTCCACCATCCCTTGACCATAATTATACATATTCTTTTGCAAAAATGACACAACAACATAAGCCCATACATCGGGTATAAAACATGGTTGTATCCCAACCATTTCCAACAAACCACAAAATGACTCAACGGTGCATTACTAGTTAAATCTTTTCTTTTATGGGCGATTTACTTCAAGTGATGCATCAACTCGGCAATTTAAAGAAACTTACAATATATGCATTCCAAGTAAATCCACACTAAACTTTCTTGCCTCCTTTTCTTTTTATTTGATCTTTCTCAACATCCGACCCGTTTGCACCTATTAGAATAAAACAACTAAAGGAATAAGTACAAAGCTTAGTGAGTAATATAAGCATCAAACAAACAACTTAACAACATCTTAACCATGGAAAACATAGGGATTTACAACTCTTATCTTGCAACGGATCCGTGCATATGCAACAACTAACAACTTAGCACATAACAACTGAAATCTAGCAATGAAGCTAGAATATCCCTATGATGCAAACAACTATAACGATTAGTCACAACACATGTAACATATCATATGACTATATGACACCTCGGGGTCATATAGTCTCAACTTGATTGTCCCATGACTATATGACACCTCAGGGTCATAAAGTCATCGAACTTGTCTAATCCCCATATTACTCACCGTTAACGAACAATAGCAATCATCACCAAAAATGCTTCCAACTTGTCACCTATACACATTAGCACATAGAATTATCAATATAAACACGTCAACAACTTATCATAATCAATTTAACACCTATAACTCATCAAGACTAGTTTAACTTTTATAGTCAATCGGTCACATATTACTACTAGTTTATCTATCGTCCATTTTATTGATTCGTTAACCACCACCCTACTCTATTTATGTTAATAGCATCATAACTAACTTCCTAACACCACTTTATGCATGTTGAACTCATTTGATCAGTTTGACTTTTAAGGTCAAACTTCACCATTTAGCTACTAACAATAATTATAATTACTAATTAAAATCATCCTTTTTTCAAAAATCTTCTTTCAAATCAAAAGTAATGGTTCCTTGATGTTTAGCAACATCATAATAGCAAATCCCCTGATTTAATTTGATTAATTACATCACTTTAATCCAAAATCACTAAAAACCCTAACTTTTAACATAATAATTCAAGAACACATACTTACCTTTGATTATGGTGAATATAATTACTTGGAATCAATCTCTAGATAATCAATTTAGCCTTGTTTTCTTCTTCCCTCTCTTTTCCATCCATTCTGTGTTGGTGCATGTTTCTCGGTGACAAAAGCATTCTAGATGAGTTATATATATTTACATATGTTCAAGTCTTGTAATTTATCTTGTAATGACCGTTTGTCAATAATATTACCTTGGCATATATTGTTGATCATATTGGGATCCATTTATGTTTATGTGTTTGTTTATTATTTGTATTTTGCAGGTTTTAGACATAACATGTAAAGAGTCATTAAGTTAATATTGTTTTTGCGTTTAACAGCAGTTGAAATATTAACTTAATGTACTTCCAAAGGGAAGTTAAGTTAATTGTGTTTCTGCGTATTTACAGCAGGAGAAACATTAACTTAGTGAATACTTTCAATAGGTAATATAGACAATGTTGTTTCTGCGTATCCACAGCAGTAGAAACATTGTCGTAGCTAATGATTGGTTCTGCGTATATTTACAGCAGTTTAAACATTGGCTGAGTTAATGTTGGTTCTGCGTCTTGACAGCAGTTGAAACATTAACTCAAATATACCTAAGTGTTATTTGAGTGTTCTCGGGAATGAGCAATTAGTTTCTTGTGGAGAGAACACTCAAAAGGTCATTTGAGAGTTTCTGAGGAACAAGCAAAAGTTTGCTTGTTCATAAGAACTCTCAAATGGTTTGAGAGTTTCTGTGGAAACAAGCAAAAGTATGCTTGTTCATAAGAACTCTCAAATGGTTTGAGAGTTTCTGTGGAAACAAGCAAAAGTATGCTTGTACACAAGAACTCTCAAACCAGGCCAAAACCCTTATGGGCTTGACATGAGAACACTCAAACCCAATGGATTTGAGAGTTTTTTTCACTTGCCTATAAATAGGGTGTGTGTATGCGTGATTCAAACAAGAGGGTAGAGAGAGAAACGAGCAAAACCTAGAGAGAGAAAACCAAGAACACACACGGTTTGATCTTGTGGGTTCTCAACTCACGCACGAACCGCAAACACCCGGTTTGGACGGCTTGTAGACTTAGATTACCACGTTGGTTGGTAAAGTTTGTCCGGAGAGCCGTTTCACTATATAACCAAATACAGGTGTTTATATACACACAAAAAGATAATAGTGATACATATATATCATAAAAGGTAGATATAGAAACCGTGGGTTATCTTGAGGAATTCCGCACCTCGACATATCCTTAAGTCAATCTCGGTTCGGTAAGACCCGGGGGACTTACAACTGGTATCAGAGCCATAGGTTATTAACAACCTTGGTTCGAGATTGATCACGGTTTGGGTATCCCGTTTTTGCGTGTTTCTGTGGTTTGCTTGTTCTATTTGAGAGTTCTTGAGGCTTTGAGAGTTCTTGTGGACTTGAGAGTTCTCGTGGATTTGAGAGTTCTTGAGGTTTTGAGAGTTCTTGAGGTTTTGAGAGTTCTTGAGGTTTTGAGAGTTCTTGAGGTTTTGAGAGTTCTTGAGGTTTTGAGAGTTCTTGAGGTTTTGAGAGTTCTTGAGGTTTTGAGAGTTCTTGAGGTTTTGAGAGTTCTTGAGGTTTTGAGAGTTCTTGAGGTTTTGAGAGTTCTTGAGGTTTTGAGAGTTCTTGAGGTTTTGAGAGTTCTTGAGGTTTTGAGAGTTCTTGAGGATTTTGAGAGTTCTTGAGGTTTTGAGAGTTCTTGAGGATTTTGAGAGTTCTTGAGGTTTTGAGAGTTCTTGAGGTTTTGGAGTTCTTGAGGTTTTGAGAGTTCTTGAGGTTTTGAGAGTTCTTGAGGTTTTGAGAGTTCTTGAGGTTTTGAGAGTTCTTGAGGTTTTGAGAGTTCTTGAGGTTTTGAGAGTTCTTGAGGTTTTGAGAGTTCTTGAGGTTTTGAGAGTTCTTGAGGTTTTGAGAGTTCTTGAGGTTTTGGAGTTCTTGAGGTTTTGAGAGTTCTTGAGGCTTTGAGAGTTCTTGTGGTTTTGAGAGTTCTTGAGGTTTTGAGAGTTCTTGAGGTTTTGAGAGTTCTTGAGGTTTTGAGAGTTCTTGAGGTTTTGAGAGTTCTTGAGGTTTTGAGAGTTCTTGAGGTTTTGAGAGTTCTTGAGGTTTTGAGAGTTCTTGAGGTTTTGAGAGTTCTTGAGGTTTTGAGAGTTCTTGAGGTTTTGAGAGTTCTTGAGGTTTTGAGAGTTCTTGAGGTTTTGAGAGTTCTTGAGGCTTTTGAGAGTTCTTGAGGTTTTGAGTGTTCCTGTTTTGCGTGTTCTTGTGACTTGCGTGTTCTTATATTGGACATAATACACAATGGCCACAAACTATCTTAACCAATTAAAACTTATGGACCATGAGACTGGTAAGGGTAATTCACCACCCAAACTAATGATCATTGACCAATACTTTTCTTGGAAAGGCCGATTTGAATCCTTTATGCAATTCACGAACATTAGAATGTGGACTTGTATGACCGAAGGATATAGTGCCCCGACATATGAGGACAGTGGTGTTAACAAAGTTTATGCTTACCAAGATATGACTGAATCTAATAAAAAATTATATGAGGCAGAGAAAAAGGCACTATCATGTTTAAAAATGTCATTGCCACAAGAAATATTACATTTATTTAATGGATTCAATACATCAAAAGAACTTTGGTTAGCATTAAAAAATCATTGTGAAGGGATGAAACACTTAAAAAGAATCGTAGAGACCTTCTAAAGCATCAGTATAATGTATTTAACGGGTTAAGAAGTGAAAACTTAGATCAACTAATTACAAGGTATTATCATTTGTTAGGAGAGTTGCAAGCATTTGAAGTTACCTATTCTGAGGAAGAAAAAGTCGAGAAATTTTTGAGTTCCTTGCCAGAAAAGTGGAGTAATTATATTACCACTTTGCAGGAAAAAGCAGATTTCTCTGATATATCTTTGACTCAGATAGTTGCTAAGTTTAGGGGACAAGAAATGAAACTAAAAAGGAGGGAAGCAGGATATAATAATGCTCAGATTCCCGAGCTTTATTACGGTAGGCCTACGATCAATGTAAGACCAGGTTCCCCTGAAGGAAGCACAAGGGCATTCCTGAGTGAAGATGTTGACTTACAAAAGATCTCGTTTGACTCTGAAGGGAACATATGTCTTGTTTTAAGTTAGAGCGACAATGTAGGCAATCGTAGATATCCTACCTCCAGTGCTAGTTCCACCGTGCCTATAAGTGTCAAATGTGCGGAAAGTCACTTATCCGTTCTTGCGTCATTTGTGACATCATATGAACAGTTTATCCAAGGAAAGGTTCAAGATCCTAGTCTTATAGATGAAGCCTACGAGCAGATTGATCCTTTGGACTTAGAAGATATGGATTTGCAATGGCAAATGGCTATGCTAACTCTTCGGGCTAAACGGTTCCTATCAAGAACAGGGCGAAAGGTCGTGGGTTCCAAGCTTGGCTTTGATAAGTAGAAGATAAAGTGTTACAATTACGAAGGCTTTGGACACTTTGCTAGGGAATGCCAAAGACCTAAGAAGGATGATAGGTCTATTGTGACTAGTCAGTACTTCAATCAAGGTGGAACAATGCCTTTATCTTCTAACACCTCTAGACAAAAGTCATATTATGATGGGTCTAGTGGAAGCCAAAGCCCAGTTAATCGAAGTAATTCAAGAGCTTTGGTTGTCCAACAACAAGACGGTTCATATGGCTGGAGTTCAAAAGTCAATGAAGAAGACAATACTTATGTCGCAGAGGTTGATTCAGGAAGTAGTATTGTTCCTTTGGACGAGACATCTTCTCAAGAATCAACACACCCTACTCATGAGAGTGTTCCTTTCACCTTACTTGAGAAACCATCTTCGAATGTTGAAACATCAAGTATAAAAGATGGTGATACTTGTTCAATGGGAGCTACTTCAAAGATTGATAGTGTAAAGATTCCAGAGAACTTGGGAGTAAAGGATCTGGTTACCTTTATGATAGACTTACATGCTCCTGAGCAGCGAATAGATTTTTCTTTGCATTCATTAATTAATGTGTGTAAAGATAATTTTAAAATATCTCAAACTGCATGTGAGTTATATCTAAGGGTTGATGACTTACAAAAAAAGGGTTGATGAGGATCAAGAAGAAAAATCTCTTTTGAGATAGCAAGTGAACATCTTGACTAGAAGAGAAAAGGATCTGTCTGACAAGATTAAACTTCATAAAAAGGAGAATGATTGTATAAGAAATCAGTTGAGGGAAATCACTATTAGAAAACAATTGGGACAAGAAAATCATGAGAAACTGAGTAATGAGTACACTTCTCTACAAAAGGAGTTGCTCTCTGCTCAATCTGAGATTACAGACTTACAATCCCGAATTGACAAAATGAGAGATATTCGAATTATGACAAGTCATGCCTATGAAAGAATTAAAAATGGAAATTGTCATAATGTTGAAGAAATCTCGAATAAAAAGAATCATAATGTTGAGATTCCTCCTCCTATCAATCATATCTATGATCCTATAGTTAAAGTGAGTGATGATGACAAAAAGATCTCTTCTGACGATTTCAAAGAACAACATAAGAAGCCAGAATCTTCTAATCAAACTAAATACATGTATAATAAGGGTTCAATCACTCACTACACTCTAAAAGGTAGTAGGAGAGTGTTCACTGAAAAGGAGTATTCTTTGGATAGTATTGAACCAAATCTAATTGATAAAGTTTGGGAAGTTGATGTAGCTGATTCTGAGCAACAAAATAGACAAGTCAGAAATGTGAGTCCTAGTAGATGGTCATCAATGAAAACCATTAGACGTCCTCACTTTGTAAAATCAGGAATAGATCCTACTGCTCAGTCAGAAGTTGCTCCCGAACAATCTGCAAAATTGAAGAAATAAGAGATAACATCAAAGGATCAAAATTCTCAAACTTTGTCTGATCAAAACTTGCATTCATCTTATCATGCAAAGGATAAAAGAAAGAAAATGAAAAATCCTGATAAAATCTCTTGCTTTATTTGCAGAGAAAAGGGATATGTGGCAAGTATGTATCCACAAAAGAGTAAATCCAGCAGACCAAGGCAGTCTAATGAATCAGGTGACACGGATGTTGAAGATGTAGATGTTCAGTTGAGAAAGAACAAGGGTAGACATGTTGAAGATAGATCAATGAGTGTTTCATCTAAAAAGCTTTCTCAAGGGAACTCACCCGCACAGAGTGGATCTCCTGGAAATTCTTCAGGTTATAGTGCTAAGGAGCAAGGAAAGCCAAGAAGTGTATCTCCTAAGAAACCTTTAAATGGTGGCCATGCTCGGAGCAAGACACCTAAGAGGAATCCCACTCCAAAACGAGGAGTCTTTAATCGTGTTGGTGAAGATGATACATGTTTTTATGATCGCTTCACAGGAACGGTAAAGACTGGTCGTTCCTCAATGTTTCAGAAGCATAGTCCCAGGAGAAAGATTGAGTTATCTCCTGAGAGGATGCTAAGAAACAAGAGACAGACTTCAAAATCCAGGACTCCCACTGAGAATGACGGATATTGGACAAATGTCTCAGTGAAAGATAAAGACGGTAAATTCAAGTCTACAGAGGCTTGGGTACCGTTCCGCAACTAAGCGCTTATTTTTCGTGCAAAGGACACAGTAAAGGAAAACCATGCATTTTTAGTGATCGGTGACTGAGTGCTAAGCACATTTTATTAGATAACATAGTGGGTTATCGAACTTTTATTGTATTTTCTTCATCATAAATCATTGTGCAAGTCCTATGTATGTTATTTATAATTTATTTATAAAAGAACGTATTTGGGAAAAACGAGTATATATAAAGTGCCATTTGTTTATAGTTACGCTAAGGTCTTTGATCGATCATGTTTCATGTTGCTAGTCCAGTTGACTGGAATGAGAAAACCCTAGTGTGGGTATCTGGTTTCCAGGGGGAGTTAGTTGTGTTCTGTGTGAACATTGAATAAATGTGTATCATGATAAGGGAATAGTGTAAATAAAGACAAATTTGAGTGTGTTTTGTACACCTCAAATTAGGTCTTTTATGTAAATTGCTTGAAAGATTAAGTGAAATACTTAAATTTTCGGTCAAAATGGGTCAAACGGAGTCACTGAGTTGATATATTTGACAGATATTTTGATTTGCAATTTACCCTAAATAATTGAATTCAAAAAAATACTTAATGTGTGAGCTAACATGATACAGGCTTTGATTCTAATCTTAATTGGGCTTGAATAGGCGTGTTCTGGCATAATGGGCCAGTTATGCGTGTTGTAATATAATGGACCAGATATGCGTGTTCTGGCTCAGTGGGCCTATATGCGTGTTCTGGTGTCAGTGTAGGGTATGCGTGTTGTGTTGGGTATAAATAGAAAAGAAATACGCATTTAATGATTAATTTAAATCATTTGCGTGTTCCTCTCAAAAGCCCTCCACATTTGCGTGTTCTTATACCCGTGCACTGTTCATCTATCGATTCATAAAGCTTGATCCTTACGTGTTTTGGACACAAGAAACACATATATTAACACTTATTGAACAAAGGTAAATGATTAACCGGTTTTCTAAGTCCAGATTTCGTGTTTAAATGACCAAATATTTAGGGTTTTGTATTTCGAAAATAAATTCTCTAAATGGGACTAGTAACACTGTTTGGATGAAGAAATGGAACCTGAAAACTAGTAAATCGGACTAATAGGGTGCTATTCGTACCATGTTTAGTAGTTTTAGGGTTCAAAATAGACTGGATGGATTTTGAGGGTGTCGTTCTGCATATGCGTGTTCTTGAGGAATATGCGTGTTCTTCGAACCCAGATACACATCTTCAAGATTTCCAGTTTTTGTGTGTTAGTGATGACGTCATAACAAACAAACACGCATATGACCAGTTTGCGTGTTCTTATGTCAAATACACTATTTGCGTGTTGTGACATTTGCGTGTTTCATGACTTCAAATTTTTAAAATGGAAAAATTTTAGAAAGTAAAATATGAAACTAAAACACGCATTGACTAGTCAAACCCGACACCATATGTGTGTATTGTCACCATATGTGTGTGTATAAGGAATTCGCTTGTTCTAGGACATCGGAAAATTTTCAAAATGGGAAAATTATCAAATGAGTCAAATTAGAAAGTGTGAATTGCCTTATAACATTGAACTTTAAAATTTAAGAACAAAAAATGGTTTTAGTTAAATTTAGTAAAGTTCAAAGGGTCGTTTATTAAAACTAAATGTTTTGGAAGGTTATGAAACAAATGATTTCGCGACTTTAGAAAACATTAAAAGTTCTAATATCGACTTGTTGATTCGATAAAATTGGTGACATTTTGGTTGATTAAGAAACAAATGGTTTCTATATCATTGAAAATGTTAAGAATCTTATCGTTCAACTTACTTGTCGATTGATAAAGTTGATAACATTCTCGGAATCGATGAAACTAAGTGTTTCAGGGGTTTAGAAAATGTTACGAGCTTTAAAGTTCGACTTTAATTGTTGTTGCTAATCATTGGTTGGTCATTTTTTGTATCTTTGTGCAGATGGCTGAGAGACGATTCCATAACAATCATAATTATTTGATTAACTTGGATGTCAACCAGGAGAATGCAACAGAGTTTGTTCAGATTTTGGAGCTCTTTCGACGATCCAGAATCAGAAGGGTTCTCACTGCCAACCCAGTGATTAGATTGACGTATCTTCGTCAATTCTGGGCCTCTGCTAAATACATTGCTGGTGACAATGAGAGGATTGAAGCTACGGTGAATAATCAGGTCATCCAGTTTACTCCTCATGATTTGATCCAGATACTTGGTTTGGGTACTAAAGCCCAAGAGGGAGGAGCCAATGGTCCCATCACATACCCACTGGCACTAAGATATGGAGTCTATAGAAGAATGGGGTATGTTGGGGATCCAAACCAGAACACCTTCACGAAGAACTGTATTCATGGGAAATGGAAGTTCTTCAGTCATGTGGTTATGGTTGCTCTGAGCAACAGAAAGTCGGGGTATGACAAGCTGAATGTCGAGACCCAATCTCAAGTTGTCTCCCTCGTGCTGAACAAGCCATACAGCTTTTCTCGTTTCTTCTTCAACGAGATCAGAAGGCAAATTGGTGCAACTGCCAACGAGCGTTTCTTGATGTATCCTCGGTTTGTCATGATGATCATCAATGCTCGTCTGCCCAATCTACCACAGGTGGGTCCGGTTGAGCATGTAACTACTATGTCAAATCGTATATTTAAAGATAGTTACAAGTACAGAGGTCCACTCCCACCTCCAGCTCGACCGACAGACAAACATCTCTTTGGTGCAGTGACAAATTCGGCATATGTGGCACCAGATAATGACGGATTTGCACACGATGGGTCTGATGTTGAAGGAAACATTACTGCGGCTCCACGGTAAGTTCCCCAACAACCACCTGCAGCACACCAAGTACAACAACAACAACAACAACAACAACAACAACAACAACAACAACAACAACAACAACAACAACAACAACAACAACAACAACAACAACAACAACAACAACAACAACAACAACAACAACAACAACAACAACAACAACAACAACAACAACAACAACAACAACAACAACAACAACAACAACAACAACAACAACAACAACAACAACAACAACAACAACAACAACAACAACAACAACAACAACAACAACAACAACAACAACAACAACAACAACAACAACAACAACAACAACAACAACAACAACAACAACAACAACAACAACAACAACAACAACAACAACAACAACAACAACAACAACAACAACAACAACAACAACAACAACAACAACAACAACAACAACAACAACAACAACAACAACAACAACAACAACAACAACAACAACAACAACAACAACAACAACAACAACAACAACAACAACAACAACAACAACAACAACAACAACAACAACAACAACAACAACAACAACAACAACAACAACAACAACAACAACAACAACAACAACAACAACAACAACAACAACAACAACAACAACAACAACAACAACAACAACAACAACAACAACAACAACAACAACAACAACAACAACAACAACAACAACAACAACAACAACAACAACAACAACAACAACAACAACAACAACAACAACAACAACAACAACAACAACAACAACAACAACAACAACAACAACAACAACAACAACAACAACAACAACAACAACAACAACAACAACAACAACAACAACAACAACAACAACAACAACAACAACAACAACAACAACAACAACAACAACAACAACAACAACAACAACAACAACAACAACAACAACAACAAC
Organism: Erigeron breviscapus; assembly: GCA_034093135.1. Lineage (NCBI taxonomy): Eukaryota > Viridiplantae > Streptophyta > Magnoliopsida > Asterales > Asteraceae > Erigeron > Erigeron breviscapus. The sequence continues at coordinate 41,318,389 of CM067173.1, read as the reverse complement.
AACAACAACAACAACAACAACAACAACAACAACAACAACAACAACAACAACAACAACAACAACAACAACAACAACAACAACAACAACAACAACAACAACAACAACAACAACAACAACAACAACAACAACAACAACAACAACAACAACAACAACAACAACAACAACAACAACAACAACAACAACAACAACAACAACAACAACAACAACAACAACAACAACAACAACAACAACAACAACAACAACAACAACAACAACAACAACAACAACAACAACAACAACAACAACAACAACAACAACAACAACAACAACAACAACAACAACAACAACAACAACAACAACAACAACAACAACAACAACAACAACAACAACAACAACAACAACAACAACAACAACAACAACAACAACAACAACAACAACAACAACAACAACAACAACAACAACAACAACAACAACAACAACAACAACAACAACAACAACAACAACAACAACAACAACAACAACAACAACAACAACAACAACAACAACAACAACAACAACAACAACAACAACAACAACAACAACAACAACAACAACAACAACAACAACAACAACAACAACAACAACAACAACAACAACAACAACAACAACAACAACAACAACAACAACAACAACAACAACAACAACAACAACAACAACAACAACAACAACAACAACAACAACAACAACAACAACAACAACAACAACAACAACAACAACAACAACAACAACAACAACAACAACAACAACAACAACAACAACAACAACAACAACAACAACAACAACAACAACAACAACAACAACAACAACAACAACAACCTGATTATGTGTCTTTTTTTTTTTTTTTTTTTTTTTTTTGGTTTTACAGCTCAGGAGGAGGAAGAGAGCTGATGAAGGCACATCTGGCACTCATAAGTCACCCAGACTTAGTGCAATGATAAGTGTGGAAGTTGAAGCGGGACCAAGGCATGTGTCTGAGCATGTTCAGAGTGACACTGACGAGTTAGCTGCTAGACCTAGGGGAGTAGGTAAGGGGTTGATGATGAGGTCACCGGTTGAGACAACAAGTACAAGAATCAGACTATCAGCAACGGGGTCTGCATTCACATCTTTCACAAGTGATGCCACAACATCAGTTCCACTTAGTATAGTTACACTCCCGGTTGTTGGAACCTCTGCAATCCAACAACCACATGCATCTACAATCAGACAGCCGGAGTCAAGACCGACTGTTCCACCGACTATCCCTCCTCGACCATCAGTGATGTCTTCCCAACCAAGCAGCTCACAAACCGACGATGATACTATATCAGGGTTGGAAAAGCAAATGGCTGAAATAAGATCCTTGGTTGCTGGCTTAACAGAGAATCTGTCTAAGCAGGAAGAATCACATCATCAGGAGCTTGAAGAGCTGAAAGCTAAGAATGCTCAGCTTCGAACAAGGAAGGAAGCTCTACAATCGATCCAATCTGAAACTTCTGAGCACCTAAAGAAGATTGCTGACAGATTGGCACACCACAATGAAGTGATAAAGAGCCAGACTGCGGGTTTGACAAGCTTCGATGACGACTATGACCAGCTGAATGAGATTATTGGAAATCTAAAGTCTCAGGGGGAGATACAGCCAACCTGCAAGGATGATGCCCTTAGGAGGGAAAGTAGAGAGGATGAGGGAGATGATCCTAGCAGACAAAGAGAGATGTAGGAGTTGGTCATCAGAAGAAATCAGCATCTGATGATACTTATAGTCCACTTTCTGCAGGTGATGTTTTATCATCTAAATCTTCCGTCACCTTGACTCTGAAAAACGAGATCTTCACAAAGTTCAGACACGATAACATGGCATATCAAAATGCAATGGCCGACATGATCAAGCCAAAGGATCCAGGATCTCGGGCTGATCAAGAAAGAGCTCGTAGACTTGCTGCAGGCAGAAGCAAGGAGTCACTGACAGAGTCCAATTCTGATTTTGAGAAGGATATTCGTGTCAAAAGGAAGAAGAAGAGCTGAAGAAAGTAGACAACTTCTGAAGTTCCTAAAGAGGGTTTTTGCCCAGCACTTAGGATCACAAACGAAGACTTGAAGGTCACATCTAGATGCTAGTGTCAAGGGGGAGACTGTTGGTGCATGTTTCTCAGTGACAAAAGCATTCTAGATGTGTTACATATATTTACATATGTTCAAGTCTTGTAATTTATCTTGTAATTACCGTTTGTCAATAATATTACCTTGGCATATATTGTTGATCATATTGGGATCCATTTATGTTTATGTGTTTGTTTATTATTTGTATTTGCAGGTTTTAGACATAACATGTAAAGAGTCATTAAGTTAATATTGTTTTCTGCGTTTAACAGCAGTTGAAATATTAACTTAATGTACTTCCAAAGGGAAGTTAAGTTAATTGTGTTTCTGCGTATTTATAGCAGGAGAAACATTAACTTAGTGAATACTTCAAATAAGTAATATAGACAATGTTGTTTCTGCGTATCCACAGCAGTACAAACATTTTCGTAGCTAATGATTGGTTCTGCGTATATTTATAGCAGTTTAAACATTGGTTGAGTTAATGTTGGTTCTGCGTCTTGACAGCAGTTGAAACATTAAATCAAATATACCTAAGTGTTATTTGAGTGTTCTTGGGAACGAGCATTTAGTTGCTTATGGAGAGAACACTCAAAAGGTCATTTGAGGGTTCTTGGGAACGAGCAAAAGTTTGCTTGTGGAAAGAACACTCAAATAGTCATTTGAGAGTTTCTGAGGAACAAGCAAAAGTTTGCTTGTTCATAAGAACTCTCAAATGGTTTGAGAGTTTCTGTGGAAACAAGCAAAAGTATGCTTGTACACAAGAACTTTCAAACTAGGCCAAAACCCTTATGGGCTTGACATGAGAACACTCAAACCCAATGGATTTGAGAGTTTTGTCACTTGCCTATAAATAGGGTGTGTGTATGCGTGATTCAAACAAGAGGGTAGAGAGAGAAACGAGCAAAACCTAGAGAGAGAAAACCAAGAACACACACGGTTTGATCTTGTGGGTTCTCGACTCACGCACGAACCACAAACACACACCCGGTTTGGACGGCTTGTAGACTTAGATTACCACGTTGGTTGGTAAAGTTTGTCCGGATATTGTTAGAAATCCAAAAATGGTGTTAAAATGTAATTATTTTAACAATGGAAGGAGTATTAGTGAAAGTTAGTCTAGTGTATAAATACTCCTTTCCATACCCAAAATTGTAAGCTTTTCCCC